>NC_051174.1:40056278-40566278 GCF_013339725.1 Rhipicephalus microplus
CTGAACGATGTGTCACGCGCATTTGTGCCATCTGAAAAGTGAATTTTCTGAGCCGTCGCGCCACACAATAATTCTCGAATTTTTTAAAATAAAAATTGGTCGTTCTCTCTAACATTTTCATCGTCAGTTTTAAGCGTCGAACGATGTGAATTATTTACTTTTGTGTGTAGAGTATTCTCGCCTTTAATTCATTCTTTGCTGCTAAATCAAAGAGGGGAAGGCGTGAAACTGGTCCGAAGGCCCTGTATTAGCGTCTTGGCAGCTAGTTAAGTAAGATTATTGCTACGTGTCATGAGCCTAACGAGAAACAAATTAAGACAGCTTAGTGTTCAAATTTCAGCGATGGAAAAGAATCCTCGCGTGTACCTTATTAATTAGCCTAGGCAGTTATGTGAGCTCGAAATAATTACAAATTCTGCAAGTATGATTTTTTTCTCGCCACGATTTCGTCATTACTTTGAGCGAGGAATTCAAAATATCTCAGTCTAGTGCTTGTCACCACATTCATCTATGCTAAACTCTGAAGCACTGAATGGTTGAGCTAGCTCGAAAGCATCGTAGCCATCATCAGATTGACTACGTCGGCTGCAGGGCAAAGGCCTCTCCCATGTTCCACCAATCAGCCCGATCTTGTACTTTCTGCTGCCCCGTTATACCTGCAAACTTGTCAATCCCTTCTACTCACATGATTTCTTGTATATCCCTCGTGCGTTTGGCTTCTGTGGGAATCCACTCAGTAATCCTTGATTATCAGTGGTTATCGTGCCTACGCGCTACGTGCCCGGTCCATGTTCATTTCTTCTTCTTGATTTCAACTATGATATCTATAACCCCGGCTTGTTCCCTGACCCACTCTGGTCTCTTCTTGTCTCTATCATTTTCCTTTCCATCGCAATTATGTGCTAGGCTCAAGCGCTATCTCAAGTGGGGCCACTTTCTGTGGCACTTTGCACTGTAGAACAGCAATAGAAGTTTTGCTTTCATGCTTTTTTTTCAAATATGTAATTAGTGTTATAGTTACTTGCGCAGTTTTAGTTTTGTGCCATTGCAATGATTGAAGTGTAGTTCAGTTTGAACAAACTTTTTGTGCTCCCAAATTTTTACGGTTCTGAGTCATATTGCTCCAAATTAACTGTAAAATGCAAATAACTATAAATAAAGTGCGTATGAATTGTTTTTGTGGTCAATAAAAATTACAATAGAAAAATTCTTCGAGTCCTCAATACATATTGATTGCTTTCTTAAGGTTCGTAAGACTTGTACAGGCGATATTAGGTTTTAAAGAAAATAAATGCACCTTGTGCATGTTAAGAAATAAGTGGGCGAAATTTCATTCCGAACGAGCTATTAGAAGTACCATAAACATGCTGTCCGAACTCAAGAAGTTACCCTAGAATGGATCTTGAGGAAATCGCATTTTAAAGGTATAAGTGAAAGCTCATCTATATGGGAAGTATGTTTTTTAAGATGATTTTTTTTACCATGAAAGCTTGCCAATTATTGTTATTTTCGGCATGTGGCTTCATTGAACTCCTCATGCAAAAAGCAATGGAAGCCGTCGCATGTGACAATTTTCTGGAGATTCTGGACAATAAGCTCTGTTTAGGTTTTAGTGGCCACCTTGTGCTCTTCAAGGATGACTTTAACCTACCTCGAGTCTAACTAAAATCTTCAGATTTTTCGTCCCGAAAGTAGAAACTCAACTTGTAAAAGCAAATAAAAATGAAAAATACGTACTTTTAAAAAAAATGTGTGTTTCGACTCTCATCTCTCCTTAAGAATAGAGGGCCTACCTATACTTTCTGATGTTTCAGCGTGAGGAGTACGAAAATTGTGTGGCCCCGCCGCGGTGGTCTAGTGCCTAAGGTACTCGGCTGCTGACCCGCAGGTCGCGGGTTCAAATCCCGGCTGCGGCGGCTGCATTTCCGATGGAGGCGGAAATGTTGTAGGCCCGTGTGCTCAGATTTGGGTGCACGTTAAAGATTCCCAGGTGGTCAAAATTTCCGGAGCCCTCCACTACGGCGTCTATCATAATCATATAGTGGTTTGGGACGTTGAACCCCATAAATCATCAATCAAAATTGTGTGTTTAAGTATAAGTGTTTTACCTCTGCTTATTCGCTCCTTCTTTTATGCTTTGAACTTGTAAAATGTAACGAAATGTAATTATTTAAAACTTGAATTGTGGGTAGTATTTCTGCTTTATGTAGTCCTAGCCCTGGAAACAGATGTTTCTGCCTGACCAAAGGGAGCAGTGAGTCCAGGTTGCAGGACCAGAAATTTTCAGCCTGTGCAAGTCTTACCCATCATATTTTGCTTTGTCGCCTATGCTATGGGCCAAAGTAAACGCAGCCCAAGACTTGAGCAAGCTGGAAAAAGAGCTGGAGAGCAGTGCCCCCCTGTTGGATAAGACCCTCAAGCGTTTTTGATAGCCTGGGGATAGGGAATAAATTCAGTGAGAAAACAAAGGTTTACAGGTGGTTTAATAAAGTGTGCATTAATCGGCGGCGATTGTAGCAACAGTAGGCGAGGCGTAGCCAGCAAGCGAACTGTCTGAGCGAGCCAATCTGAGGCGATGTGCTCGTATGACCTTATATTCTTTCTCACAATCACCCCCGGTATTGAGAAGTAGCCATCTTAGCGACCTAGGGAGACGCAAGGGGATTGTAGTACAGCTTGAGACAGTTAATGTGGACTGTTTCTAGCCCCGGCGACGAAGTTAGGAAGATGGCGTTATGGATTCAATCACGTGATCAGCAGGAAATGTCTGCGCAACCAAAAGCTGCGTTAGCACTCACCTTGGCAAGCTGCTGAAATGCATAACCATTTTTGGTCTTCGAGACTTTTCCAGGGTAGCAATTGCTGCCCACTCTCGGTGTCTTGTGGTGAAAGCTATTCATTCGAGGGCATTATGTCTGCACTGCTTCAGTAGTTTCATTTATAGCAAACTGTGTTCCATTACTGCAGCACCAGTTGGGAACTTCGATTATAAGAGTGCAGTTGCAAGCAGTGGTGCACACACACCTTCTCAGCCGATGTAGCAAATTGCTTGTATACACTTTTACGTGTTGTTTTAGTTTGCTACTTTATGTGAAGATGACGCAGCCCAAAACTCCTTGCACCCTGGTGTAGTCATATTCTCCTAAATGAGCGCTTTGTGGAGTTAAGACGTTCTGTCCAGAAAAACTTTACTGGTAAGTCTTAAAAGGGGCACTAACACAAAATTTCGGGGCCAAAATAGCCTGCGGAATTCATTCCCAGGAACATTCTTATATCTGCAAAATATCAACAGCAAATATAGTTGGAAAGTTATTTTTAAATAATTTTGAAGTTTACGTGAGCCTTCGACTTCATCGAGTTATGGCCACTGTCGAAGGGGACCCTTCGTGATACCCTACTCTCTCTATCACCACGTTCGAATCTACAAAACAAGTTATGATGACGTCATCACCGCCATTTTTTTTGCCGCGTTTGTTTTCACAGTATATAATTATCAGCGCCTAATTGCGAGTGCGCGGCCGTGGCGCGCGCTCAGAAAGTTTTGTGTTTGACGACATTGGCGTCCCGCTTTATTTGAAAGTAATTCTTGATGCGGACCATGCGGAAGTGTGTCACAGTTCTGTGTGCTGACGCGGTCAAGAGCTGCACACGTTAGGTGGCGCCAGTTGCACCCAGTTTTTGGAGCTCTCTCGAACCGAAACTGAAACAGATTGATAATGAGGAGCCTGTAATCAATTATCTGTCATGTGCTGCAGCAAACGATGTGTTGTGTCATGACTAACGAGCCCCAAGCAACACATTGCAGCAGAAAAACGCGAGGCCAAAGTTTGTGTCAGTACCCCTTTAAAGGGACAAATATTACGTTGATGTTTATTGCTGAAATAGCTGTTCAGAAACCCCGCAGTGCTACTTGGTGCATTTATTTATTTACATGCCCTAAGGACCCGGGAGGGCATTACGTAGGGGGGGGGGGGGATTAGGAAGATTTTCAACATGTGTAAGATACATTAAATGTTCAGAAGCATCATTATATAAAGCTCATTGGAAAAAAATGGAAAAAAAGAGAGTACACACAACAGTGGTGATAAGGATAATAAAAAAACATATATATAAACTCTGCAGAAGAAAAGGTACGTTAATAAAAATACAATAGGATCCTGGTAACAAGTGTAGGCGCGAAGAACGCACACAAAAATATTCAAGTAATTCACATGAATAACACCACCGCATAACTACATTAATCAATTGGAACTTCTAAGAACACTTTACCGCTTTCAGAAAGGATGATGATTCTGTTAGAGTGGCTACATCAGCTGGCAAGGAATTCCAGTTGGTTATTGACAGGGCTAAGGGCGAGTTTTGGTATTTTTTTTGTTCTCGGGAAGATGGGATTAACTTTGTCAGGGTGATCAACACGGGCTGAAATGTGTGATGGCGGGAGGATATGCTTGCGCGCAAATTGGGAGTTGCTGTGGAAGAGTGAGTGAAAATTAGATAGCCTTGCAAGTTTACGGCGCGTAGCGAGGGAGGGCAGATTAAGCGATTTCAGTATGGAACTTACGCTTTCATACGGTGAGTATACGAATTTCTCAGTAAGTAGATCACTGCTGTTGATAATATTGTCGTTTTAGGGGTTGTCGTACATTGGGCTTTCACCATGACATAAATCGTTATTTGACTTAAAGGTCCTTTTAATAACACCATAGTGTGTTGCTATCGTATTCATCGCTTCCTCCTAGCGATGAAACTGCTTATTCATTTTGTTTTAAGTTTTTGTGCATACGCAAGAAAAATTTAACCCAGACATACTATATTGTCTTGCAGCTGGCACACCCGAACCAAGCGACAGCGCCGAGAGGTTCGCACTTCCCATCAATGAGACCATGAGACGGAGGCGCGCAACAATGAACGTGTCTCCTCTCGCTCTGCCGGTATTGTTGCCGAAACACTCATCAGAGTACGTGTGACATATTTGCCTTTTTTGGCATCCAATGTGAATGATAAATATTGCTGAGCAAAGTAAGACTTGTTGGGCGAGTTGGTTAACTTATAAAGACTTGGAGCAGCGCAAACTTGAAAAAATAAAGATCAGAGAAAAAGTAGGAGGGAACAGGAGATGCATGCGCAGAGAGTTGTAATCTGGTGGCTTCTTCTTTCGAATAAACAGTTGAAGCTTAGATCTCTACATCACTGTAACATAATGGGCCGTTTTTGAGTTCATTCTCACCGTGAGTTCTTCTATGAACTATCTCTGCCTGCGTGTGCCGCTTTGTAACCGTGAGAGATCTATACTAGGTAATAATAATATCTTCGGTTTTGTGCACTGAAATCGTGATATGATAAGGAGATACTCTGTGGGAAAGCTCCAGAAATTTCGGCAATGTGGTTTTTTTTTTTTTAATGTGCACGGGTCTCTAGCATGCAGGCTTCACCAAGATGTGACCGCTGCGACAGAAATTGAGTGTATGTTTTTCTGCTGTAATATTACGGCCAATATAGGTCATTTTTGTTTCTGCAAAGATTACTTCAACAAACAGAACTATTATTGTCTTCAATATTTGAATGCCACTCCAATGCTGTGTGTTTAAATGCTTGATTGCACGTGTTCAAATGCGGAAGCATTCGCCTATCGTGGACCTTCGATGTGGTGAATTGAAGATTTTCCACTGATATGTGGGGCTGTATCGTCAAAACTTAGAATTTCACTGCTTTTGTTTATTTATTTTTGTGCTGGTTTTAGAGCGCAGACGGTGTTTTTTGTTCTTTTTATCCATTTCGAGTGGCGTCCACAGCCCTGAAACAACCATGCATGATAGCTCGCCTCAGCCACAGCTACTGTTGCACCATCTCAGGCCCTCTCCACAAAACGAGGACAGAATTTCCTTTCCCGAAGAACCATTCGTCCACCTAAATACAGTTGAACCCTGTTATAAGAGGCACAGATGTAACGGACAAATGGGTATAACAGACAACATCCGCATGTTTGGTTAGCCAGCCTATATCTCTTATTAATTTGGCTTCTTTTGTAAGAGACACTGGATATAGGAGACAATTGGTTGTAAAGGACAAATTATCAGTGAATTTTGCTCAATAACATCGCTTGTAACAGACATTCTAACCTAAATGAAGCGCCATCAGCCACTAGTTTGACTTACTTCCATCTTTGGAAATGAAAAAAATAAACGTATGCAAACCTTGTTTTATAGACTCAGCAAATGTTTAGTGATCAGTCAATTATAAAACAATGATAAAAGGTCTTCGAAACTGCATCGCTGATATGCACTTCAGGCTTACCACCAAGGGACGAACACGTCCACGCGTGCACTTCACAGGCACCTGAAGGTGCCAATGCACTTCAGGCTTACCACCAAGGGACGAACACGTCCACGCGTGCACTTCACAGGCACCTGAAGTGCCAATACCACGACCACTTGGTGTGAACACATTGCAGAAGTCTTCCAATTAAAACGCCTCACATGTGTGTTCTCCGCAAGCCCGGAAATGGCACCAGTGCACCACGAATGCTTTCTTTAGCATTACGTGATTGCCTTGATCAGCCCTGCGCTGCTTGACAAGCTATGGCTGCTCGATCACCGTTGTCTTGCTTTCCTAAAAAAACAAATATCGAAAAATATCAAAGGCTACAAAGCACGTCAGGAGCCAAGCAAAACGAAAGCCAGAAATGACAGAAAAAATTGGAATTGCAAATATCAGAGGCTATACTAGTTGAAACTCCCACACAAACAGTGCAAAAATAAAGCTTTTTTTTTTTCTCTCCCGAGCTTGGTTGCACACAGGTCATTGGCCCAAATGGTCTACGTAATAAAACGAATGCTCGTATCATCAGTTCAGTTCACCATTCATCTGCCAGGCTTCAGAGCCGCGCAGTTGCTGGTACAGTGTATTTTGTGATCGCCGTCGTCGCTGTCAGTCCCCGTTGGCCACGAGCAACGATTCACAAGGGACGCTAGACGTGCTTCCCGCAGCGCCCGCAATAGGCGTATCGCGGTCGTTCACTACCGGATGTCGCGCCGTGATCACTACGCTTCGTGGCCGCTTTGTGATTGTGGGATGGTGTGACTGCTACCAACGTTCACTGCTGGCCACCAGTATCAGGGCAAAACAGATGCTGCTGCTGCCTTAGACTTGGTTCGCCGCCACGCCGTGACCACAGTGCCCATCTCTGCCATTATCTCCGCTCACCGCCAAAGCTGTGCCGTGATCGCTGCGAACTAGGCTTATTGCTGCTTTTATCTGGATTTCGCTGGCTCAGCATGGTGGGATGCTCCATCAAATGCCCTACTTGCCTCGCGGTGTCAAAAAAGCTCGACATTGTAGCAGACTTAAAGTGTGGCATGACGCCGGCAGACGCCGCCAGAAAATTCGGCTTGTCAAGAAAGACTGCTAGCAGGATTTAGGATCAGCGAGAGAAGCTTAGGAGCCAGCCGGTCCAAACTGCGTAAGTCATCCCATCCTGCCGTAGAAGAGGCGCTTCTATGGATACAGGATGCACGGAGTAAGAATATCCCGCTCAACGGACCATTAATTTGAGAAAGACCCAAGCAACTTGCATTCGGTCTTGACAATGAGTTTGAGGCCAGTCAGGGATGGTTCAACAGGTTCAAAAGCCGACATGGCATCAGCTACAAAATTGTTTGTGGCGAAAGCAGAGCTCCCGATGAAAACTCTGTCAAGCAATGGAAAGAGAAGACGTTGCCAACTGTGCTGAGGGGGGAGGGGGAAGGCTAGCGATATCTTCAATCTGGATGAGTCTGGAATATTTTTCAAAATGCTTCCTGGAAGAACATTTGCCTTATCCAAGGAAGATTGCAGCAGAGGCAAAAAGTCGGAAGAATGCATTACTGCTATGTTCTGCACAAAAATGGAAGGAACAGAAAAAGAAAAAAAATCCTAGTTATAGGTAAACAAAAAAACCCACGCTGCCTAGAGAACTATCCAGTAAATGCTGAGTACATGGTAAAGAAGGCTGCTTGGAAGACATCAGAAATATTCAACAAACGGCTTGCAAGTTTTGATCGCAAGATCGCTGTAAAAAAGAAAAGAGATCTACGGTTTCTAAACAGCTGTTCAGCTCACATGAAGCCACCGTCATTGAAAGCTGTTGAGCTTAGGTGCTTCCCACCAGGCTGCACATCTGTGCTGCAGGCTCTTGATCAAGGGGTTATTAATGCAGTCAAAGTCAAATACGGAGTCAGACTTGTTCAACGTCTGCTGTTCGACATGCTGCAAAAGCGTGAAACAACAATGAATGTGAAAACAGCGATTAGGTTAATGTTAACAGGCTCATGGAACGATATTGAGAAGAGCACCGTGACAGGATGCTTTCGCAAAGCCGGTTTTGATCTGCAGGAGCGAGATGAAGAGGAGGATGTAGCAGACGAAGACCTAGAATGTGCAGTTGAGCGAGAATCATGGCCACTTATTCAAAAAAGATTTGGTGAGTCTGGCACATTTATGAACTTTGTTGAGGCAGACAACAACCTTGCGGTAGCTGAAGACCTGTTTGATGAAAGCATCGTAAGACTGGTGCAAGATGGAGAACAGGGAGAAGATACCGATACGGATGTATCGGACAGCGAGGACAGTACCCCCCGATGACATCTGGTGAAGCAATAACAGTGATGGGCAAAGTTCGGAAACACATGCAGCTTTGGCCTAGCGGCCATAAAGCCCTTGACGTTGTGAGCAGGCTGGAAGGGGGGAGCTGTGTTGAAAAACGGGATAGACGCAGCCCTAAAACAAACAACCATGGAGAACTACTTTACAAAAGAAGTGCTTTGAAAGCAAATTATGAAAAATAAATGTTTTGTAATCGCATATATAGCCTTATTTTGTGCTTATTTTAGCAGTAGTGTGCCCACAGTGAAATATGGACTGAATATGATATGAAAAAGTGGTACCCTGTTTATAAGAGACCTCTCATATAAGAGACACAAACTGCTCCCCGGTATGTGTCTCTTATAAAGTGGCTCAACTGTACTACTAACACTGTGGTTAAAACTTGAAACCACACCGCACTCCTGCTGAAGACCTTGTTTGAAGCGCACGGCGCTCTTACACTCAGGGGATAATGCCACGTAGTTAGCACATCAAGGATCAGACATTCTGTGTACACAATACTGTGCGCTGTACTTGCTGTTCTAAATCTTGATCAATCAGTGTAAATACTTACAAATAGTCATGTCTAATCTCGTTTGTGTAACAGTATCGTGGTTTTTTGGTGTAAAACCACAACTAACAAATTTCCACTACAATTTATTAATTGTTGTGAAAATCTATTTTCATTTGTACAAACTGCAGGTTGGTATAATTCGAAGAGTATCAAATGCTGCAGAAAATTCGTTGTGAAAGGGTCTTCAGTTTTGAATTTGCAATCCACAGTTCCATTTTTCTCATTGCAGGAATGAATCGGGCGAGTCTGACAACGGTAAGGACACGGGTGGCGCCACAGAAGTCTCCCATGCCCACACACCAACTGTGCTGCCTTTCCCGAGCCCATGCTGGGCAGCCTACAGTCGCATCATCCGCAAGCAGATGGTCGAGTGTTATGGTGCACACAGAGCGTCGCTAGATTCAAAGCACACTCTCCGGCAAGCACAGGTGAGCATCTGGTCAATGTAGATTGACACTGTAGAACAGTTAAACCTCAACCTCAATGGCATTGTCGACATAACGAACTACAGCAGGCTGTTAGTAAACGGGAAATCTGTTTACAGGATTCCACCGTAGAGGTGCATTGCGTCGAGTGAAAGCAACGCCCAGAGGAATCCAGCGCCGCGCACCAACAAGTCATCGGTTGATTTTAGTCGAAAGGCAACAAGTCATACTACGATCTGTTTCCCGCAGACGCTTGTTCTGATGGCCTGGTTGAGACCAGCAAGTTGCTTTGCACTGAAGCACAAGTCATCTTAACAATGTGCTGTCATTTCTCGAGTATGGTGTTTTGACGACTATATATTAATGGGGGCGTTCTATAGGAAATATTCACTGAACTTTTCCAGCCTGGCACCATCTGGCACCTGGTGCGAAAATTTTGAGGTGGTATTACCACTATGCTTTATATTTTTTTTTCACAATTTTTCTGTTACCAAGCATCTTCCTGTTACAAGTGAGGTGCGAGGTACAAGTGAGGTGCGACGATACGAGGGTGCACCCTGGTATCGTCGCGCACCATCAATACGATGGTGCACGAGACACGTTGGGGCGTGCCGACTCACTGCTGCTGCACCGTCTAATTCCAGAGTTCTCGGCGATCGTAATCGAAACCAGGCTCTCGATAAACGCGTCCTCGTTGATGCCATCAAGCCTCGTCGTGCTGCACGGGTAGTTTTCAATTTGAGCCGATGCGAGCCACCGCAGATGCCGGTGCCACCATGTTGAATCTGCGGGCGGCTGGTTAGGTGACGTGGTTTGATCTAGCGCAGCTTCGCTCTCTTCGAGGCCAAGTGTGAGTTGATCTAGTGCTGCTTTGCTCTCTTCGAGGCCAAGTGTGAACGCGCCTTCACACTTGGCCTCGAAGAGAGCGAAACCGGCGAAACTCTCCGGAAGCTGGCTCGTTTCGCTGCCCGAGTGGCCTGAAAACCACGCCGCGCGGCCGGCGTGCAAGAATTGGTCCGAGAGCAATTTTCCCGCCGCACGAAACCGGTTTCCGTGAAGCCGGAAACCGGTTACAGATCCGGTTTCGGCTTCACAGCCTTGGCTGCTCTAGATCAAACCACGTGACTTAACCAGTCTATACGCTGCCCTTTCTCGCGTCTGAATGCCGCTGCAGGAAGCATCTGTTAGCAACTTTCTTGATATAAAAAAAGGACGACTGCTCCGCGTTTTTTATCGGCACGACTGTTCACTGGCCACCTCGTATGTATAGGCACTGGATCTTGGCCTGCAAAGCAGTGTGACGAAGATTTATCGTGTGTGTTGTTGAACAATAAAATTTGCAGCAGACTGCGGGTCTCTGAGCCCATACTGAGTCTTTTGTCTGATTTGGAGCACCTAGTAGCCTGCGCTTCGCCGATGAAATTGCATTGCTGAGTAAATGAGTGGACGAATTGCCATTCATGATTACTGTATTGGGTAAGGAGAGCAAAAGGTAGGTTTTAAACTGAATCTGCAGAAAAAGAATGTAATGTACAACGACCTCAGAAGAGAAGAGCTCTTCGAGGTAGGTAGCGCTACACTTGAAGTTGTAAAAGAGTACGGCTACTTGGGGCGGGTAGAACCCGCGGAGGTGAACCGCGAGATTCAAGTAACTAGAAGATTGAAAATGGGATAACGCACATTCAGTAAGCATTCTCAAATCATCAATGGTGAATTGCCACTATCCCACAACAGAAAAGTATTTAACAGTTGCATCTTACCGCTACTTCAGGAACATAAACCTGGAGGACTACAAAAAGGGTTCAACTTAAGGACGACACAGCGAGCAATGGACAGGAAAGCGATAGGTGTAACCCTAAGGGACAAGGAGAGAGCTGGGCGTATCAGGGAACACACGGGTGTAATGGTCACAATAGTCGAAATATAGAAAAAGTGGTCACACGTAGCGCGAAGGCAAGATAACCGATGGTCATTAAGGGTCCCAGAATGGATTCCAAGAGAAGGAAAGTGAGTGAAGGGGAGAGAGAAAGTTAGGTGGGCAGATGGGACCAGAAAGTTTGCAAGTATATAGTGGCAGCATAAAGCACGGGACGAAGTTGACTGGCGGAACATGTGAGAGGCCTTTGTCCTGCAGTCGGCGTAGTCATGGTGATATGTATTAAATGAAACGCAAAAGAGACGCTTGTGCGTGATAGAGTGAACAGCAATTCTAGCGCGTCAAAAGCAAGATAAGTTAAAAACTGCGCAATCTCGGTCTCGACCATCGAAAGTGTGCTTAACAATTACTCCTAAACCGTTTCGAACCGCGGATGCCGCTAAGGCATGGTACTGTAACTGCCGCTCTTTCCAAAGAAGAGTAGCGGCAATGCAGAAACACATTGATTTAGCAATCAGTAAGCCTGATGTTATAGGCCTTGAAGAAGTAAAGTGCCGCCAAGCTTATGAATTTCTACACTGTCACAAGTCGACAATACCCGCGCGTTGCTTGATTAGAGCACAGAGGGATGACACTGAGCGCGCACTACTGTGTACTGCAGAGCATAAATTATAAAAACATACTATGAATAAAGGAAAATCGAATATATTATTTGCGATATATACATCCCTCCGAAGGAACGTCAGCCAGACTTTTCGGCAATTTTGAGTATGCTGTGAGAGAGAGAGAGAGAAAACTTCATTATATTGTCACGTCGCTCCAGGGGGTGTCGACAAGGTTTAATGACGTCTGAGCAACAGGGCTCTAACCAAGCTCGTCGGTTGGGCTTGTTTGCCAGAGCGGGGGCCTACGCGCACTTCTTTCTTCTCTGTGGTGTGCCTTCACCTTGGCATACGACCCACTACTAGAAGTAGGTGGCATTATTCCTCCTCAGCAAAAAAAAAGAAAGAGCATCGTCCCGATGTTGTAAAGTTATTGCAAAAAAAAAAACCAAAACAAAGTAGCTTAAACAATGAAAAAGGCACCAATTATCAAATGTTAGATGCGATAAGTTCATCCATGATGAGGCAATTGTCGGAACACAAATAAAAAAACACAGGAAAAGTGGTTTTTTAGGAACGCGTAAAATAAGGCTTCATGCGCACCACGTGAACTATGCCAGAGGTCGGTTGTTTTCGTTGTAGCCCCATCGTGACGACGTAGCATCCGGAACCACTTCGTAGTTTACGTCACTCACGCGGCATACTACTTTATACGGACCGAAGTATCTGCTGAGCAACTTTTCGGAGAGGCCACGGCGACGAACAGGGGTCCAAACCCAAACTTGGTCTCCCGGACTGTAAGATACGTCATTGTGACGCATATTGTAACGTCGTACATCGACCTGTTGCTGCTGACCAATGTGTAGCCGGGCGGAGCTGGCGAGTTTCCTCGGCACGCTCCTGCAAATTCTTCTGCGCAGTTGTAATTGATCGGCGTCTTCCCAAGGAAGCATCGCATCCAGCATCGTCTGAACTTCGCGGCCGTAGAGAAGGTGAACCGGTGTAAATCGAGTTGTTTTTGAACGGCGGTGTTATAAGCGAACGTCACATAAGGCAAAATGCGATCCAATGTTTTGTGTTGACGTCGATGTGCATGGAGATCATGTTTGTGACTGTCTTATTTAGTCGCTCGGTAAGCCGTTGCTCTGCGGATGGTAAGCAGTCGTCGTTCGATGCCTCGTGTTACTTAGTCGAAAACTTCAATCAATAAGCTGTGCAGTGAACGCTGTTCCTCGTCGGTTATCACTGTAGATGGAGCACCGTGGCGCAGAACAATGTGCACATGAAGAACTGTGCTACCTCAGAAGCCGTGGCTCGTGGTATCGCCTGTGTCTCAGCATAGGGGTCAAATAGTCAGTTGCAACAATGACCCATTTGTTGCCGTCGGACGATAACGGAAATGGGCCGAGAATGTCCATGCCGACTTGGTCAAATGGCTTGTGGGGTGGATCAATTGATTGAAGTAATCCAGCCGGCTTGCTGGTGGTGACTTCGACGCTGACATTCACGACAGCTTTTTAACGTACTGCTTCACGCTTGCCGAAAGTCCCGGGCCAGTAGTACGCCTCACTTACTCTGGCGAGCGTTCGCGAGTAACCTAGATGACCAGATGTGGGCTCGTCATGACACGCGGAGAGGACTTCGTCCCGCATGTCTTTCGGAACGACGAGGAGGTAAGCGCGGCTCGTAGAACGGGCGTTTTTTTTTTTTTGTACAGGGACATTATCTCGGAGGCAGAAAGACGTCATGACGCGAGATAGATGGCGAGGTATAACGGCGCTATGACCCTCCAGATAGTCGATGAGCGGTCGAATCTCTTCATCTTCTCGCTGGCGTCTGCTCAAGTCAGATGAGCCAAGGGTGCCCAGGAAACCGTCATCGTCCTCTTCTTCTTGATTGACTAAAGGTATGGGTGCATGCGACAGCGTATCAGCATCTTCATGCTTCCGTCCAGACATATACGGTGGTCACATCAAATTCCTGTAGACGCAAGCTCCATCGGGCCAGTCGTCCAGAGGGATCACGTATGTTTACCAACCAGCAGAGGGCATGGTGGTCCGTCACCACTTTAAATGGACGACCATAAGAGGTACAGGCGAAACTTGGTGATCGCCCACAATACTGCGAGACACTCTTTTTCTGTGGTCGTATAATTCACCTCGGTACGGGACAGTGAGCGGCTGGCATAGGCTATGACTCGTCTTTGCCGTGTTGATGCTGAACGAGCACTGCGCCGAGGCCGATGTTACTGGCGTTCAGTGTGCACCTCTGTGTCAGCATCATCGTCAAATGCACAAGAAACAGGGGCTGACTGCATCCGCTGTCGTAGCTCGGCAAAGCAGCCTGTTGCTCGGTATAGCCATACAAACGGTGTGTCGTCGGATGTAAGGCGAGTCAAGGTTTCCGATATCTTCGAAAACTAATAAATCTTCGATAGTAGGCGCACGAGCCCAGGAAGCGCCGAACAGTCTTTTTGGTCTGTAGGATGCAGAAACGCGGCTACAGCGGCAAGTTTGTCGGGGTCGGGTCGGACTCCTTTTGCATTGACTACATGGCCAAGGAATTGAGCTCTTCTAACCAAAGTGACACTTTTGCGGTTTGAGTGTAAGATCTGCGACTGAATAGCCTGTAGCACACTCCTGAGGCGGTGAAGATGTTGCTGGAAGGTTTCAGAAAAAACGACATCATCATCAAGCTATACGAGACAAGTTTGCCACTTCAGACCAGTAAGCACAGTGTCCATCATTCGCTGAAAGGTTGCGGGCGCTGAGCACAAACCAAAAGGAAGGACTCGAAATTCATACAGGCCATCAGGGGTGACAAAGGCCGTTTTCTCGCGGTCTCGCTCGTCAACCTCAATCTGCCAGTACCCGCTTTTTAAATCTAAAGAGGAAAAATAGCGGGCGCGGCGTAATCTGTCTAACGAGTCGTCGATGCGTGGCAGTGGGTACAAGTCCTTTTTAGTCACGCTGTTGAGCTTCCGGTAATCGACGCAAAAACGTAGCGTTCCGTCTTTCTTCTTGACTAGGACGACCGGAGAGGACACGTACTGTTGGAAGGCTCGATGATGCCGTTGTCAAGCATTTCTCGAACTTGCGTACGAATGGCTTCTCGTTCCTTCGCTGACACGCGTAAGGCTGTTGGTGTACTGGGCGGGCGTCGTCGTAAGTAGATGATCTGTGCCTAGTGATCGAAGTCGGGCAACCTTAGAGGAAGCAGCGAAGCATGACTTGAATTCAAGCAAGAGTTTTCGCAGTGCTGTCTGTTTTTCTGGTGTGAGGTTAGAATTAGTATCGATATTGTTTAGAGACTTATCGGCGGCCTCCACTGCGTCCAACGAGAAGCGGATGGGAACAGTTTCTAATCATCTGCAAACGCTAACGAAGTGCCACGGAAAAGGTGTCGGTGTTCGCTGCTGAAATTTGTAACGAGCAGTTTAGATTGGCCATCAGTAGCTGTATGATACTCCTAGCCACACAAACACCTTGAGTCAGCAGGTGTTCAAAATTACTTTCAGCAATCGCTTCGCCATTTCGCAATCCACGGCATGTGACGTCGACTATAACACAGGCTCTTGGAGGAAGCGTTATACTTTCAGCAGAAACACGAAGAACATCGGTAAGTTGTTGGTCGTCCGCCTTGTCGATTGCTCGGTTGGCTGAGAAGGTGATGCGATTCTCTTGAAGATCAATGACAGCTCCATACTCCTGCAGGAAGTTAACACCGAGAATAAGTCGCGTGAATATTCACGGAGCACAAGGAAACTTGCAACAAAAGTATAACCGCAGGACCCGAACTCTGCTCGTGCAGGTTCCAAGCGGAGAGACGGGTGGCCACCAGTCGTTCAAATCACGGAGCCATACCAGGACGTGATACTTTCTTTAGTAGTCTGGTCATTTTCCCGTATCGAATAGTCAGCCCGGAATCAACCTAAAGCACCTACTGCATAGCCGTCCATCAGCACCGGTATATCCAGAGAAAGCCGCACATATCGCTCAGTCGAATCTACACCCTTTACTGTTAGCGGCGATCGGAGGTCTTCAGCACGTCGACTGCCAGCGACCTCGCCTCCAAGGGTCGCTTGCGTAAGTTTTCCCGGCGGGGACTCGGGGACCGTGCGCCAGCATGGCGCTGTGGCGAAGATGAAAAGCGCCTCGGCGACGGTGAGCGCGACTGCCGTCCAAAAGGCGGTGGCATGCGCTGTTGAGCCAGGTAGTCCTCAATGTCCCGGGGTCGCTGGCCATACCGAGGACGCGCTGAATATACTGAAAAGCCGCGCAGCCCGAGGCGCCGGTATGGTCACTGGCGGTACAAATGGTCCGCTTCACCGCAGTGGAAGCACAGAGGTCGGCGATCAGGAGTGCGCCAAACATCAGACTTCCAAGGGGAAGGGGAAGCGCGTCTGTCGTCAAAGTAGTGTGCTGGTTGTTCGGCAAGATGCACAGGGCTGGCGTAAACAAGGGGTGGGGGCGTGCGTGTGTTCTCGTAGTACCGTAGAGGCTGCGCCGACTGAAGTGAAACCGTAGGAGGTGCCTGAACAAACAGCGGGGAAGAGGAAGCTGGGCACTTCAAGGCTTCCACATAGGACGCACGGTGGTAGTCAGCCGGGGCGGGTGTGGCGTTATCCAGACTCACAGGGTCACGAAGGGCATGATGCAGCTCGTCCTTGATAATGCTTGCAATGGAACTCACCGTAGGTAGTGGTGGTGTGGCAGCCTTTTGCAGCCCCTCACGTACTATAGAGCGGATAAGGTCGCGCAGACACTCGGTGTTGCTCCTAAAAGTCGTCAGAACTTGAGCAGTGGACGTGTTCATTTGCCGCTCATACAGGGTGGATCGATGCTGAAGCATATTTTCCATCGTGACGGCTTCGGACTAAAACTCGGCGACCGTGTTCGGAGGGCTCCGTACAAGGCCAGCGAAAAGCTGCTCCTTAACTCCCCGCATCAGGTGACGCAACTTCTTTTCTTCTGTCATACTCGGATCAGCCCGTCGGAACAGGCGCGTCATATCTTCCGCATAGGTCATGACAGTTTCATTTGGCATCTGGATGCGGGCCTGGATCGCTCGCTCCGCTAGTTCGTGGCGATCAGCACTTTTGTAAGTATCCAACAGCCGGCGGCGGAATTCGGGCCACGATGTCATCTGTTCCTCGTGATTCATGTACAAGGTACGTGCTCCATCCTCCAAATAGAAGTGCACACGCCGTAGTTTGGCCGCGTTGTTCCAGTCGTTCAAAGCAGCCACGCGCTCGAAGTCGACCAACCAGTCCTCGACGTCTTCGAGCTCGGTGCCATGAAACGGTGTCGGAACCTGTGGACTTTCGAGGGTGTACCGAGTCACCGGGGGGGTTTTCCGTACCTGTTAAAGTGGTTTGAACGGACGTGCTCATCATACTGGTGTGAACTGTAGGGTCAGCTTCGGGTGGCAATCCCTGATCCTGCGGCTTGTCCGATGAACGGGAGTGTGACTCGCACTGGGCTTGTGTGCCACTTCCAGGAGGGGTCTGAACATCCGTGAGGGGCTACCCAGCACCTCCACCAATTGCCACGTCGCTCCAGCGGGTGTCGACAAGGTTTAGTGACGTCTGAGCAACAGGGCTCTAACCAAGCTCGTCGGTTGGGCTTGTTTGCCAGAGTGGGGGCCCACGCGCACTTCTTTCTTCTCTGTGGTGTGTGCCTTCACCTTGGCATACGACCCACTACTAGAAGTAGGTGGCGATATCTATATACGGGGGATATGTGGGTGGTGGCCCAGTGCGAGCCACCCCTCACAGACACTAGGTGGGCTCCTCTTTACAGAAGCCCATTGGCGTCCAATATGACTCGTGCTCGTTTGACCAGGAACATCTGGCTCGCCAGGTCGGAGCAGCCTAGCAGGGCCGCCTCCCAGTTCTCCCGAGTGGGTTCGGTTTTGGGGTGAGGCGAGGGGTTGACTGGCATGACCACACCCAGTGGAAGATGTTCGAAGACTTCTCCGCACTGCGCGGGCATTTTCCTGTAGAGGAAGGATCGAGATATTTAAAAACTGCCGGGAACAGCAGTGTTTTGATGTAAAGGCGAATGAGTAAACGCTTCTCTGCCTTCGTAAGGCCCCTACGGTGTTTAGAATAGATTGAATGGCCGAATTGGTAGATTTCAGTATTTTCTCGAAACCTTAAGGTCAGATTGGGTTCGAGATCTATTTCGGACGGGTCTGAAGGCGTTACCTGGAGAGTGGGTGCGTGGGCGGCGGCGTCAGCCGTTTTCATTGCCTTCGAGGCTCATGTGAGCTGGAGCCCTAATGATCCTTCGGGACGCGGGAGCCCCGACGTAATCGCCTGTATTGTAAGATGTGGTACCGCCAGGTGTGGGACATGCCCGCGTTGAATATTTCGGCGGAGGCCCCTCGGGTCTGTAATGATGACGCGAGAGGCCAGGTCTACGGTAGCTAGTGCGATGGCGACTTCCTCCGCATATGTTATGTCCTGTGCTTTGAATGTGAGGTCATTCACCACGACATTTTGGTGGACGACTGCAGCCATGTACCATTCCCCATGGTGGGGGCCGGAGGCCTACACGTGCAATATGCAGTGTTTGTACCCATAGTGGCAAGCTAGGGCCTCCACCCGCGCAAGGCGCCTGCCACTGTGGTCGTCACGTGTCACGTTGGCCGGAAGAGGGTGCACATGCAGGGCGTATCTCCTGACTTCTGGAATGCGTACGTGCTCCTCCGTCTCTGTCAGATGGTAGATGTGTAGTTGGGCTAATAGGCGCGACCCGACGGAGTCTTTGAAAGCGGCTCGTCGGGGGAGCTCGGCAATGCAAATTGTAAGCTTCCGATTGTGTTTTTGGCGGCGCCATCTGCGGACGAGGCTGTGCCGCGCCTCCCAGAAGTAAAGGACGTGGTTGTCCACCCCTGGCGTAGCCTCTGAGAGATGAACTAGAATTTCCGTCGAACGAACGTGGGTAATCAATCTTCGTGACCACGCGTGGTAACCTGTTTCGTGAATCGGGGCCAGATTAGTGTACTTTTTCCGAAACTTTCTCCAGTTGGGTAGGTGGGTTTGGGCGTGTGGTCTTGCCAGTGGTGTGGTTGTGACGGTTGTGTTTAGTATGCAGTGGTCACTGCCGAGGGTTTCCTCAGTGTTGGCCCAGTCTGCGTGTCTAATGGTTTCGGTGACGATAAGATCCGGACACGTGTCCCGAGTCACGAAGTTACGCACTCGCGTTGAGAATGCAGGGCCAGTGTGAAGAGTGAGGCCCAGCGTGGACGCAAGTTTCGCTAGCTTGCGACTACGCTTCTCACCACGCGCGTACCCACACAGTGTACTGCGAGCGTTGAAATCGCCCACGATCACAAGGGGATCCCTGCCCACAGCCTTCAGGGTGCGACTGAAGAGTGTGGCAAAAGATACATTTTTAAGTTTGGGGGAACAGTAGATGTTGAGTATGTGTAATGGTGCATCTCGTTTCTTGAGCGGAAGGAGAGTGACCATCGCATAGGAATATTCAGTATTAATTTCCAAATCCACTTGGTTGGCTGTATAATTTTTGTGCACGAATATATAAGAAGAGAGGTCTGCTGGAACGTGGAATAATTTGGAAGGCTAGCGCCGCTTCCTGGCTCCCGGAGGGCAACCACTGCGGGAAGTGAAGTGAGATTCAATAGGAAAAGCCGGAGGTGAGCCCGTTTGGTGCGGGAACAGAATTCCTGGCAATTCCATTGAGTAATTTGAATGGGGGTGGTCGATTTGTAACACGGAAAGCGTCTAACTTGAGGGTTGCCCGCCATGGTAATTGAAGTTAAAAAAAAACTGGCCCCGTATCTCCATGTTAATCTGCAGATGCCGTCGAAAGATGATAGTCTTGCGTGTGGAGAGAGTGAACAAAACATTTATTTTATGTTCTGCACAAGAAAATCGGTGAATGGCATTCAGGAGGCGCTGCGTTAGAGGGACCCAAGCGTGCAGCGGAGGCAAACGAGTGCATCAAGTCACGTCACACGTGAGACATGAGCGCCATCTGGCAGTTTTCTCTGAAAACAAAGCCGTGGCTTTGAGACAGGTGTGAGCGCCCGTCTCAGAGGTGATAAGGTGTAGGACGCAAGGCGACGGGTAGGTGCCACCACCACCTCGTCTTAGCAAAGCGTTGGAAACACTCGCCTTTTCGTGCAAGCGTTGAATGGTCAGCGCAGCGTGATAAGCTTTACGGTCCTTAAATTACTGATGTATGCCTTTTCTAGTAAAAGGCGCACATGCAGAATATATACGAGTTGTTATGGTGCCCGAGACATGCGCAATAGTTCCTGTTTGATTGACAATTGCACAAGTATGAACGCTAAAGCTTGAGCAACATTGGTGGGCGTTGCGGATGGAGTCGGCCGTTTCAAATACCAAGTGCCGTTAAAAATGGACAAACAGACAAATGTACAAACAGACCAGAATTTTCGCGTCGAAGGTACCTAAGAAAGACTATCGTATTTGAAAGCGGTTGTAGGTACGCAGCCGCAAAGCCAGCACTTGCGGCGAGGGTGGCGTCCTCGACTCTTGTAAGCGTGCCGCTGTCATCGTCATCTACATCATTTTCTATGGTGCAACGTGATATTTTGGGGACCACCGTATCGTCGGATGCTACACGACGAACTGTGCCAAATGCTGGGCGATGATTGCGGAGATCGTCTCGGTCAATTTGGTGATAGCAGAGGTCATGGTCGCGGAAATTTGATTTTCTAAGGCATTAGACGGGCGTCCATGCGGGCCTCTAGACGAGTGAAGCTTCCGCGCTCTGTGCTGCCGCCGGGGCCGTGTACTCACTCTCCTTAGCCTCTGTAGCGGGTGAGGATGATTTGGTTAGCTCTTTCGATTTGGATTCTAGGAGCGCTATTTTTTAGCAACCTCTCAATTTCGCCCTCGAGAGCTGCTATCTTGGTTTTCTCGGCAGTGCGTACCGCAAAGGGAAGGAGGGGCAGTCCTGCCCGTACCGCTCATCTGCGTTCCATGTTTTGCAACGTTGGCCCAGGTCCTGGTCTCGCCGCGTTGTGGTGTCGTCGACAGTTTTCCGTTGTCGCCTTTTGATGGTGGCTGCGTCGGCGGCCACTGGCCTCGTTGCTAGCGGATGGTGCCGGCTTCGCAGTGTTGTCGTCGTCCCGGCTCGGTGGCTTACTGGGGAAGCCCAGATGACGACTCTTCTTCATAGCTGCTGATTTAGTTTTCGTCTCGCCCTTGGCGATCACCTCGTGGGTACGGAATTTCGCCGCGCACTCGCGAGTTTTTCGTCTGTTCACCCCCTCATACTGAGCACCGCGGAACACACTCGTGAGGGGCCCGCACCCCCTCCACAAGCGGAGCTTCCTGTTCGCAGAGTCCGCACGTGACGAGCTGCGTGTTAAAACATGCATTCGCTTGATGACCGACGGACCCACACAAGCTGCAGGCTAGAATAGTCCGGTAATATTTTCGCACGGGAATAAGCATGTTCTCATAATGCACCAAGCGCGGTTTCACCTTCCCGGCAAAGGTGACCCGAGTCTTGTTAGAGGATCCGAATTTCCTCGCTTCGACGATGGTGCCTGCTCTCAATTACACCTACCCTCGAAGCGATTTAGTGGTGTCTGAGTTGCTGACGATGATGACGCCATGGTACACATCGCGGCCGTCTTGTCGGAGGTATTGATGGAGCGAGATAACCCCACGTTCAGTGTTCACCGAAATTCCCCGAGAAGCAGATTCGCCGCCGCCGGGTTCGAAGTGTGGATCAAGACGAGGTTTTGATCTCGACACGGCACAACCGTGACTGACTTCACCAACTTGGGTTTGAGGTAGGCCATCAAGGCGGCTCCATAGCGGTTTTCCGAGCAGGCTTGGTGCAGCGACACAAGTTCGCGTGGCTTGAGCACGACCACGAAGCCGTCTGGGCCTGGTTTTGGGATTGAGCGAGGTCTCCAGTTCGTAATAGCCTAGCCTTTGCGTCCTGCAGCGCGCGATACTGGAGGCTGCGTCGTGCCAGCCGGTGTTCCGGAGGCCGGGAGGGCGTAGGACGCCAATGTGTTTGCTTGAACGAACGCGCGACTGCTTCATTCAGCGATGGATGGATGGATGAAAAACTTTTATTGGGGTCCTGAAGGATTCCACCCCCGTTTATAGGGGTAGGATCGCGAGCCGCTCCCACGTTGGGACGGGAAGGCCCAGCCTCACCGCCGCATCGTGGGCCTTCTGGACAGCCTTGAGTTGTTGTATGAGAACCGGACTCGTGAGCAATAAATGAAAGGAGTTCTCAGAAAATTCTTCATTTTTTCTTTGTAAAGAGGGGCACCTCCAGAGCATGTGGTTAAAATCACTGCGATTCTGGCAGTCTGGACAAAGTTCTGAAATATCGGAGTAATGGCTATAGGTTACGAGGCTAGCGATTGGTGCCGAAAACTCGGAACAGCGGAGTTGTCGTCTTGAGAGAATGGCACTGTCACCCAGGCGATGCCTTCGAGACCGTAACCCCGCAGGTGAGACGCGGTGGCTGCCATGTTAACTCAAGTGGCGGGTGCGACGCCGTCGGCGTTCCAGGCCACCGGGTTCCGGCGTCGCCCTTTGGCGTAATGGCATCGCCCCCGTGACCGGGTGAACACCAGCCGTAAAACTTGAAACGTGGAGATGGTTTGCTACGTCGATGGACGTCAGGCTTGACGGAGTGCAGATGACTGAGTCGTGGCTCAAGCCGAAAGTTGACAGAGCAGATGGGCCACAGGTCTTGCTTCGTGGCACGCTCGCAACGCCTCCTCCTGAGTATGCTATGGGCCACCTAATTAGAGCGAAAAGACAAATTCATACTCATGGGCGACTTCAATGCTCCGCACACCAATTGTGGATACAGAGGAGATACGCCCAAAGGCATAAACCTGGTAGAAATTACAGTGAAAATATGATCTGGAACTAGCAACTCTCCCGCTAACACCCACCAGACAAGGGAACAGTGTCTGTGGGGAAACGTGCCCCGACCTTACACTCAGGCTAAACATATCACAAGGAGAATGAAGGAACCTAGATGAAAATCTGGGAAACGATCACTATGCTATTAGCTTTTTCAAAGAGCATGGCCTGGCTAAAACGATTTACAAACCAAGGAAAAATCACAAAATGGACAGAGTACTGAAAATATCCTATGTCCGCAACACCTCTCAACACAGCCGATGACACGTTGAATGAAATCAAGGACTCTCAAGCAGCCACAACAAAAACCATTATCCATCACAACGAAAACCACGGTAGTTGACCCACATTTATTGCACCTGTGGAAGGCTTGGTGCAGCTTAGTGAAACGACGATAGCTATAGCGTGAGAACAGAACGGCGACAAAGGGGCAAGAAGGGTCGTTCTGTTCTCGCGCTATAACTATCATCAAGTCATACCGACTAGCCCAAACTGCTACGCTTAACGAAACGTTGGAAAACCCAGAGGCTGAAGAGAAAACTAAAGACAAGTATAGCAGTTCTAGAGGAACAGGCTAATGAGTATTCCAGGCAGCTACAAGTGGAGAGCTGGCTCCATTTTCGCGATTCGCTGAAGAGAATACTGTCCACCGCTAAAACATGAGCGATTCTACACAGCATGCCAGGCTCGGACTCTACAAAAATGTCTACAGCGAGAACAATAAGTACCCTAGCGGGTGAATAAAAAGGTGACAGTCGAACACTGATCGAAGCTCTCAGAAAAAAATACATGCAAACAATGGGCAATATAGTCAATGCGCTCAGCTACAAAGGGCCAACAAACAACACTGTTGATGAGCCCATCACATTAGCGGAATTATACGCAGTGGGACAGGACATCAGACAAAACGCAACAGAAGAGGATAATGTGACCAACTGCTGCGCAACATCAGCAATGAGCAACTTGGACGACTACTTTACTACTTCAACAAGGACTATTGGAAGCTGGCGCTAATGCACAACTATCGATGGAAGACACCGTGATCCTAGTTTCCAAACCTGGAAAACACAAAGACACTTCAAAATTTCACGCCAACATCGCTTACGTCATGTCTCGGGAAGCTGTTTGATATAGTAGTACTCCTCAGGTTAACTGATTACTTCGAAAGGTACAACCTCTTATCCGTTTACATGTATGGCTTTCACGAAGAACTGTCTAGAAAGGATGTTTTCCTTAGACTCCAAGACGAAGTAATTAACAATTTGCAGACAGGAGAGGAGAATATTGTGGTGGCGTCGGACCTAAAGAGCGCATTCGACACTATCTGCCATAAGCTAATCATAGAGGAACTACAGCGAATGCGTTGGTGAAAATAGTTTTTGACTATCTCGAGTGCCACAATATAATTGGTTGGTTGATATGTGAAGCTTTACGTCCCAAAACCACCATATGATTATGAGGGACGCCGTAGTGGAAGGCTCCGGAAATTTCGACCACCTGGGGATCTTTAACGTGCACTCAAATCTGAACACACGGGCCTACAACATTTCCACCTCCATTGAGATTGCAGCCGCAGCAGCCGAGATGAAGCGCCACAATAAAACCACGAGACATACGATTGGCGAACATAAAACTCGCTAACAAAGGAGCTCCACAGGAAGTTATTCTCTCGTCATTACTGTTTAACATTGGCATGAACAATTTAGCGAAAAAACTTAATGAAGTCCAGGACATCAAGTTTGCGATATGTGCAGATGATTTCACTTTATGGCTGCACAAAAGCTCTTTAGGCCATAAAGAAAGAACCTTCGAAGAGGTCATCAACACCGTTGGACATTTTATGGAATAATACGGTTGTGCACCAGAAAAGTTGTACTGGATTAGACTTCACGGAAGAAACTAGCGCAACAGACTAAATGTGCATTTTCAATGAAAAAGCAGCACGCTTCCAGAAAGGACTATGGTGCGTCGCTTGGACCTCTGGAAACTAAAGTAACAGACGAGCGAATTACATTATCACCACCCTGGAAACGACTTTGACGCAATAGCTCGGCTTATTGGAAGAATTGCTAAGATAGGGAGAGGCCTGCACGAAAGCAAAACAAGACGACTGGTTCAATCTTTGATCATCAGCGGGATAACATACGCTCTACCCTATCAAAACTTAGGCTGCTGATAAGTCAACATAGTGTACCATGCATGTGCGCCTCAGAGTGGCACTCAGATTTCCGATGAACACGAATGAGAGACTCCATGACACAGGCATTTACAACACGTTTGAAGAGCTCAAGGCTTCGGTTATCTAACTGAGATAGAATGACTGCGTCTATCTCAACCGGGACAACAACTATTATTTGAACTGTGATAGCCGGTCAAACCGCAATACTTCAGGGACAAAATTCATCAAATTTCATGCCACATCGGGACGCAAATACAAGCGACACCAATCCCACAGGGAAGTCGTGGCGCATGCTTAGAAATTTCTGTGTTTGGCGATATTGCAGTCCCGTTTCCTATTCGAATGTAATTCTTAATGCGGACCGTGCGGAATATGTCAAAGTTCTGTGTGCTGACGTGGTCAAAAGCTGCGCACGCTAGGTGGTGAGAGTTACACCCAGTTGCAACCTTTTCTGGTCCGATAGTGCTCAAAGTGCGTCCTTCTTTAACAAGTTTTTTTAATAGCATCAAATTCAAGGCAAATTTTATTGGAGTATAATAAGTCACCGATACTCGTATCGGTAGGTTATTTCACCAGAAACAATTAACTTTTTATTTACGATTAACGTGCGCAGGTTTCCTCTTCATTAAAAAAAGTGCGTGCGTGCCACTCCTCTAGTCCGGCCGTGGAGGTGGTTACCTACTACTACTACTACTACTACATACATAGCCGACGCACGACCCACAGCCTAAGAAGCTTCGCCCCTAAAAGAAACAACTTTCCCCCCCCTCAGCATACCTGTGATTTTTCGCTGACATCATCCGCCGCCTTCTTAGACAATATATCCCCCAGTGCACGGGCAAGAGCCGGAACATGAAAGCGAAAGCCTAAAAAGCCTTATCGTTTCCACATTGTGACGGTTGAAGCATATTGTAAACATCTTATAGCTATTCCCTCAGACAATCTTAATAGGCTTTCATAAATAATCCAGACTCATTTTTAGCCTATTAGCCATGGTTTAAAACACCACAGAATATTTTTGTTCAGAAACAAGGGGACAGAATAAATGTGAAATGTGAAGTATACTTGCAGCAAATGTTTGAAATTAGAACAGATTGAACATGATGAGATTTTCCATTTTAAGCCTTAGTTACAGTCATACAGGGTTTTAAATCGCCGACTGCAAGGTTATCTTGCACACGTAGAAACGACTAATATAACAGTCACAGATGAATCAGTGATGGAGGAGAAATTACTTGGCTAGTCAGGAATTAACAATTACCGACTCCCTATCTCTCCGTACGTCGCTTACAGCGTCATCAATATCAATGGCCTTAAAGATGTTTCTCATTCTGGTCCCTCTACAGCTGAAGCTCCTGAAATTAGTTCGGGTACCTGGTCATCAAGGATTAGAATTAAATGAAATGGCTGACCTTCCAGCATGGACAGCATAAAATATGGTCCAATACTTTCGGTCCTTCTTGAAGTGACCAGATTAACTGCGATAAGATTTTCGCTTCGTACTGTTGCCATGGGATCAACAACGTCATGGCCAGAAGTAAATCATTTTAAATTTCGGCGGAAGCCTTCATGGTGTTCTGCTGGACAAAACGAAGTCGTATTAACTACATTGAAATGCCTTGACCCCCCCCCCCTCCGCTGTGAAATTCGTATTCAGACAGGGCTAGTCTAATGATATTTCCTTTACGTCAATTTCGCTTATAAACCAAACAATAGAACATTATGGTTCAGCATGTCGCCGGTACAAATTACCAAAAAAAAATTCTTGCTTATCCTATTCTCTGCGCTTGGGCTGAATTTGACAAGTGACAAGTGACCTTCGGTGCTTCGGATTTGGGCTTCTGAATCAAGAATGCTTTTGAAGTCGTCTGTTCTGCCTTTACAAGGCAAGAATAGACGAATCTGCAGATGCCGTCGAAAGATGATAGTCTTGCGTGTGGAGAGAGTGAACAAAACATTTATTTTATGTTCTGCACAAGAAAATCGATGAATGGCATTCTGGAGGCGCTGCGTTAGAGGGACCCAAGCGTGCAGCGGAGGCAAACGAGTGCATCAAGTCACGTCACATGTGATACATGAGCGCCATCTGGCAGTTTTCTCTGAAAACGAAGCGCGTGGATTTGAGACAGGTGTGCGCGCCCGTCTCAGAGGTGATAAGGTGTAAGGACGCAAGGCGACGGGTAGCGCGTGTACTAAAAGCTGAATTCTCCTGTCTCTCATTCGCCCTTAACAGCCATTGGCATCTACATTGAGCGTTATTTTTATTGTTCAACAACGCACAAAAGAACTCTCACCAGCACCGGTCTTGGAGGTCTAAATGTTATACTTGTTACACACTACACAACGGCTACGAGGAACGGACGGGTGCCGCTATAAGAGGCTTCGCCCCTAAAGACGAATCCAACCCTCAGTGCGCTGCGTTTCATTGGTTACGATGAAACCAGCCATCGCGTCCGGGGCGGTTGACTAACTTGGGCGCGTTGATGATGAGGACGCCTTTCAAACCAGAATCATCTTCTTTCATTTATTTGTCGTTCCACTGAGTGCAGAAGTGTACCGATGCGATAAAAGTGTCAGAAATGTTTCGTGCTGATATTTTTTAGAGGCAAGGGATGTTTAAATTTATGTTGAAGCTTCTAACAACTGCACTAAGTCTGTTTTAGAATTCTCAGCACGGTGGCTCCTGGGATCAGTATAGTGGTTGAACGTCTTACAACAACGCTACCGCAGCTAAACCCGAGGCCACGTGTTAGTCATCATGGTCAGCCTGTACAATCTAGCACGCTGCTCGGCCGGTGCGTGTCGTCTTTGTTGTTATCGGCTGCTAGCACCCGACCACGTGCGGTCAACCGCTCTACAACTTTCTCATTGAAAACCCTCATCAATCTTCGTTTCTTCAAAAGTTAGTTATAAATAATGTAAATAAATATTACTTTAGAACACAGAAAATAGTCTGACTAACTCTAGGCAACAGTCAGCAACATATGCGTTTGGTCGCATATCTTTAAGCTTTGGCTAAAGATAGCTGGGGCACCCTGTATATTCCTTGTAGTTTTTTTTTTGTTTCTCAGGCAAAGGTTCACTGAAATTTTATTTGTTTAATTATTTATTTATTTTAATACTGACAGTCTCACACAGAGACCAAGGCAGGTGGGCATATAGATACAACGTGAGCACGCATAAAAGAAGAAGAAAGGAAAAAGGAAACAAATACAGCACAGTACAAAACACAATTGTGGATTGTACAGAAAAACGGGATACGGCACACGTGTTTAAAATATTTCGTGTACATTTGAATCGTGCTTATCTCTAGTACAACATTAGTATTTAAAATGCAGCAATCAAATTAATAAAATCTAATGTAGCATAAACAATCATGTAAACAATGGAAGAATAATGTGCGTGAACATAAAACGTTTTTTCGTGGTTAGTGCATATTTTCTCTTGTGTCACAGAAGGTTGATGGTGATTCAATGCTCGCAATTGTTCGGTCAAGGAAGTTCCACTCCCTAACTGCAGTAGGAAAGAATGAATATTCAAATGTGTCACAAATGTAGAAGCATTCAGCCAGCGTTTTATTGTGCTTATTGCGTGGCATACGGGACCTAGAAGGTGATATAACTTGATTGATGGATATGTGGGGTTTAACCTCCCAAAACCACCATATGGTTATGAGAGACGTCGTAGTGAAGGGGTCCGGAAATTTGACCATCTGGGGTTATTTACGTGCGCCCAAATCTGAGCCCACAAGGCCTACAACAATTTCGCCTCCATCGAAATGCAGCTGCCGCAGCCGGGATTCAAACCCGCGACCTGCGGGTGAGCAGCCGAGCACCCTAGCCACTAGACCACCGCTGTGGGGTGGGACATAACTTGAAAAATATGTTAAAGCGATCATGCAGAATGTTGTGCATAAATTTCAAGCGAGCTTGTATTGATCTTCTGCCAATGTGATGATGCTAGAAGTTTTGTAGGTGAGTCAGTGCGCTTGTATTTCTTGTGTATGGATCGCTTTTCTTTGGACTTTTCCTAGTTGAGTTATGTTAGTAATTTGTGTGGGAACCATACAGTGCTAGCGTACTCTAGCACTGGCCGCACAAAGGTTGTACTATATAACTTAGCAGTTGATGTGACTGGGAGCAGACTTGAGCGACCTTTTGAGGAAGAACAACTTACAGGTAGCTTTTGAAGATATGTTGGCAATATGTTTGTTCCACTTGAGGTCAAATGTTAGTTAGTCCTAGATACTTGTGTTCGTGAACTTTAGTAAGTTCAGTGCCATTAAGTGAATAGGCAAATTCTGAAGTGTTTTTCTTGTTGACACCGTCATTGACACTGATCTGCTAGTGTTGGTAGCCATTTGCCGTTGTTCACACCACGTGTTAGTCACGTTAAGTTGTCTGTTCACGATGACGTGGTCTTCATAACATTATATTTCTTTATACATGACACAGTCGTCTGCGAAAAGCTTTGTGTCGCATTCCGCGTCAGTGAAGATGTCCTTCATTTAAATTGAAAATAATAGCGGTCCCGAAACCGAACCTTGTGGCACACCAGACGATATCGGAACAATTTCGGATGATGTTTTGTCGAGAAAGAGAAATTGCGAACGCTTGGATAAAAAATCACCAATCCAAGCTGAAATGTTGCCGCTGCCAATGATTTCCTCTAGTTTTGCAATTAACTTGCTGTGACAACAGTACTGAAAGTTGGGCGAGTTGGTACTCATTCATCACTTCTTTGCGCAAACACGTACACGGACACAAGGAAACAGGGAGTTGATTGAACAGGGAGTTGATTAACAGGGAGTTGATTGAAGCATTCCATATTAGAAACATGGAGAAAAATGTGTTAGCCAAGCTTCCGTCACCTTGTCCGATAAAAAATTTCACTTTTTGAAAGGCACGTGCTACAATCCGTCTGCAGATGCGTGAACTCTTCAAATTTTCTGCCGTTTTTTCGTGGTTCTTATCATGACGTAGCGCTGAATAAGCTTGCTTTGGGTTATCTCGTTTGTTCCTGGATCCACCGATGGGGGCGTGTGGGCTACGTGAAGATATAAGTACAGTTCGTTGTTCAAAATAAACCAGTTGTGAGTTTGCGCCCGTGTTGTTTGCCTCTTTTCCTTGTGTCCGTGTACGTGTTTGCGCAAAGAAGTCATGAATTGCTGTGACAAACACGATCAAATGCTTTGCTAAAATCTGGGAATTTAATGTCTGTTTGGCAGCGATTGTCAATCACCCGCGCGAGATCGTGAACTTTGGTCAACTGCGTTACTGTTGACATCCCCTGTCGAAACCGACGCTGGCTTGTACGCGGTTTTCTTCAAGATATACAGTCAAGTGTTTCAATATTTTATGTTTTTGGATCTTGCATGATGTACTGGTAAGAGAAATGGGTTGATAGTAAGAAGGAGAGTCCATGTCGCCTGATTTATGAATAGGAATAACCTTTGCTTTCCTCCAGTCATTTGGCACACGCACCGTTGAAAGTGACATGCGATAGATAATGCCGAGGTATCTGCTGCACCATTCTACGTATCGTTTAAGAAATTCGTTTGGGACAATTTCAGGAACACTAGATTTTTTTGCGACTATTCCAAACAGAAGGTCAAAGATTCCTGAATCAGATATGGTGAGTGGATCAATGCTGGATCCTGTAAAAACAACTGGGAGAAGAAACTCGTTATCTGTATATAGTAAATACACATTCAAAATATTTGTTGAATGCATCAACTTGGACAACATTTTCATCCTGAGGGCGTTCTGACGTCAAAGTATTACGATCACGAAAGTGATCCCAAATTTCTTTGGATTATTTTTTAGGAAATCAGGTAGGATGGTATCATAGTATTGTTTTCGCTACTTGTTCAGCTTTAGTTTCAGCTCTTGTTTGGCGCTAATCAGTTTAGATTTCTAGAATGATTGACATTCTGTCTTCTTCAAGGAACGAGGTAATATTTTAACTTTTCGTTTGACATGTATTCACGCGTTACCTATGTATGGGTTGTATTTTCTTAGTTCCTGGTTCTTAACGGATTAAATTTGGCAATGCGGTCATGTATTATTGTCTTAAAGTTTATCCAAATGGCATTCACGTCTGCCGATAAATCAGCAGGAAATTCTGAAAATGGCGTGAATTCATGAGCTAGGTATGCGAGAATGCCTGCGGCGTTCGATTTCTCAAAGTCAATGTTGTTCCTTTCAGGGGACTTTTTCGAAATAGAGCACGACAGAGGCAGGTGGCATAGCAGTATATCGTGGTCGGATAGTCCTTCAACAATACTTGTTCGAGCTTTGTTTATTGGAAGTGATCACTGAGGAGAATTAAGTCAAGTGTGTTCTTTGCAGTACCTTGTAGGCGCGTTGCTTGACGAATTACTTGTTACAGATTAAAATTGAGCATTGTTTCTATCAGCGCTTCACAAACGTGAGATGAATTCTGCATTGTGTTCCAGCTAATGTCGGGTAAATTAAAATCCCCCATGATGATAATTCTTAGGGTTCGGGCGTCGCTCTGCGAAAACTCCTAGTATATTCCTGACACAATCTTCGTTCGCGTCAAGACTTCGGTAAACGCAGCCTGTAATGATGGCAGCGTTCTTGCAGACGATTCTGCAGAACACTGCCTTGGCCTCAGTCACATCTGGTAATGACTCGAATGGAAGGGATTTATTTATCAGCAGCGCCACGCCACTACGACGTGATGGTCTGTCTTTTCGAATCATGCAATAAATTGGAGGCACTATTTCGTCATCTTGGATAGCCGGGGATAGCCACGTCTCAGTTTCGTTATATATATATATATATATATATATAAATATTATTTATAATATATAATAATATATATATATATATATATATATATATATATATATATATATATATATATATATATATTAATAATATTATATATATTATATATATATATAAGGGAAAGAAGTGTATACCTAAGGGCTTGTTTTTTTCCGTGTTTTTAACACAATAATAATGAGATATAACAGACAGTAATGCCAAGGAATGTACAGGGAAGTTATTAACATTAATGGAATGTAAATAGAAGAAAGAAAAGTGGATGAAAAAATTACCACTGTAAGCATTACCTGCTTACAGTTGGTAATTTTTTCATCCACTTTTCTTTCTTCTTATTTACATTCCATTAATGTTAATAACTTCCCCTGTACATTCCTTGCATTACTGTCTGTTATATCTCATTATCTATATATATATATATATATATATATATTATATATATATATATAATATATATATATATATATATATATATATAATCTATATATAATATATATATATATATATATATATAAATTACGTGAAAGGAGGAGATTTTCAAGTGCTTCAGTCTTATTTATTATGCTTCTGTCATTGACATTCATAGCGTTAGTTCGTCGGCTGTGTTTGGCTTCGAGTGTTTAACCGTTTTGCCCGGCTTTTTTTTTCAGCGGGACCCTCTCCCTCTTGTTCTCGTCCCGAGTGAATACTTCATCGTTTATGTACAGTTTGTCCAATGACAAGGAAACTTTGTCATGTTGTTTGCCTTTGCGCTATCCACAGCAGTCTTCGTATGACTCGTGTTCTTTTAACGAAATTCCCCAATAGACAGACCCACGCTTTTTCAGCTTCCGTCCTTCGCGCAATACATTGATTTCTGTCTAGAGTCGAGGAGCCTCAAAATTACTAGTCTAGTTTTATTCTGAGCTGTTTGCCAAAACGATGAATGGGCTCTATGACAATGGGGGACAAGCCACGAACGTCCTCGTTAATGGTTTTATTTGCAGCTTGTTCTAATGTTTCACTGTTCTTATGTTCTGTTTCCGCTAAAACCGTACACCATAAAATTTGATTTTCTACTCTAGTTTTTCAAGTCTTCCATTCTTTTTTTCCACATTTTGTTTGTAATCAGATGCAAGTCTTCTATTTGGCTTACGCATGAGGTTATTCAAGGCGCGACAGAGCATCCAGCTTTTATCCATATCAGCAAGCCTACTCTCTTTATTTCTTTGATGTCTGCGGCAACTTCACTCCACTGCTTTGCATTTGTGCTAGATCGGGTCCTCGGTTGCTTTCAATATCTCCTGCTAGTAAAAGAAGCTTTCTTTAAAACAGCGTCATATTCGTAAACGCACACCAAAAGTCGTGGAAAGGCAGCACCAGCAAGAATGGGTCACTATATAGAACGGATACAGTAATGGCATTGTCTTATTACCTGCACGATGAAGACAAATTGGTTAGTGCCCGTCATTCTGCGATGCACCCTGCCCAATTGTCGCGGTGTGAGGAGGCAGGCTACTTATAGGCGCGCTGTGAAGCAACAATCATGCTGGTGACGTGGATCATCACACGTGGCCCTGGTCACAAATTTGGGCAGGCAGTTCCAAGGCGCTGAGTAGGTATCTCCGTCACGTGGAAGCTGACGAAAGTTAAGTGTGTCCGTCGCGTTCTCGGGAAATTCTGCTGGTATGTGCCAGCAGGAATAAAACTTTGGTCTCAATCCGCCGACTACTGCAGTCTTCAACATCATGACCACATGACAATATTAGTTTTTGTGTCTCTCCATGTATGTTTACATCTAATGATTAATATGTCGAGTTTACGTCCCAAAACCACCATACGTTTATGAGAGACGCCGTAGTGGAGGGCTCCAGAAGTTTTGACCACCTGGGGTTCTTAACGTACATACCCAAATCTGAGCACACGTACGAGCCTAAAACATTTCTTGCCTCCATCGGAAATGCAGGCGCCGCAGGCCGGGATTTGATCTCGCGACCTGCTGACCCGCAGGTTTCGGTATGTTCACATCTATGTTTTATCATGCAGCCGTGTTTAGCGGCTGTTTGTATCATATTTATAAATCCATAAAGTTGAAATTTCATTTTTAGAACTGTGCATATGTACAAGTGCAAATTTATGAAATTAATACTAACAGCTATTTTTTTTTTCGTTTTAATGTGAATCCATTTGGTAAAGCAGAGCAGTATACAAGTGCGACTGTTAACAGAGACTATGTTAAAGCCCATTGATCCTTAGAGCAGCTTGCATCCTTAGCTGTCTAGCATGGTGTAAGAGTCAAGGTTTCGAAACTTTTGCAAAATGAAGCAATGGCGTACTGCTCACAATGACCTGCTTGTGGTACCCCATTTTCTTGGATTAACAATGCGATGTAAACAGCTTTCATAATTGTGCACCAGAAGTCCTTGGACACCATTATTGCTAAAGACCTATCCGAATGGCTTACCCTATAAATTTTAATAGTATGCCCATCTTTGTGGTCGTTATGTGCCATCATTGATTTTTATGGGCTCTTGTTTTCATCCAGGATGCTTTGTCCCTTTTACCTGTGCAGATATCTGCATTATTGGCAAAGTCATTTCGGAATATTCAAAATCAAACTTTTCAAATGGTAACTTTGGACACATACCTGTAATCATTGAACTGAGTCACAAATCATTGCTGTGGCTTCAGCAGCTGTTGCAGCTGCTTCATGTTTGCAGCTTGAATAGTCTCATACAGAGCAGCAATCTCCACAATGCAGCTGACTGGTGAGGCGCTTGCTAGTTGCATGGCAAACTGAGCGCCGTAGTGAAGGGCCCAGCACGGTGCTACAAAAAGTGATCATGAGTTTCGTTTTGTTCTTTGAAGGACAGATGGCCATCAACACTTTATTTGTGCGTTTGGGTTTGTCTATGGGGTGACTAAGGAGTTGACAACAGTACTTCAATACTGTACATACATTCACGCTGGCTTGGAGCTTAATGCTTGAATCACTGCTGCGAAGAGCGTGGTGGGATGTTCTCGACTTGTTTTTCCGCGTGGCTCCTTTTTTTTTCTTAATGTACATAGCTAGCCAAGATAGTGTACAGAAATATATATATATATATATATAATATATATATATTATATATTATTAGATATAATATATATATATATATTATATCAGGATGTTAGAGAGAGTATTTTGCCCGATTGTGGCCCTTCTGTCAGTCGTGTCTGCCTGCCATGTTGCTTTCGCTGTGAGCGGCTTATAGTGCTTTGTTTACTGTTGGGTGCATAGAATGTGTCGCTTTGATGATGCGGTGATTTGGGACTTGCAATAGATGCGTGGGTGCACTTCGAAAAGTAGCGACAAATCTAAGCGTTTGTTGCGTGCGTTTCAAGTGGCCGCACAAGTGGCGGAGTTATTTTAGTGATTGCACTTCATTTTCGTGACGCGTATTTAGGACGAACGCAATTTCGCTTTACTCTTTGACTTGCTGCCTCTGTAAAGTGGTGGTAATTGATAACGTTCATAGGGGCTGAGAGAAATGTCAATGCTACGAGGGTTCTTTGTGTCTGCCATTCTGTACAACAAAAATGATTTCGGTGATTTTATACGCCTTCCGGTGCACGGTGCAACTTATTCTTGAAAGAGGCTCTGAGCAGATAATGATGTATGATATTGTGTTCCACTGCTATGACAACAGCAGCTTGCATCTATGTGCAGATAACAATATTTAATACTGTACTGGCTATTATTCTTCTAGAAGGTAAAAAAAGTATGACACATCTGCGTGTCGATAATGATAACTCTCAATGTGTGACAGCTGTTAGCACTTGTTAAAGGTAAGTGTTCTCACGTTATTGACCTATTACAGCATGCATACGCATGTCGCAGAATATTGCCTCAGTGACTACAAAACATAGTTCGAGAGGTCAGCGCATGCTTTAGGTGTCTTGCATCCTGTTCTGCCCCACACATCCTAAATTGACTTGTGAAGCCAGATTGTCAATTGCTCAACTGTTTATTTTCAGATTTTTGAAATCCCACATAGTAAATAAACTATGAATAAAAGCAAATGCACTGGATCTCGTCGGATGCAGGTTTTAAAAGACTGATGTTTAAACATTTGTTGCCCATCAGTTAAATTTTCGATTGGTAGGGCACATACCTGCATAGCGTGGCATGCGTGCCACATAATGAAACCCTTTTCCCACACTCGCATGTGGAACATAACTGCATAACATGGGCTGTGGCTTGCGGGTACGTAATACAAAGCTGGTACTAATGTAGGAACAGAAAAAATGACATTAAAATCTTAATAAGGCAATTTACAAGGGTTATATAAAAACAGACCATTTCTTATAGTTGTCAATGTTATGCTAGCAGACAAATGCTGCTAAATGAGATACAACTCTTATCCACAAACCACGTGCTACATTTCGTGACCAGATGTTACATAGATGGTTGTGTAAAATCAGTTCAGTTGGTTGCGGTTTTGTAAAGTCATTCATAGTTGCAGTACTGGCAGTCTGCTTCGAAATCATGTAATAAACACATGTACCCTTACGACTTGGCAAGCTGGTCTAGCATTGCTCGTGTCCACAGTAATAAGCCAGCATAGTCAATGTGCATGGGGAAACTCTCGGCACAACGGATCTTGTCTTGATATGGACACAAATGCTAAGGTGCATTAACACGTCGATGCACTTTGTAAAGCATGGCTCAAAGCCACTGTCGCATGCACTGTTGCATGAAATTGCGACAGTGCATGGGATCTGCCACAAGTTATGAACTTGAGCTTGATCCGGGCGAGTGGAACGAAAACTGTCATTTTTAGTGCTGTTTCTCACAAACTTTGCAAAAAGTTGCAAAAAAACTCTGTAGGTGCAAGGTTTCTTTGTACTCTTCATATTTTACATAGAAGAGAAGAAAAGGAGACCCAAGATTAAAAAAATACTAAAAGAAGCAAGGCAAACCATTTGTGCTGCTCCTCTATAGGCAGCGCTACTGCGAAGTTAGCTGTTTCTATGTAAATATTGCGCCAGATTTGTTAGGCTGCTTTAAATTAACGTGGCAACAAGCATGCAGAATCGCGTTCGTCAGAAACGGGTAATCTGGAAGTTTGTTAGACAAGCGTTAGAAAGAACGCAAAACAAAACAAAGACTGTTCTGTACAAACTGGCTGTTTCATTCCAACTTATTTGTGATAGCATACTGTACTCCAAAATGGTGTGTCAATGAACTTGGCTTGCATAAAAATTGCCAGTTCTTGACCGAATTTTCATTGACACATTAGCAGTTCATATAGCCGCCCAGAAAAATTGCGCAGTCAAAGTTTTTGTGCACAGCATTGCCATTCTTAAGATTTATAAGCATGATGCTCGCATTCTAGCGCCACACTTGGGACTGCACTTTTCATTAGAATTGTACCATGAGCCCTCTACGAATACCCAAATGTCAAACTAAAACTTTTAGTATTCACGAAAATATGCCTTCAGTGGATCTTAGTCTGAATCTTGTCGCTATTGGGACATTCTCAAGTGACATCACCTATCAAAGTTATTATATGATGTGTTACATTTGCGTGTGTTTCTTCTTTATTAACCTCATTGGCTTCAATTGTCATCCAGAAGCCACTAAACACCTCCACCGCAGCCTTTGTCATTCCAGACACGGATATTGCTCGACAATTCAAAGTGAACCAGGAAACCACATCAACTGCCGCAGAGCTTGTTGCTGTCCGGTAGGCAATAAGATTTATTTCCAGAGAGCAACCTCGAGCCTGAACAATTTTCTGTGATGCCAATCCTGCTTCAAATGGCCATCTTATCACTTTCCAGTGGATTCCCGCGCATTGCGATGTGATGGGAAATGAAGAGGCAGACGCTGAAGCTAAAAATGCCTTAAGCAGTGCCCCAGAAGTACGCATTGCGTTTTCACGAGCGGACACGAACGCCTTGCTTCACTGCTTGATGCACAGCTACACACTTCAGCACTAGACCGAACCGAAACGGCGACACCGGCGACTTCACAAATGGGACCAAGAAATGAGGTTCCGTATGCCACCTAAATTGAAACGCCAACTCGCAAGTACGATCCACCGCATTTGTCTTGGTGTGGCGTACACCAGACGTTACGCACATATCATCGGTTGCAGTGACACCGGTCCTAATTGTGAACACTGTGATGTGCCAGAAACACTTGAGCACATATTTTGTGACTGCCCAGCATACACACGTGAATGACACTGTTTCTTCTACTGAACGACATCGCAGTATGTTATTACCTGATAAGACCGTTTCGGGCCCTTGGCCAGACACCAACAGTGCAACTGTGGTCATAAGAGCAGTTATAACCTTTTCGGAAGCAACTGGACTATATGCGCGGCTATAATATTTTTCTCAGCTAGAAAGAATTCTATATACTCACCCCTCTATCTCACCATCGTCATCCATTAGTCTTTTTTCTCCCCTTACCCTCCTTCAGCGCAGAGTAGCAGGCTAGAGCAAGCTATCGCTCAGGCCGACCTCTCTGCCTTTCTGTAAATAAACTTGTCTCTCTCTCAGAAGACGCGTTTAACCACTAATAGTACGATGATGCTGCATATTATATACTAAATTTTGCATGTATTTCTTAATAAACTATAGTTGGCATGTCAGCAGTTCTATAATTAGATTGAGAAGCAGGTTATTATCGTAATCGCTTTGACTTAGTTATAGCTGCAGGGCCAGTTCATGTCAGAAATAAAAAAAAGCCACTGCTTGCAAGCCTGTAGCCCACTTCTAGTTGTACCGTGCCTGGAAGTCATGGGAATTTGTGAGGTAGTATTCCTCACCTTGTGTTTAGATGGTTTGATTGTTCACATTAGTGGGATGTAAAAACTCCATTCAGTGGAGAACATGGTTACATTCTGGTGCTGAAAAGAAGCTGTACTGACAGAGAACAGAACATTCTGCCTCCCTTAATTTTGATAACTGTCCAGCTTGGACACAGGCTAGATCAGGGGGGAGTCCAGCCACTCATTCTAGGCGGGGTGGTTGCCTGAATTAACACTGGAGAGGGGGGCGTCGTCATGACTTTTTTTTTTTTGAGCAGAAATATGCTTTCAACCGTGGATACTGTTAATCTGTGCTCACAGTGTTTCACTCATTAATTCTAATTGGTGATTGGAGGTGCACGACAAGCAGGGTGGTGGGTGCTGACAGACATTTTGGGAAAGGCAATTGCCCCCACCACCCCCTCCTGTGGATCCGCCATTGGACTAGATGTACATAAACTGACCAAGGTTCTTATTGTTGCAGCATTCTTAATTACAACAAGGGCTGTACTGTCAGATGTCTTTGTATTGATATGCTCGTGTCTCAGTTTACTATCTGGCAACTTAGTCTTAAAGGTTGCATGCCATAACACTAGTAATAAAAGCAGGATTTGTGGTATCTTTCCTTAGGTCATTGGGTCATAAAATCTTTTATAGTGTTTTTTTTTCTGTACTTTCAAGAAAGGTTGCAGCTGTGGAAGAACCTTCTTACTGTCACTGCCTGAAAGCGGTCTACGAGGTTGAATGCCCCAGAGCACTCGAGCTATGAGAGATGCTGTAGTAGAGGATTCTGGATAATTCCAACTAGCCGGAGTTCTTTAACGTTCGATCGCAGCGTGTCAAGAGACCTGTAGCACTCTGCCTCCATCAAAATCACACTGCCATGGCTGTGATCGAGCCTGCGTCTTTCACCTCGGCAGTCAGGCACCATAACCGCATAGCCACTGGCTAAAAGAGTTTGCAGCAAGTTAATGAGTGTGTACTTTGTCGTGCTTGGGTGATTATCTTACAATAAGACATGCAGTGAAGAAAGCCATTATGTCAAGCAAAGTGCACATTATTCTGATCCTTTGATATTGTTTGGTGCCACATCATTTATGCGTAAAACTCCTTGTAACGAGGCTTGAAAACTGACAAAACCAGCAAGCCAATCTTCAAAACAGATCTCACTGTACAAAGAAAACACCTTAGTGCCACGCTTAGCTGGGAAGAGGGTGGCTTTTGCCATGAGTCGTCTTAGGAAAATACTTTAGAAAGTGTGTGTGTATATCTTGTTTTATGTTTTTCTTTATTCACTTCCCCTTTATGTTAAACTTCCTCCCCGCTGCCCAACGTCGCATGACCCCCTTCCCTCGCTCATGAGGCTCCTCCATTCCATCTGACCACGTGGCCTGTGATTCTACAAAACACACTGCAAAGGGAACCAGACAACACACGCACCACAGCTCCCTGTACCCCCCCTCTCATGTCCCCAGTGTCATAGCATCCCATCTCCACCAAAGAGCTGTTCCTAGTAAGCTCTTAGTCCTAGTAATTAAACCATGAGTCCAACTGATACAGCTTACATTCTGTGGATATCTAAAGGACATTCGTGGCTTATTGGGCTAATCTTGAAGATCACACAGCTTAATTATCTACTTACAAATATGCAACAGCAAAGGTGTCAGTTGCAAGGGAGAGAAAATGTGCTTGGCCTCGCTCTCCCTTCTGCACACTTTTATTCTAAACACTGCATGTTTCATGCTGAAACGAATACTTCATTAATGGACTTCCCAATTTCGATTGCAATGGTGGCAGATTCTCTCCATGCACAGTCAGCCTGGCAGCAGCAAATGCTCATATTGGTGAGCAGCTGCCTGTGCTCTGATGCAGGCACTCCAACCTGACATTATAGTTCAACCGCAGCTTGGCTGTGCTGCTGTCTGGTTGGGCCAGCACGTAACAAGCTATGTCATTCCACAGCCTGATTTCCTGGACACTGTGTTAATCAGTTATACCATGAACCGGTCAGGATAGCAAGACCCTGGTAGACTGCATCAAGGTTCGCCAGTGCGAAGACTCGCTAGGATCCAGCCTGAAACATTTATTAATTCATATTTGGGGGGTAGGGTGGTCATGGTCACGCATTATGTTCATGTATGTGTCTTTGTATGTGTGTGTATATAATGTACACATGCGAAATTAGAAAAGTTTTGAGGATGTTAAACCTCCCACCTGGCTATGCTACTGAAGAAGACTCCAGCATAAGAAAGGGCTTCTTTGAGACTTCAACATGGCAGAGTCAAAGTGCAGTTTTAGCAAATGCAGAACCTTCTGTGACCTCTTGCAGTGATTGATCAACCTGTGTCGGGTCAAATTAAGGCTTTCTTGCAAGATAACAAGATCACTTTCGTGCCAGCTATCCCAAGCTATGTATTTCTGTTCATTAGACCTAATGCTCTGTCCAGATAAATATAATTTTGGGACATTAAATCCCTACATTATAATTACATGTCGGTCTCAGTGAATGGGTAGTGGTCATTAGTGCCTTTTGCTTGGTTATGGAGTCTCTAGATCATTTGAAGGTAGCATATACGACAACTTAATTTGGTTAGATACAACAGCGCCCTCTGTTCAATATAGAAGGAACTGCTAGCACTGCATACAAAGTGGGTAGGTAGAGTAAAAGGACTGCATGTGAAGTAATTCAGCAAAACAGCTGATGCATTTGCTTGCGATATGGGAAAAACTACCGGAGACACACCAACAACTAAGTACTATATGGCTGCCAGTGTAGTGATATGGCAACAAGGAGCGTTAAGAAGAAAGCCTGATAGGTGGAGAGAATTTATATTTTGGACAGTAGCAATAAAGAAAGAAAAATGGCACTGAGTTAAGTACTGAAAGGGTAAGAACCATATAAGGTCGGAGGCGTTTTATGGTTATTCAAGGGGGAGCGCTTAATTGCTTGAACCGAAGTCAGGTTGCCTCGGAATGTGTAGTTATTAAGCGAGATTCAGTAACAAAGAACAATGCACGTGATGTGGGGAAGCTAAGGAAACTGCGCAGCACATTCTGATTAAATGCGGAGATACTCTTATCCATGCCGGTACACCTTTGTGCAGGAGTCTACAGAATAAGCTTTGGGTTATATGGACAAGTAATGAAAAGCTGCATGCACATGTCCAAGATAGATAAAACTGTAACAGGCAATTGTAATACAGATTTTAGGAAACTCTGTGCTTATACATGGTGGACGAAAATTAGAAGGATTGATTCATAGATTGATTTTCTGTACTTGCACAGAGAGAAACAAATAAAGAAAGAAAGAAATAGCTTTATCGAGTTTCAGCAGTTCACGCCCGAGCGAGCATTTGGCGACTCCCACTTTGCGACCACCAAAGGACAAAAATACATAACAATAAAAGTACATCATGCAGATGTGAGGGTAGGATCTGGGTTAAGAATTCGTTCTCTTTTTATGCTTAGATCTATACAATTGAAGTGGCAAGGCACTGGGCAAACCTAATATTCAGAAACTACTCAACGTATGATGGATGCACAACTTTGCCGAAGGAACAGCGTCGTCATACGCACATGCTGCGGGAAAGATAAGGAAACGGCGGAGCATGTTCTGATTGAATGTGGAGATATCCACCCAGGTGTACTCCTGTATCCGTCAACTGAGCTCGTAATGGTTCTAAATTCTCTAAAGAATTACGCGGAAGTTTTCCTCGCAAGAGCGAGAAAGATGAATCAGCCACTGAAGGCTGCCGTTGACAACGCCGCGCAAATACTACAGAAACGTGACAAACTCAAGTGCTCGACCCGGGACATCATAAAAAACTTTTGGAGGTTGTGCTCGTGAAGTTTCTCCGCCCACTTTTTCTGAACTTCGCGACGAGTGTGACTGACAAACACGACTTGGCAAAAGATTTTCATGTCAAACCATTGTCTCGAAAAGTGCTCAAGCTTTGAGCGCGAAATCAAATAACAAAGCTCACATTGCATTCTGCATACAGTGCTTGTGTTAAAAATTTGGTGTGTGCGCACTTCTTAACGTATACGCATAATCCAATGCAATGTAGACGGTTTCTAGACCGTCATAAACGCAAGCGTGCATAGGCTGCGTCGTCTGCTGTTATTATGGGATCGGTGCGGCATCTGGCGGCGAGCGCCAAAACTATAAGGGACGGATGGCGCGTATGTATTTAGCGCTAATGCGCGGGCACAAAAAAATATAGGAGGCTAACGCAATAACTCTAAGAGAAGTAGCATGTTGCGCCACCACCAGTCAGCAAAATGAAACTTGACGTTCAACTTGCAAAAACACGACTGAATCGCACAACTTTTTGAAATTTTTAGACTTCATTTGATGAAGACACAACTCTATTAGTTAAAGAGAATGTGTCAAATTCATATATTTAAAGAAAGCACTTTAGTTTAAGAAGTGTGAAAATACAATTATTGCAAACTTTGTCAAATGAAGCCCTGCGTCACTGGATATTTTAGGCGCGTCCGAATGGATGGGATGACCATGCACAACCATTTCAAGGCATACTTACCTGGTGCCGGGATTACCGTGATCAACTAGGCGGTGTCCCCAGAAAGAGGCGCGGGCATTGCACTGCGCTCGTGCTGACTTCTGCCACTACCCCAAACTGGGGCAGATGGGGCATGCAATTTTTGGTAGTGGGGGACTGCGTTCGCGCTATCCCCCTACAATGAAATCGAAAATCAGAACATGTAAGGAAGTTGGGGGCACAGTGCCGCTGGAGTAGCGAGCTGTTGTTGAAAGTGTTGGTGTCATGATATTTACCCATTGCGACGTGCTAAAGTCTGTGATGTAGTATGCGCCGTCGCGAATACGTGGGAAGGTGTATGAGGGGGAACCATGGAGAAATAGTCACAGTTTCGCCAAAAGGGCGCAGCAATTAGCATATTCTAATGTTTTACGAAGCGAGGCTAGCATTTTTAGGAGCAATATTGCGCATGCTAAGTAACCAAGTTTCCTGCGGCACGGCCACAGTAGATGACCACAAGGCTCCTGCGTAGTGACGGCATTGATGAGAAGCGCTTCCGTCCGCAGCGCATGGTGGTAGTCGTGTGTCGCCGCTGGTGGCAGTTTGTTGTGTAGAAGTGTGAAGGGCAGATAACGTGGGAGGTAAAACGGCTGCAGTCGACGATAGATTATGCACTGATGTCACACAGGGTGTATGATAGGCTTAGAGGAATGCACATAGATGAATGTGGCTCCAGAAGTCTGGGTAGTGATCACAAACGTATCACGCTAAGTTCTGGTAGAGGAATGAAAGTGGGAAGGAGACAAGATGAGCAACTACAGGGAAATGTGAATCTATCGGCCGCATCCACAGGCTTGGACGCCTTGGCAGCAAACGCCCGGTCATTGTCTATCTCCAAAATTTCAATGAAAAGAAACTGATACTCGATAGCTGTCGCAAACTTAGAGGATCAGGCATATCTATTCAAAATGACTACTCGCAAGCGACTTTGAAGAAACGGAAGTTTCTGTGGGAAAGCGCGAAAGCAGAAAAACTACAAGGTAAAAAAGTGCACTTGCTTCATGACAAGCTAAAGGTCGATAAAGAGCTATACTTTTGGGATGAGACAAAAAACATGCGTGTCAAAATAACGAACCAGCGATCTCAGCAGTCTGACATATGACCCGTTTTCAATGAGTATGACAAGAGTTTACGTATAATCAACCTAAACGCTCGTAGTGTAATAAATAAAACAGTACCTTTGGAAGTCTCCTTACTAGAACAAGACCCCCACATTGCCGTCATAACTGAAACGTGGCTACGGACTGAAATATGTGACGAGGACGTTTTCCCACCTTGTTATCAAATATTTCGTAAGGATAGGGCTTCTAGAGGAGGCGGCGTGGCTGTCCTCATTAAAAACCCGTTAGATGCTGTTCTTTTGCAAGACATCCCCGGCCTAGAATGTTTATGCGTAAAAATCACATGCTGGGGCCATAACTTTTTGCTGTGTGCCATTTATAGGCCTCCTGATGCCACCCCTGAGTATCTGGATAAACTAGAAAAACACCTGTCTCAATTCCACAAACATAAAATACTCTTAATAGGGGACCTTAACTTACCAGGCGTTAATTGGGAACGCTTTCAATCACTTTCTGAAAACAACAATCATTTCAATAGTATACTGAGTATAATGTTAACTCACGACCTAGTGCAGATAGTGCGGGAACCAACACGTGTTCAAGGTACTTCGAAATCAGTACTGGATTTGGTTTTTTTACCCAGACAATTATCAGAGTGCACAGTTCAAGTTGTGGAAGGTATTTCTGATCATCTTCTTGTCAGTGTTTGCTTACACATTGTTGCTCCTATGAAATCAAATAATTCTGTGAAGCGTTCTTTCAAAGACTACTCACGTGCAGACGATGCATCCATAATAGAACATTTGGAAACATGTCTAACTGATTTCACCGACACTGATGTCATCTCACTTTGGTGCCGTTTCAAAGATATATGTAATTTCTGTACAGATACGTTTGTACCAACCAAACATAAACTAGTTAATAGGCAGACACCATGGATGACGCGTGAAATCATCCACCTGAAGCGAAAAATAAAGAGATTAAAAAAACATTGCATATCTATCGGCAATCTAAAAGAACTAAAAGATAACCTTGCACGTGCGGTAAGCTCTTCGAAGGATCACTATTTTAAGACGGTGCTACCAAACTTTATTTCAGAAGATCCTAAAAAGTTTTGGAATTATATAAGCGAAAAAAAGAAGCCAGTGTCTCAAATTTCTATTAATGGCTCAATTGTTAATGATCCTGGTGACATCGCATGTCATTTGAATGAGTACTTCCAGAGTGTTTTTAGTAAGTCTGGTGTTTGTCCAGCCAATCACACAACATTTCATCCCTCTGATGTCAGTTTCATCTCTTACCCTGGCGTGGTTTCTATGCTATTGAACTTGAAAACGAAATCTTCATGTGGTCCTGACAACCTTCCTAACATGTTTCTGAAGCGATATGCTGAGTCTATTGCAAAGTTTCTTGTTATAATTTACCGTAATTCTTTACTTCATGGTAAACTACCGGATGACTGGAGGGTAGCCAGAGTCGTTCCCATACACAAGAAAGGTGATCGATCTTTATTAGAAAATTATCGACCGATATCACTTACATCATCCTGTTGTAAACTTCTTGAGCACATTATCGCCAATCAAATTAATGAATTCTTAGATGAACATTCAGTTCTCTCTAATCATCAACATGGGTTTAGAAAAGGCTACTCGACAGTTACACAATTAGTTACCGTTATTCATTCACTCGCTTCATGTTTTGATAAAAATGGTCAAATCGATGCAATATTTCTAGATTTCAGCAAAGCCTTTGATAGGGTTCCGCATGACAAACTGATCTTAAAACTCAGAAAAATCAAACTTCCGGAAATTTTAATTACATGGATTAGGAGTTATTTGACTAATCGATCCCAGTGTGTGGAAGTTAATGGGCGGCGGTCTGGCTATCTTCCGGTTGGTTCCGGGGTTCCTCAAGGGAGTGTATTAGGGCCATTGTTGTTCTTGATATACATTAATGATATCGTTACAGTCATTGATCCTAGCATTGAAATTAGATTGTTTGCAGATGACTGCGTGTTGTTCCATGAAATCACTTCACCTAACGATCAGCACCTCCTTAACACTGCTCTTGCTAACATTTCCGAATGGTGTAACACATGGGACATGAAACTTAATATTGGTAAGACAGTATATCTTCGTTTCTCTCGCAGAAAAGCTCCACTTTCCTTTGAATATAGGCTAGGCTCATTACCATTGCATGAGGAAACGGCATACAAGTACTTAGGTGTAACTCTTACTAATACTTTGTCGTGGAATACACATATAAATAGCATTTGTTCTTCTGCATACCGCAAGTTATATTTTTTAAGACATAAGCTCAAACAGTCTCCTCCAGCTGTTAAATTACTTGCTTATAACACACTAATTAGGCCAAAACTCGAATATGCATGTGTAGTATGGGACCCCTTTACTAAAACCAACATTAATCACCTAGAAAATGTGCAAAGAAAAGCAGTCAGGTTTATTTATTCCAAATTTTCACCGTATGACTCACCCACTGAACTGATGCAGGCTAACAACATTCCATACCTTGCACTGAGACGGAAAGCTGCACGTTTGGAATTTCTTTACCTCCTTTGGAATCATAAACTAGCGATTAACCCCTCACCATATCTTTCATCTTCTACATCAAGACTTACTCGCCACCATCATCCTAATTCTTTGACACCTTATTTTTCGAGAACAGATTTATTCAAATTTTCTTTTTTTCCCCGCACCGTAACAGACTGGAATGATTCATTGTAGCATTTAAGCGCATTGGGATCATTGCTCATTGCTAATTATACTTGTTTGCTCCGTTTTGTTGTTGTTTTATTCTTCCCCCACCCTGCTTGGATCTGTACAAGGTCTGCAGTATTGAATAAAGAAGAAAGAAAGAAAGAAATATTCATTCAGAAAGGCAAATAGAAATATGTATTAACTAAATAAATTGAGAAATTAATCACTAAGGGTATATGTAGGGTTCAACGTCCCAAAACCACCATATGATGTTGAGAGACGCCGTAGTGGAGGACTCCGGAAATTTCGACCACCTGGGGTTCTTTAAAGTGCACCAAATCTGCGCACACGGGCCTACAACATTTCCGCCTCCATCGGAAATGCAGCCGCTGCCCGCGACCTGAATCACTGAGAATAATAAAACAGTGTGGACGAACACGAATCTAATTACACTGCTTGAGTTAGAGTTGCTAAGGCACGTGACAAGTCACCCCGGAAAAGTAGACACAAACCCAAGAGTTGGTGGGATGAGGAAGTTAAGAGAGCAATAGGAAAACGTCAGGAAGGCTCTAGGGAACACAGACATATGCCGGGGCTTGGAATGTTTCAGTCACGTGGTCTCCCTACTCGTCGCCTTCTCACCGGTCTCCGGTAGCGCAGCGCATTCCAGTGGTAGGTTGATAGGCCCTGCTCTCGGTGCTCTGCCCCCCACTCCTCAGTGCCCTGCCCCTTTACTATGGTACCTCTACTCCTGTTCTCTCAATGGAATTCGCCATAAGTGAACCGACAGATATGATGTTGAAAGAAAATGGGATGTCTTTCTAAGCTGTAGAAGGGAAGCATGCCTTCTGATCAATGAAAATATCAGAAGAAAGGGGGCTCAGTGGTTGGCAGAAGTACATAAATAGGATAGAAAGGCAGCTGCAAAGATTTGGAACCATCTAAAATCCCTAAGAAATGAGACAAGTCTAGAGCAGAGGTTTATAACTATAGCTCAAGGTGTTAGGCTAGAAGGGGACGACGCTATTGAATATACAAGAACAAGGGTGACAGAAAATTTTCAACAAAGAAGTGCCTTATGCACCACAATAGAGAAGGATGGATCAATTTGCGCAGTGGCTCCATTTTCACAAGAGTGGGAAAGGGCTGAGAAGCAGGTTCCTATAATAGTACACCAACAGGCCCTGATGGCATCATCCCAATTATGCTGATAAAGACATTGGGTCCCAAGTATAAACAGGCTTTGAGAGAGGCAGTGAGCAGAACAATAATTGATGGTGAAGTCCCTGATGGACAGAAACTTAGCAGATTGAGCATGATCTATAAAGGAAAGGGGGACAAAGATGACATAAACAACTACCATCCTATAACAGTGACATCAGTGGTCTACAGGCTGGCGAAGCAGATTATAAAGGAAAGACTGCAGGCATGGATAGAGGATGAGGGGGTGCAGGGGGAACTGCACAATGGGTTTCGAAAAACACAGGAGGTTGGAAGGCATGCAATCTGTTCTCACTAATGCAGTGCATCGAAATAACAGAAAAGGAACACAAACCCCTGTGGCTAGCATTTTTTGGATATCAGGGAAGCGTACAGTAGCGTGGTGCAAGAGGATTGTGGGGAATACTGGACACACTGGGTGTAGAAGATGGAGTCACTAATCTTTTAAAGTATATCTATAAAAGTAACAAGGCAGTTATATAGTAGGAAAAACTGGTATACAAGTCCACAAAGATAAAACGGGGGCTTAGGCCGGGGTGTCCTCTTTCACCCTTGTTATTCATGGTGCACATACAGGATATCGAGGCCAAATTAGAACGGAGTGGACTTGGCTTCAGCCTCTCTTTCATCAAACAAGGAAAACTCATTGAACAGGCACTACCAGCATTGATGTACGCAGGTCTTCTTTTTTGTTATTGTTCCCCTAATGCCCATGGTGCATACACACTGTGGGGGATTGGCCAAGAATTGAGTGGTTTTATAAATTATTGCACAGTTCTAGAATAATGGAGATTTTATAATAGAAAGATTACCGATGACCTAGGAAATTGTGGTGCTTGATCTAAAGCATATAATTATTTACAAAAACAAAAAAGTGTATTCTTAAATTAAATTGGTACATGAGGAATGTCGATACAAGATGGATGAAACCAGCCATAAAATTGACGGGTAATACTTAAAAACAGCAGGGGGCCAAACCAAGAACTATCAGTTAAGAAGGAAGTTGAAAGAAACGGAGACCGACAAGTGGAGAATAGGCGTGATTTAGAAGTCTGCTCTAGAGATCTATCAAACTTTTAAGCAGAACATTGCCATGAAAAAAATCTATGATAATTCTCAGGGTAGTTCTCTACGGCTTGAGGCCATGACATGTTGTGAACCGAGACTTATCGGGCCTGATACGGGTAGACATGGTATGCAGTGCGTGTGGAGAGGACGAGGAAACTGCCGAACACTTGATAATGTTCTGTAAAGGGCTTGAGGAAGATGGCGCAGAGTTTTTCAAAGCACTAGGGCAACTGGGGTTTAGGGACGCGACATAACATTCCAGCACCGTTGCATGGATGAATGTGGCTGTACCCTTTAGATCGGGTGGCAGCTAACGCCACCTAGCCGTAATACTTAGTGAACCACCAACTAGATTTATCTTTTTTTGTCCCTTTAAATAGTGAAGTATAGGACTGGTGCTTTGCAGTGAATGGTTTAATTTTCACTCGTACCTTGACTGACTTTCAAGGATTTCAAGGATTATCATTCGAGGATTATGAATGTGCTAGAAATTGAAGTCATTGCACAGTGGGGAGTACACCGAGCACTCGAAAAGTTGAGTTGGGTTCGACTTTGCTTTCACCTCTGATGACAGACAGTACTGTGGTGTAACTGTGCTTGCAGATGACTTAACAGGACAGATTTTGTCTATTTTAGGATAAGTGAAAGCGAAAACACCTAGTGCAGCAAAATGTATTTGCATTTTTTTATTCAAAGCAAATATGAAGTCTCCATAGGCGCAGGTTTGCTCTAGCAATTCATGGGTTCATTTTACATTTTCAAATGTTAGCAAAGGTTATGTTCCACAACAGTTTCTTGACAAGCAGGATGAGAAATCAATGTGTACTTAGCACCTTCAGAAACAGTCTAGAAAGGCCGATGCTGTCCTTATTGCAGTACTTGTTCACACTGAGTCAAGGAGCAGTACCCAGCTGCGTTCCAGCTTCGGTCACTGATCCACATTGCTTCAGGGGCCAGCCTCTAAGTGGGCAAGGAGAGAACAAAATGGATTTTAAATTCTGAACTCAGCAACCTGCTGTCTAGAGACATTTTCACTAGTTTTTAGGTGTGTCAACATCGCAACGCAAGTCGTAGAGAAGGCATAACATTGAGTACAAGCACCAACAGCTGCACAAGCGGCTATATCAAAGACTGAACTCATGAAATGGAAGCGTAAGGAGGTTTGCACTGTTAAAAAAGCCATGCTCTCAATTATGAAGATTTATAGCACTTGGCTTATCCAGGTACTGCTTTTTATTTCACTGTCTAGTTGCACTGAGGATGAAACCAATCAGGCAGTCCAAATTGACATACAAACTCTTACAATAACATGTATTTATTTATAAATGAACTGATATAGATGAAAGAATGGTTGCTGTGCCGACACATAGGTACTCCACAAACAAGACCCCTTTATCCTTTCAGTCACTTTGGCGTAGAGATAACAATCATGGGCTTATGCGTGATCGCAAGTCATCACGAAAGGTTGTGGTAGTGTCAGGCTGCACAATCGCATCAGTTGTATACTGAGGACCAGATGTACTTCGCACCTCCAGTTTAATCAAGGGTGTTTAACAGACAGGAATTGACAGGAAGAAGCACTGGTTTACGAAAAGGGCTAACTAGATGCAGGCCAACAATCACAGTCATCTTTTTCTTTTCTTTTGCACGAGTTACATGTCCACCATCTTCCTTACGAAATAAATAAAATGCTTAGTGCATTCTTTGCATTATTATCTTGTTCTTGTTACTCTTTTACACTTTTTACATGCGCATTGTACTGGTTTCCTGAGCCTCTTTCAGTTTAATGTAGAGGTTATAACTCAGAGAGATCATTGAAGGCTTTTGGTGAATAAAATACATTCGAGGTAACGAACGTTTTCCATAACTAGTGCAAATACGTATGCCAGTCATTCATAACTCGGGCAAGTTTTAAAGACTTTCAATGGTGTAAAGCAGCATCCCACATAAATATCTTGCTTTATAAATATGTTTATAAAACACCATAAATAGGTTTAATGCACTACAAATACAAAAAAGTTGGTTAGAAATGTGCATTTGTGATCATGTTCCCAGAATCAACAAAACTAGACTAAATGCACCTGTTAGAACAGTCGTAGCATTAAATTGGTAAAACTCCATTCTTTCATTTTACTTTTTTGCAGCCTTTGGTGAACTGCTTAGTCCAATAGTTTTTGGAGTTTTATAAACCAAAATAATGATACTGCTATGCATGCAGACTTTTTTAGTTTGGTGCGACGAGGTGTCTCCCACAAAAGCTGCTAGCACCACTCAAGGCAGGCCGCACAGCAATGTTTGGGAAGCTTCATAATTGTTTCACATTGTTTCATTAAGACTACACAAAAGATGTCACTAGCAAAGCTTATTTGAGCCTATGCAAGCACCAGCGATAACTCTGGTAGGTTTGATACCAGTCTTACACCATAGGACACAATCTACCAATTATCAAATTATCCGCATACGTCCAATCTTATCGCTGCTATCAGTCTGCAGCGTGTATTGCTTCTACTTGGACTTTTAGAGTGAAAGAGATTATGAAATCACAACAATGGCCATCTTCAGTGCCGTTGTTGTCCACCGCCACTGAAATGCCACTGCGTAAAAAAAAAAGAGAAAACAAAATAAGATGAAAATATATACAAGATAGAACCGCGTTAGAACCTGCACGCTCTCCATGGCAGCTCTTTATTCTACCATGAATCCATGCTGGTGCTTGAAACTCCATTGCAAAAGACCCTACACAGACTTCATATTGAGAACGAACCAGGTTAACATACGTAAGTAATGCAGCGTGGTAAATGAGTAAGTCAACAAACAGGCATCACATAATGCAAGTTGTGCAACTAATGAGTCTTTGAATGCTTCCAACCTATAACAAAAGGCTCAGCTATAATCCAGCGTCATCGGCCACATCATCTACATATTGCGCATAATACTTTACAGGTGTGTCAAAGGCTCCACTCTTCTTCCAGAATGACAAATAATTATATTTTGAAGCCTTCTTTTTTTTTAATGCGACAAAGACTTGCTTTTAAGGTATAATATATTGCTAAATGTGTGCTGCTAGGCCAGTGTTGAGTATGAAGTGAAGTAGTGTCTTGTGGAATCTGTTTTCATGTATCCAGCGATTGTAACTGTGTGTATCGCTGTAGCGAAGGCCAACTTGAGCGAGGTGACAGGAGCGTTCTGGCTGCAACCCTTTACACGTCCATAAAAAGTGGTATGTATCTGCTTGCATCGCTGGACAAAAGGTGGTATGCATCTGCTTGCACCCCTGGAGTGGGACAATACGGAGACGTATCACCAACTCGTAAACGTGACCAGTTCTATGACAATATAACAGTCGGTGTAAGGGCCACCCCTGCCCAAAGCCTTCTAAGCACAACCTCCTCTGCCCTAGTAAGGTGAGGGTAGAGAGAGCAGACACACGGCAGAATGAAAGCACGTGTATCCTTTCTTCATTACTCCACAAAAGTTATGGTGATTTATAGGCATAGTAGGTACCTCGTAAGCTTACTTGTACTAGTTTCCAAGGAAGTTTATGAGGCCACCATGATCTGTTTCCTCAGAAGGTCAATCAAGTTCGTTCTCTCTTTCACATTAACATATGTAATATCGAGTGGCATATAGGAGAGTGTAAAACGACTGCACATCACATAATGTGAGCATAAAGACTTCATGATCCGTTTCCTCAGGACCTCAACCAAGTTCTCTCTTTCTCACATTAGCGCATGTAATAGTACTAGGAGAGTATAAAATCACTGTGCGTCATACAATGCGAATTACATAACTAGTGAGTTGTATAAACCTTCCTGCCCATTACAGAGGGCTCGGTCATAATTCTTCATTGTCATCAGTTATCGCATGTGCGCTTAATACTTTACAAACATGTAGCGGGTAGCTCACTTTTCTGCAGGATGGTTAATAATGGTATAGTGGGTGCTTCCCAACTTAAAAAAAGTTATGGTTTATGATGTCAAGGTACCTGGCAAGTGTATTTCAGCTAGTTTTCCCAGAAAAGTTTAAAACAGGCCCAAATTAAAAGACTGCTCTTTCAGTTTTCAATGCAACTGTGCTTTCCCCACAGGCTTGGCATTCATTTTACAGCAAATATTAAACTTACTGTAACATGGCTGTCTGAAACAGATATGAAAAATATTAGGGGTGCGAAAATATTAGGGAAAGATATGCTTAAGGAATTGAACAGTGCTCTATTCCACTCAATTCTCCAACCGAATAGTTCATATTTCAAATACTAAATATTCTTTTGAAGCTTTCGAATAACCAGCAACCCCGAATAAAGCTCAAAGGAGCAATACGTCGAATCAGTGAGGGACAACTTTTCTAGTATTTATAACCAGATTGAGCAGATACATGCAGCCCATGTACATATGAGAATATTGGGGCAATATTGATCACAAAATGTGATGAGAGTAATGCAACAGTGCGATGTTCTCAGAGCAGTGCTGTGGTAGTGTCACAGGTGAGTGAGTGAAATAGCTTCATTAGGTCTACAATAAACGTGAGTTAACTTAACGTCACCTTGCTAGGCCCATTCGTGGACAGTGAGGATAAACCTGACCACCCTCGGGCGGGCCCTCTGGATGGCTAGAGTTTAAGAAATGAAGTCCTGGGCCTTAATCAGCTTGTTCATTGTCACGGGTAGTGTAAAAGCAGTGGTGTAACACGACAGTGACACCACACAATGTACATGTGCACAACGAAAAGAAGGACGACTTTGGCGGGGCACGGCATGTGGTGAGCGGACGTGAGAAATCGGGCAAAACCCAGTGAGAAGCTGGTATGGAGACAGAGAAGAGGACTACAGGCTAGAACATAAGGCAGTGAGACCCGGAGAAGCCAGAGCGACACGACACTGGTGCCAGGGTCCGTACAGTCGCGCTTTGGGGGCGAGTACAAAGGGCCCGACAGCGTGGGTCTCCACGACCAGTCGCTCGCAGTTCCTGCTGCAACCTGCTTTGCCCGTCTTGACCAAGAGGCTGCAACCTTCTCGTGGCCGACGTACGTGGACGAGATCGCCGGCCTACCATGCCTGCTTGGGACCCTCAAACCGCGACATCTCAGCCTGCCTGCCTCCTCGTGTGCCCCACGAGCGCTTGTGCTACCTACTCAACGTCGCCGCACTGACTGCTCCCTCCTGGCCAACGCAAGCATTACAACTGGTGATATTGATCTTTTTTCCTTAAACGGTACACAGAACTTCATCGTTCAGGCATCGCCGATTGTGGTAGTTATAACGTGTCTATAACTTGAATCTGTTTTTTTCGCGTGTCCATAAAGTTTTTTTTGTATAGTTAGAAAATGGCTCCTCTCTTTCCCAGTTCGAGGTCTTGCCTCAAGAGAAACTATATGGAACAAAAACATAACACAAGAGAAAGCCATTTTTTGCATAAAACTACAGTATCACCTTGGCGAGAGTCATCAACCCACTGTCTGCATGATAATATCTATGAAGATGTTAACTAATTAAAATCGAATAATGTTTAGACATCACATTTATTCAATAGTTGTTTACCACCTTGAGACTATAGTCATTGCAATACTTAATCCTGCTGTTACAAAATATTTAGAAGGCACTAGCAAGTGCTGTATACGAGCTTGCTTCAGGGGTATTGTGGACTGATTATGAGTAATTGTTAGGTTCTTTTGTTAAACTGGGTTCCCGCTCGTTTACATAATGAAAACTCAAGGGTTTTCAAGGACTTTTAAGTCTATGTGTGTGAATTTTCAAGGATCACATTGTCTGTGACAAACTCAGTTGACCTATCTCGACGGGAGAACAGAGGCTTGAAACAACTAGAATTCATCAAAAAAGGGTAACAACGCTGGAGAAATCACCGGAAAACTGGCTCCTATGAAACTTTCTTTCTAGACAACTTTCAGTTATAGTTTCTTAAAGTTACATAGATAATTGCTTTCAGTATGACACAAAATCCAAACTTTTTTCAGTATGACACAACATGCAAGATAAGATAGGTAAAATTAAGGAGTAGTTCAATACGTCACTCCTTGCTGCTTTTCCTGAATCTTCAAATCAATGTCCACTATCTCTTGCTGCTTGGTGTTGACAGTGTTTCTGAGGCTGTTTGGCTTGATGATGCATGTCAGGTCACTAAAGGTGCCTCTGCCCCTCTTGCATGTGAGTTTGATGTAGCTGCTCATTTGTTCACAACATCTTCTTGTTTCAGTTTCTTTTTTGTAAAAGTTTTGACCTTTTCCTCAATACAACATTTTTTTCTCATCTTCTTGCGGGTTTCCAAACATACACAGTGTTGTCCACCGTGGCGGGGTAGTCATTATGGTGCTTGGCTGCAGACCTGATGGTTATGGGTTCAATTCTGGCTGTGGGGGTCGCATTTCGATAGAGGCGAAGTGGTAGAGGCCTGTGTAGCGTGTGACATCAGTGCACGTTCACTGAACACCGGATGGGCAACGATTACGGAGCCTTCCACTATGGCGTCTCTCAGCTGAAATTTACACCGTATCATTGTAAAGCAATAGTAAGACCACGACCTCCTTATAAAATATAAAAACGAGGTCGTCAGCAAGACCAAATGTTGAAAAATGTGTACATCATTCACTGCAATTTACGAGAGTAGTCTGAATACGATGGCAAGATTACACGAAATTAAAGAACAGGTGAGCAGCTAGTGGTGTAACATTTCCCGACAGATGGGCAGACAGTTTATATAAGAAACGATTAGAACTTGTTTCTCTGCAACACCTTATATAAATTCAGACTTTCCTGAGCTCAAGAGATCCCGGACTAAGGGCACCTCTCCTAAGCTACCTTCTAAGTAAAGAAGTTTATTCTTTATTTCTAACCAGTGTCAAAACAGTGATGCATAAATGTCAATGCGTACCCTGTATTAGCGAAAAATGGCTTGGCATTCTTAGCAAGTGCGTACACCAGACAAATGAATCATACTGTCAGCCAAGCCCACAGAGAACATGTGTGATTGCTCAGCCCCTCACATTAGTGTCCACGTACTCCTGTGTTCCCTCCGACAACAGACCACAGTGTGCCATTTATCCCGAGTCATCCATGTTTCATTCCCAAATGCCACAAACACAGTTCATAGCAAACCATAAAAGTGTTTTCCTTTTCACAAGCTAGCTTTCATGTCTCCAAGCTATAGGCTTACCCTTAAAGGATTATCTCATTTTTGTAGCTTTGAGCTAGGTCCTTGTGAGGTAGTACAATGGAATTGAGCACAATGACCTCTGCAGGCACACTGACATGGCAGCCGAGCACTGTGATCGAAGGATTCAGGCGACCATCGGCATTGAACAGCGGCACATTCTCCATTTTGGCAAAGGGCCGGTCCGGGTTGGGGTCACAGGGTGTTCCTTCTACGCGGCTCCAGGCGCCGACCGAACTGTCGAGGCCCACAATGGAATGAAGGACAAGCGCGTGGTCGCAGACAGTGGCGTTGGCGAGCACCAGCGATTCGCGGATGCGCACACCGGCTCCGATGCGCGCCCCGGGTCCGACGGACACGTTCGGCCCGAGTGTGGCGCTGGGGTCCACGCACGCTGACGGGTGCACGAACACGTCGCCCAATATTGTGGGCCCGTCGGGCCGCGGCTGCGCCTAGACGTTCCGGGTGCTCCAGGCGGTAGAGCTCGAGGTAGTGCCTGTTGGCGTAGATGGCTGATCCGGCCGTTTTGAGCTGACTCCACCAGCGATTCGTCTGAAAGACGTGCAGCTGTCGGCCGGCGGCAGCCAGCGGCGCCAGCACGTCGCGCTCCAAGCTGAGCGCGTCAAGACTACTGTCGCCCTCTCGAGCGTGTCGGTCGCGCAGCGCTGCCCCAGTCCTGTGAAACACGTCCGGGCTGCACAGGTAGACGCCACAGTTTATTACGGCGCTGACGAATGTGGAAGGCTTCTCGACGTAGTGCAGCACCCGATGCGTCGCCTTGTCTTCGACTATGCAGCCGTAGCTCAGCGATTGTTGGCGCGTTGCCTCGGTGGCCAGCACGGTGACCAGGTTGCTTGCGGGCAGCGACCGGTGGAATTCCAACATTTCTGACAACGGGAAATGACCACATACGTCACCGTGGATAAGCAGAAAGGCCTCTGGATCGCCCCTGCGAATCTGGTCGCGGAAGTGGTGAATGCCGCCAGCCGTGCCCAGTGCCGCGTACTCCTGGAGGTAGCGCACTGGCAAGCCGTACTCGCGGCTGGCACTTTTCACAAACCTCGTCAAGTCTGCATCGTCGGCCGGGTAGAAGCCGATGAGCAAAACCTCACGCACGCCTGGCAGACCACAGCATGCCTCGACCAAATGTTGCATCATCGGGCGGCCTGCGACCGGGAATAGTGGTTTCGGGATGTCGAAAGAGAGCGGTCGAAAACGCGTGCCCTTTTGAGGCCCTCCGATTAGAATTACGGCCTTCAGCATCCCAGCAGTCTTCATGGGCACTAGCTGGCAGTTCAAATACGCAGCGCAGCGCTAGCTCTTGTCAGGAAGAGGACACGCAGACGTTTGGCACATTTTCAGCTCCGAACTACGAGAGCTACAAATACAATGCACAAAAACGTTGCGGTTGCTATGACGATTGTTTACACAATTTACAATCTCGCGTCGGAAGTACCGGAAGTCGCGCAAACCACTGATATGTTACAAATAAATTATAAACCTAGTGCGCTTGTGCATAAATGATGCCCTTTGTCAGATAGGAAGAAAACGCTGCGCCGAAGGCGCTTTGTCTCAGAGTCTCACGTAACTCATCAACCCATCATCATCCATACGACTGTCCCGGCATGTCTTCCTTAAGGTTACTATATATGCTACCTTTAGATAGCATATATAGTTACCTAAAGGTAGCAATACAGTAACTCTAGTCTCTCCCCCCCCCCACCAGAGTCTTGCGAGGGGGAAGTTTGATGATTGTGGATGATTGCATGCGTGACTTGGTCAGTACATGTATAAAGTTTGACTACAACACGGAGGAAGGAAAAAGGTAAAAGGTTTCTCCGTGGAGTGACGAGAGTACGAGAGATGACATGCATGCGCAGCAGTTAACTGTACCAATATCATCGAATCTATGTCTCTCTAATGCAAAGTCTAATCTCTAATAAGCAGTTCTTTAGCTTCAAAAAATTGAAGAAAGTTGACGAGTAAATGTGCCAAATTATATCTATATCATAAAATCAACGCAATTTTTCGGTACCAGCCTCCGTGAATTCGCACATAGAACTCACGGAGGCTTAGGTATCAACCGCATCAGCCACATATCAGCGTCTTGTCTTGAACGAGTGTACTCCAAATAAAAAAAAAATGTTTTTGAAGGTTGGGGTTTGTTCTGTCAAAAATTTTTTTGTACGTTTAATGCTTTGAATTTGTAGAAAAAGTAAAAGCTTCTTCATTTTTTGTCATTATTGATTGTCATCATCATCTCGAGTAGCAAGAGAACGTTTTTTGAAATCGGTGCTTCGCGCTGAGCGGTCGAGGTGCATCTGTGTTCGCTGACATCTGATAGCTGGTCTGTGTAGTACGATAGTACTACAGTGTACTAGAACAGGGGTTATAGTACTACGTATACGTATAAATAGTAACAGTTTGTTACGTGTCTTCGCGCCCTCATGGCGTCTTGGGAATACAATTGCCCAAAGTTTGCCAATTTAGCGGCATGTATGGACGAGAGCATCTCGGAGCTGGAGAAGTACTTCGGTTAGTGAAGTTTATGCATATTTCAGCATTAGCATGCTTCTAAAGAAATTGTGCGTTTGCCTCTGGCAAACTAGAAATAGAGCGCCTTGCCACACGCGGTCGGAGTTCACGCGAATGTCGTTTCTTGCAGTGCGGTCTTCCCTGTACCGCGCCCGCTTTCGCTGCTTTTGAAGGGCGGGTGCTTTCTGTTCTTTGCGTCCGTACGTTTCACCGGAGATCTTTCGTTAGTGAAGGTGGTCGCAACGCCAAATTATTGCAGAAGCGCTGAAGATCGAGTGTTGGCACAGGAGTTCTGCGAAGCGCGGGATGATTGCGTGGTACGCTCTTGTCAGTGGCTACGGCCGGGAGGCTCTGTACCGTCAAGTAAGCCGGCCTCACTGGACAATTGAACAACTGAGCCGTAGACGGTCATGTAAATCATGAATGTTTGGACGAGCCGAGAGCTTGCCGGATTTTTTTATTGCATGCCATCGGGGTTTGCTGTGAGCATTGCATGCCGTGCCCCTCCATGACGTTGTCGTGTCGCGCATTTTGACATTGATGCTAGTAAATTTACATGTTTAGGTCCGCCGGTTGTTGTAGCTTTCATTTACCTGAGCTTCAAATGTGAACTGTGCCCCACTGACATCTTGAAGCGAAGATGCAATTCAGGAAAAAAAAAAGCGTAAATTTGTAGCCTAGGGTAATGAAATTTTTGCTGTATATATAGGCTCTTATTCCGACTTCAAAATTTTATAGTAAGTTGGAGAGTTCTTGATTTGTGCCATGACAATTGATAAAATATAGTTTGTTTCGAACAAAGTCTTATGGTTCTAAGCCATTAATGGCTGAAATTCCTCCACATTAACTGTATTAGACAAATAACTATCTAGAAAGTGTGTGTAAAACATTTTTGTTGGCCAAGAAAAATTATAATGTGAGAATTCCTAAAATCCTTTGCCTATACCAGTTGCTTACTTTTTGTTATACTGGCAACATCAAGTTTTAAATATGACACTTATACCGTTCAGGTGTTAAGGAATGTGTTGGCAAAATTCTATTCCAATTGGGTTATCAAAAGTACCAGAAACATGATGTCCAAACTCGAGAAGTTGCCTACACGTGGATCCTGAGAGAAATGCATTGTAAAAGTATAAGTGAAAGATCATCTATGCAGAACAGATATCTTTTTTTTTTTTTGAAGGAAGATTTTTTCCATCACGATAGTTTGGCAACCATGCATATTTCGAGCAAGTGGCTTTATGGAATCCTTCATGCAAAATGCAATGGCAAGCAGCCTGGTGACAATTACCAGGGGACTCTAGACAATGCGCACTTTTTAGTTATTTTTGTAGCCATTTCGTGTTCTTTAAAAGTGATTTTAACATACTTAAAATTAAATTAAAATCTGCAGTTTTTTGTCAGGAAAGTGGAAAAAATAAACTAGTGAAAGCAAATAAAAACTGGAAGATATGTAATTTGATAAAAAATCTCGTTTTTCGGCTTGCATCTCCCCTCAAGGCATTTTTTTTCTCGGCTCCATTGTTATGTAAGCATAGAATCATACACGAGAATAAAAAGATAGGAAAAGTCACCATTGGTAAGCTACTTCAAAACTTCTTTAAAAGTTGCTTATTCTGAAAAGCGTTCTGTGCTTCTTGTCCAGAGTAGTGTGTTTTACATGCCACACTATGTTGGTACCTTTACAAAAACTCGCGTGCATGATGATGGGAATTATCCAGCCTTCCTCATTCTCTGTGACACGCCTGTTTATGACTTGTGTCAATGCTTTGTTTTACAGAGGTGGACCACGAAGATGAAGCAAGAAACAGGTATGGTGCAAACGAAAAGATAGAGGACATGCCAGAAAAACCGGGCTAGTTAAATAGAGTAATCATTGGCTATCCGTAAAGGGCGGTATGTTGCACTAATTAAGAAAAGTGAAATATGAGTCTGCGTTTCTGTTACGAGCAACTGCAGATGTGTAGCTTCCCCATTTGCTTACGGGTGGCTGCACAGCAGGTGTTAATTGTAATTGGCAGGGAACGGGGCGGTGTAGCCTTGACTAGCTATGTCTTTGGGTACTCGAAGTAAGCTTGTCATTTTTTGATACAGATTCGGAACTCTGTTTACGTATGGTTCACTCCAGCAGTATACATCTAGAGCAGAATGTCCACCCAAATTAGAAATGATAAGGTATGAGGCTTCAGGAGGTGATGACTGCCAACTGATGTCATTGTAGCTCTGTTATTGAATGTGCTTGTACTATAGCATGTCTTATGGGGCTCAGAAATTATTGATTTCTATGTATATTTAGCCAGAAACTTGCAAATAAAAACACTGCTGCTTTTTAACACATACCATAACATGTCGTGCAAGCGCCCCTCCTCCTCTGCGGCCACTTTTTACAAGGCAGGCATTGCTTGTGTACAAAAAACAACAAGAATGAGTGCACTGTATGAGTATCTAATGTTGCTACAAAACTTCTTTGTTGGTAAATGAATGAAGCATCTCATGAGAAGCAATAATGGGCATTTTTTAAATATTTAGTGGCTCGCCCACTGCCATCTTGAATTTCAGTTTGGGACCGAGCAAGTGCCCCTCACCAAATGGGGTCGGGTTATCTTTCACTATAGCAGGAATATAGAGCGAGACAGGAAGAAGTTAGTGTAAGTCAAACGCGTGAGAAGGGGAGATCATTCAAGACAATAATCCGGCATAAGCTCGCAAGATCAGAAGTTCGAAACCACACAGGGTGCTGTTTTTTTAATAGGGAAATTATATTTTCAGATATTTGGGAAATAAAGTTGAGAGAAACTACCAGCCAGGTGAAGGTGGGAGCTTATAGGTGGTCAGGTAGTTTTCTGCATTGCCAATAAAGTGGAACAGACCATCCACTTAGAGATAGCGTAGCAGCCAAGCATTCCGTGACAAAATTCGGTTCGAATAGAGACGTCGAACCATTCTCAATTGTATATCTACTTAAAATGTGTGATGATGGAATCGTTAAACAAGAAGGTAAAAAAAGATGCCTGAGGTGTGGCCTCACTGGCGAGTGACCACCTGCTTGTAATGCACTCCCTCATTAGAGCAGGATTGGCCACCCTGGTGCAGTACCTGGCCACAACCTCCCATGAACACAGCAATGAACCGTAGTTCTTAGTCTCCAGCAGCTGCACAGCAACTTACCAAGGTGGTGGTCAGACCTGCGCTGCAGTGGAAGGTGCTAAGAACCGCTGGGTACGAACAGGCGGCCATTGGAATCTGAACATGGCTACCCTCAACATTAAAACGCTAGTGAGGCTAGTCTAGCTATGCTATTCGAGAAATTAGAGGGTATTAAATGAGATTTAATAGGGCTCAGCAAATTTAGGAGGACACATGAGGCTTATACAGCGCTGAAGAATGGACACAACCTATTCTACCGTGGATTAGTTGACAGAAAAGAACTAGGAGGGTGGTTTCTCATACACAAGAATATTGCTAGCAACATAGAAGAATACTATAGAATCAGTGAGAGGGTGGCAAGTATCATAATTAAGTTTAACAAATTGTACAATATGTAAGTGGTACAGGCCTACGCACCTACATAGAGTCATGATGATAATTTGGTTGAATGCTTTTATGAAGACTTAGAGTCAACCAGTAATAAAGTAAAGACACAGTATACTATTCTTATGGCGACATTAATGCCAAAGCAGGCACGAAACAAGCTGGAGACCATGCAGTGGGGGAATGACATCGGCTCTAGAAATGCCAAAGGGAAGTTATTAGTGGAGTTCGCAGAATGTAATAAGTCACGGATTATGGATACCTTTTTCAGAAAACGAACTAACCGTAACTGGACGTGGTGAAGTCCTAATGGAGAAACTGAAAATGAAGTTGACTTCATTCTGTGCGTACACTTAGACATTGTACAGGATGTTGAAGTAGTAGGCAAGATTAGATGCAGGTACCATAGAATGGTAAGAGCTCGTATTCACCTAGATTTCAAAAAGCAAAGACAAAAACTGATACGCAAGAAGCCAATTAATGAACTGGTGGTGAGAGAAAATACAGGAATTCAGAGTTTTGCTTCAGAATCGATTCGAGGCACTAAATGAGATAACCGAGGTTAGCGCTGACAGAATGAACGATAATCTTACTAGTATCATTAAAGTGTGTGCAATAGAAGTTGGAGGTTGAGTCACTAGACAGGAAACTGGCAAAATATCTCAGGAGATGAAAAATCTTATTAGGAGACGACAAACGATGAAAGCCTAAAATGCAACTGACAAAATAGAGCTAGTGGAGCTTTCGAAGTTAATCAGTAGGTGTAAGGTAGCCAACATCAGGAGGTACAACATGGAAAGAATTGAGCAGGCTGTAAAAAGTGCCAGAAGCTTAAAAGCTGTGAAGGCAGACTTTTGCATAGGCAAAAATTGGATGTATGCATTGAGGAACAAGAAAGGCAATGTCATAACAAATATGGATAGGATAGTCAAGATGGCAGAGGAGTTCTATAGAGAACTGTACAGAAGTCAAAATAACCAGGATTATATTGTGAGAAACAATAATGGACCAGAGGAATTTGACATCCTATTAGTAACGACAGGAGAAGTAAGGAAATTTGTAGAAGGAATGCAAAGAGGCAAAGCCCCTGGTGAGGATGAAGTAACAACAGACCTCCTGAAAGATGACGGAGAAATTGTGTTAGAAAAACTGGCCACCTTCTATACAATGTTTCTCTTGACGGGAAGGGTTTGAGAATCTTGTAAGGACGCACTCATCATCTTAATTCATAAGAATGGAGACGTCAAAGGCTTAAAAAAATTGCAGGCCAATCAGCTCATTGTCCGTTCTCTACAAACTGTTTACAAAAATATTTGCTAATAGAATAAATACAATCTTACACTTCAATTAACCAAAGGACCAAGCACGATTTCGTACCGACTACTCCACAATAGACCATATTCATACTATAAATTGGGTAATCGAGAAATACGCTCAATACATCTTACGCCTATACATAGTTTTCATAGATTACAAGAAGGCATTTGACTCAGTTGAGACATCAGCAGTAATGCAGGTACTACTGAATCAGGCCATTGAAAACTCTACATAAATGTACTGAAAGAAATATACAGAGGATCCACAGCCACAATAGTTCTTCATAAACAAAGCGACAGAATCCCAATAAAGAAGGGTGTAAGGCAGGGAGATACGATCGCTCCAATGCTATTCATCGCTTGTTTACCGGAGATATTCAAGAACCTAGACTAGGAAGAGTTAGGGATAAGAGTTAATGGAGAGTATCTTATTAACCTGCAATTTGCTGATGAAATTGCCTTGATGATTAACTCAGGGGACGAATTACAGCTCATGATTACTGAACTGGACAGGGAAAGCAGGAAAGTAGGTTTGAAAATGAATACGCACAAAACTAAAGTAATGTGCGAAAATCTCAGCAGAAAACAGTACTTTGTGATTTGTGGACAGATGCTGCAAGTTGTAAAGGAATATGTCTACTAAGGTCAGGTAATAACCGCAGAAACGAACCACGAGATTGAAGTTACTGGAAGAACAAGACTGAGGTGGAGCACATTTGGCCAGCACTCTCAAATCATGACTGGTAGATTGCCACTATCCCTCAAGAGGAAGGTATATAAAGCTGCATCTTGCCAGTGCTTACCTACGAAGCAGAAACCTGGAGGCTTGCAAAGAGGGTTCAGCTTAAATTGAGGACCTCGCAGCGAGCGATAGGAAGGAAAATGATAGGTGTAACCTTAAGAGACAAGAAGAGAGCAGAGTGGGTCAGGGAACAAACTGGAATTAAGGATATCATAGTTGAAATTAAGAAAAAGAAATGGACATGTGCCGGACACGTAGCATGTAGGCAGGATAACCTGTGGTTATTAAGGGTAACTGACTGGATTCCCAGGGAAGGCAAACACACGAAACAGAGACAGAAAGTTAGGTGGGCCGATAAGATTAAAAGTTTGCGGGTATAACGTGACAACGGAAAGCACAAGACCGGTTGATTGGCGGATCATAGGAGAGGGTTTTGCCCTGCAGTGGGTGTTGTCAGGCTGATGATGATGATAGCTGGGGTGCTTGCTCGGCATTTTACGACCTATATTTTTTGCCAAAAAAGAGCCAAGAAGGCTGCAAAGTGAAAGAGAGTAAGTGGCTATGCGGCGGACTGTTCTGTCCCTTGCGCTGCATTAAGCGTCTCTTGCCTTGTAAATACAGTCAACTCTTGTTAATACAAACTTGAAGGGACCTCTTAATTTTGTTTGAATTATCAAGAAGTTTGAACCGTCAGAAGTTCTCAGATATATGACTGGGTGAGGTGATACCTCACATTATGATTAGGCATTGATTTCTTTTCATTTAAAATTTTTTTAAGTGTGTTTAGACCCTAACTGCATACAATGAACAGAACGCGGAGGTTTAAGGTCCACAATTTCATCAGCCATTTACTTCTGATCAGAACTCTTGATGAAATCGTGAATTGCCCATTGCTTCTTTGATATACTTGCCTTCAGCACAAAACTCTCCATGTCAGTTGAGAAGCATCACAGTTTACCATGCGTGTGCTTTGTTTCAAACACTGGTTTACTAGCAAAGCCTTTTTTATTCAAGGCCTGAGACTCGTATTTTTTCATATTTAGTGCGTTAGGGTTATAAAAGCACCCAAATTTTTAAATAGTAGTGGGAAAGAAGGAGATATTTTCTGGTATGGAACCACAAAAAGTATGAAATAATTGAATGATGGAGTTTGAATGAAGAGGCTTTTAAATATATTGAAAGCATACAGGAACAACCAAAAATTTCAGTTTTGTTTGAATTATTCGAAGGTATTGTTGAGACGTTTATTGGCGGACACTTGTCGACGATGCTTGACAGCGACAGGCACGAGCTGCTCTTTTTTTTGCTAAAAAAGGGCAACCCACTAGAAGGCGCTCAAGAGGACGACCCACTGTTCGAAGGCTTCGCCACAACTACCCCGGGTACGAAGAGGGAGCCGCCTGGCGACCTAACAGCTGGTTACTATGAGCGGGTCGTGGTAGGCTTTGAGGCGCTCCACGTTTGACAATGTCGCGCCCTCGACGGCGCATGTCCGAAGATGGTTCGATAAGTTCGATAAAGTAACTTACAGGGGAAGTGCGTTCGACGACACGGTGGGGGCCTTCGTATTTGGGCAATAGTTTTGAAGGTAGGCCAGTTGAAGTGGTAGGGATCGAGAACCAGACGAGCGCTCCAGGGAGGAACGTGGGCGCAGTAGTGCTGGTGTCAACGCGAATGCCTTTTTGCCGCTCTTGATCATGCGCTGTAAATGTCCTTGCAAGCTCTCGACACTCTTCAGCAAGCTTGGCTGTAGCAGAAATAGGCGCCCACTCTGACGGATCTGGCTTGTACGGAAGTATAGAGTCGATGGTGTGCGACGGGTGCCTTCCATATAATAAAAAGAAAGGTGAAAAGCCAGTAGTGCTCTGAGGGGCGGTGTTATATGCGTAGGTGACGAAGGGTAGAATGGAATCCCAATTTGTGTGATCGGCGGCGACGTACTTGGAGAGCATGTCGCCGAGCGTACGGTTGAAGCGTTCAGTGAGGCCATTCGTCTGCGGGTGGTAAGCAGCAGTTTTGCGGTGAACTACGTTGCACTTTTTGAGAATGGCTTCGACGACTTCAGACAGGAAGACGCGGCCTCGATCACTGAGCAGTTCCTGAGGTGGACCGTGTCGCAGCATGAATCGTTGGAGCAGGAAGGAGGCCACATCGCTCGCTGTAGCCGCGGGGAGAGCGGCAGTTTCGGCATATCGCGTGAGGGGGTCCACAGCAACAATGGCCCAGCGGTTACCAGCCGATGTTAGTGGAAGTGGCCCGTACAAATCGATGCCAACGCGCCCAAACGGCCTGGCAGGGCAAGGTAGAGGTTGCAGACCTCTACCTTGACGGGTGCGTTGAAGTTTTGCGGCGCTGACATTCTATGCAGGAGCGAACGAATTTCTGCACATAGTGGTACATGCCGCGCCAAAAGTATCCTTGGCGAATGCGCTGGTAAGCCTTCAATACCCCGGAGTGCGCACATTGCGGATCAGAATGAAAGAATTCGCATATGTCAGAGCGCAGACTGCGGGGTATGACTAGTAGCCACTGGCGGCCGTCACCGTTGTAATTGCGTCGGTGGAGATGGTCGTCGCGAACGGCGAAATGGTGGGCTTGACGACGCCGCGCGCGAGTGGATGGAGTGGATGGATCAGTCAGCAAGTCTATCAGTGAGGCAATCCATTGATCCTTGCGCTGTTCAGTAGCAACGGCATGAATGCTAATGGAAGAAATGGCAAGGTGAGACGCTGAGTCATGGGCATTGTCGTTAGGCAAGGGAGAGCGTGACAGGGCGTCGGCGTCAGCATGCTGCCTTCCGTTGCGGTACAGCACGCGGATGTCGTAGTCTTGCAGGCGAAGTGCCCACCGGGCGAGACGGCCTGAGGGATCTTTCAATGATGACAACCAACATAGTGCGTGATGGTCGGTGACTTCATCAAATGGGCGACCATACAAATAAGGTCGGAACTTGGTAAGGGCCCAGACGATTGCCAGACATTCTTTCTCAGTGACGGTGTAATTAGTCTCGGCTTTTGTAAGCGTACGGCTTGCATACGCCACGACATATTCCGGGAACCCTGGTTTGCGCTGCGCAAGGACAGCGCCGAGACCGACACCACTGGTGTTCGTGTGTACCTCAGTAGGGGCAGTAGGGTCGTAGTGGCGGAGTATGGGAGGCGACGTCAACAAACGACGGAGCGTTGTGAATGCGTCGTCACACTGTGATGACCACGAATGGAGAGGCCCATTACTACCGAGGAGCTTTGTCAGCGGCGATACGATGGACGTGAAGTTTCGGATGAAGCGCCGAAAGTAGGAACACAGTCCTATGAAACTGCGCAGTTCCTTGACGGATGTCGGCTTGGGGAACTCGGTCACTGCCCGAAGCTTGGCTGGATCGGGGAGAATTCCGTCCTTCGACACGACGTAGCCGAGTATTGTCAACTGCCGAGCTGCAAATCGGCACTTCTTCAGGTTCAGTTGCAGACTGGCGTCACTCAGACGCGTTAAAACATGCCGCAAGCGTTGAAGATGCGTGGAGAAGTCCGGAGCGAAAACGACGACGTCATCGAGGTAGCACAGGCACGTGTGCCATTTCAGGTCACGCAGAACGGTATCCATCATGCGCTCAAAAGTGGTGGGCGCATTGCACAGCCCAAACGGCATGACGTTGAATTCGTACAAGCCGTCGGGAGTGACGAAAGCGGTCTTCGGTCGAGCGTCTGCAGCCATAGGTACTTGCCAGTACCTTGAGCGCAAATCTAGAGATGAAAAGAATTCGGCTCCTTGCAGGCTGTCAATCGCGTCATCCACACGCGGTAGTGGATACACGTCCTTACGAGTGATCTTGTTGAGGCGTCGGTAGTCCACACACAACCGCACAGAACCGTCCTTCTTCGCGACGAGAGCGACAGGAGACGCCCAGGGGCTGTTAGAGGGTCGAATAACATCGCGGCGTAGCATGTCGTCCACTTGCTCGTTGATTACACGGCGTTCTGTGGGAGATATGCGATATGGACGTTGCCGTAGTGGTGGTTGTGCGCCTGTGTCAATGCGATGAGTAACAGTGGATGTGCGGCCGAGAGAAGGTTGAGCGACATCGAAAGAAGAGTGGAATTCTTCCAACAGGGCCAGAAGCTGGGAGCGCTGGACCGGCGTAAGGTTGTCGGCAATGGAAGGACCGAATACATCAGCGGATGATGAAACAGATGTAGAAACGGCACTAACCGTATTGGAACATCGGCAGTGCGTGTCATCAGGTTGATCCATGACTTGTGCGTCTTCGATGGGTTCCACACTGCCAAGACATTCCCCTCGCACCAACGTAACACTGTACGGGGATGAGTTCAGAACAAAAATAGTGGTGCTGCCGCGAGTGACTTGCACGGTCGCGAAAGGAACCAGCAAACCTTTTCTGGTGAAAACACGATGAGATGGTGAGAGGAGTGCAGCGGTGTCGGAAAGACTTGCGCAGTAAACCGACACCGCCGCGGACAAGTTTGCAGGCACTCGCGTGTCGTCCCTGACAAGTAACTTCCTTGCAGCAGATGGACTGTCGGCCGGCGTCAAAAAAGAGAATGGTGTCAGCTCTATTTCTGCTGGTGCGCAATGAATGACGGCGTCGTGGCGGGAGAGAAAATCCCATCCTAGGATGACGTCGTGAGAGCATGAAGGAATTATGATGAATTCGGCGGCATACATCACGTCCTGAATCATGAGGCGGGCTGTACACATCGCTGTAGGGTGAATGCTTTGGGCGCTGGCTGTACGGAGGGAGAGCCCGGAAAGTGGCGTGGTCACTTTGCGCAGTAATCGGCTAAGCTTTGCGTCCATGACGGATACGGCGGCTCCAGTATCTACAAGGGCAGATGCACGAACACCATCCACAAGCACGTCTATCACGTTTGATGGGCTTTCCTGAGGGCTTCCGCAGTTCGACAGCGTCGCAGCCCTTGCCTCGTGGACTGCGACGACTAGTTTTCCTGGTCACCCTCTAGTGAACGTGGTCGCATCGGCGACAGTGAGCGACGTCGCGGAGAATGTGATTGGCGGGTAGATGGAGCGGGGCGGGACGACGGTGACGTAGGCGGCGGTTGGTCATAAAAGCGGCTCGATTGGCTGGGATAATTGGAGGCGACCTGCGGTCGCTGCACACGATTGCAGTAGCGTGCTACGTGACCTGACCGACGCAACCACAAGCAAAGCAGATGGGGTGATTGTCCGCAGTGCGCCATCGGTTCGCGGGTCCCATCCATGTCGAAGAACGCGATGGGCGAGCCGGCTGCTGATATAACTGCATAGTGGGTGGCACACGGGACACGTGGATGACGTCGGTATATGTAGGCGGCACAGTTTCTCCGAAGGCCTGGGGTCTGGCGATGGTTTCGGTGTAACCAAGGGGGCCAATCACCGGAATCTGTGGGGGTGGCCTGGCGAAAACTTGGGCGTAACTGAGTGGTGTAGATACTGGAGGCGGCTGGTGGTATTCTGGAACGACCTCCGCGATTTCCTGCTGAATGGCTCGGCGTAGGGGAGGCAGAAGTGTGCTTGACGACTGTTCAGCACGTTGCGGGGAAGCAAAGGCCAGTAAAGAGACCTGGCGGGCAACTTCCTCACGCACGAATGACTTGATTTCAGCGAGCAAGGCGGTGTGGTCAGGAAGTGTTGACAAGGCCGAGAGATCAGCGTCACGTGAGGGCGGTCGACGGGTCATCGAGCGCTGCCGTCGCAGCTCCTCGTAACTTTGGCATAGTGTAATGATCTCTGCCACAGTGCGAGGGTTCTTGGGCAGGAGCATGGTGAAGGCATCGTCGGCGATGCCTTTTAGAACATGGGTAATTCTGTCGGCCTCTGACATGCTCGGGTCCACTTTCTTGCACAAGTCAAAGATGTCCTCTATATAACTTGTGAAGGACTCACCGGTCTGCTGTGCTCGTTCACGTAACCGCTGTTCGGCTTGCAGCTTACGAACGGCAGGACGGCCGAACACGTCGACGACGGCGGTTTTGAAAGCGGACCAAGTGGGGAAATCGGATGCGTGGTTGTTATACCACATGCCGGCCACACCCGCAAGGTAGAAAACGAGGTTGCCGAGTTTACCTGCCTCGTCCCAATGATTGGGGACGCTGACGCATTCGTACATAGCGAGCCAGTCCTCGACGTCAGTGCCATCCGCGCCGGTGAAGACAGGAGGGTCGCGGATGCGGGGGACACCGGAACATGGCGTCGGCGCAGGAGGAAGCGTTTGCTGTGCGGCGTCTTGGTGCATGGTAGAAGGCACGGTGCGGTATCGAAGCTCCAGGGGCATTGAATGCTAACCGAAGGTGTTAGAAGGGCACAGCACTCTCCACCAAATTGTTGAGACGTTTATTGGCGGATACTTGTCGACGATGCTTGACAGCGACAGTCAATGCGGGTACCGACTCTCTGCACGAGCTGCTCTTCTTTTTGCTAAAAAAGGGCAACCCACTAGAAGGCGCTCAAGAGGATGACCCACTGTTCGAAGGCTTCGCCACAGTATGAATTATCAGAGTTTGAATTATCGCGAGTCTACTATAAAGGCATTCCATCATTACAATACATATTGTGCGCTCAGGGCTGTGGTCTTTGAGCCAGTCATTAGCCAGAGCATTTTATGATACTTAATATTTATATGTGTAATTCTAGGCATGCACACACTCCTTGAACAACTTGTCAAATGGACCCCTTTGTGCCTGAAGAGAAAACATGCTAGCCAAACTCCTTGGAGCCCTTGATGAACTTATTTATCCTCTCTTTTTGTGAGAACAGAACTGGCCAATTGGTGCTGTACTTTCATTTGATTTCTATATTTATAATGTTTAGCAAAAGATCATCGATTATACAAAGGTGCCACTGGAAATTCAAAGCTAAACCTGTCGCTCAGATTTTATATTCTGCAGATTATATTGTAGGACCTTCATTGTTGCTACTGCTAGCAACTAGCACGGAACTGGGGAATAGTTACAGAAAAAGCAATAACAAAGCCTATTTTTTTCAGGCACACTCTTATGTAGATAGAAATTGGAGGAATTGCAATAAAAGAAGCAGGATAATTTTTTGGAATGTAGAAAAATTGAGTCAACGCTATGGAAAGTTGGGCAAGTTGTTAAATCTTCATAAATTTTTTTTCCCACATGTTTATCTGCATTTGTTTGTTCTTTCTTTGTGTATTGTCCTAATGTGCGGTTAGATTATAATAGGGGGATTGAGAACAGCTGTACGATAATAGTGCATACAATAGCTGCAGAACTGCTGACATTTGTTCTGATCAATACGAGAGCAAAGAAATGCGTGGTTGCTGGTTGCTCGTCTTTCTATGAAGTCCTTGTGGCCATTACCTTTGATGACCCCGGTAGCGCCCGGGAATGAGGGAATTATGGGAGGTATACTGTTATTGTGGTCTAGCCTGACATATTTGAGCGCAATCTGATCTTCTGATTGGGCTATACATTGCCAGGGGCCCGGCCACATGGGTCCCGCAGATTCCTCTTTGTGAGTCACATGTGTAGACTATGCAAACGGTTTATGAGAGTCGCATTAATCTATCCTAAACTTCTTTTATAGGAGGACGACTAGAAGGGCAGCTGCAGCCACTGCAGCCTCAGGTGGCACACGAGATCCAAAAGTGGAGCAACCTGTGCAAAAGCCTCCATCAACCCCAAAGACGAAAGCTGGCTGTCGGCTTACCCGGCAGAAAGAACAAAAGGTCGTTGACACATGCAGGGAGGCACCCGTGCTGAGTGATGCTACCGCTGAGCCTCCAGAACCAGCTCGAGAATCTCTGACTATCTGCGAGATCACTGGAAAGGGAAACAGAAATGTAAGCCTAACCCTTTGTGTCCTGACAAACACATTTGTGGACAAAACATATCAGTGTAATGGGATCAGGCTAGCAAATGGATTGCCTTAAAGAGGCAATCCATTTGCGGATTGCAAAAAAACTCGCGAGAACCAAAACAAAGCTTGGTCGAAATTTCGCAGGTACCCTACAGCTGACAACCTGATGAATTTCAAACGTGCAAAAGTAAATGGTAGGCGTATCCAACAAGAATCAAAGTGGCGGCAAAGCTGGCAGTCCTTTCTCTTGTCAGTTAACTCCTACACTGATACGCATAGGGTGTACAACAGGGTAAGAGCACTTCAAGGGCACAACACTCATCTGGTCCCTCTCGTCAGTACTGCTGGTGATACGCTGGAACACCAGGCAGATGCCATAGGCCAACATTTTGAGTACATCTTCAGCTCAGCACATTATGCAGACTCCTTTAAACGACACAAGCTTGGTGAGGAACGTAAGCGTATCCGTGATAGAAGGCCATCTGCTGGAGGCTACAATACTTTGTTTACCATAGACGATTTGAAGGCAGTGCTGGCAACATGTGGCAACTCAGCAGCAGGCCCAGACAAGATTACATATGGCATGCTGAAACACTTACACGAACACACGCTTGATGCCATTCTCTTACTGTTCAACAGCGTATGGTCCTCCGGGCGCCTACCCAAGGCCTGGGAAGAGGCAGTTATTATACCCATCCTCACAGAAAAGAAGCCACACTTGTTGCTAGTTATAGGCATATCGCCTTGATTAGCTGCTTGTGCAAGGTATTTGAAAAAATGGTAAACCGCCACCTCATGTATTACCTTGAATATAATGGCCTCTTTGACCGTTGTCAAGCTGGATTGAGATCAGGCCGGTCGACAACTGACCAACTGGTAGCATTCGAATCCTACGTCAGGGATGCCTTCATTCACAAACAACACTGCCTTTCTGTATTTTTCGACTTGGAGAAGGCTTACGACACGACATGGCATTGTGGCATTCTCCGTGACTTGCAATCTCTTGGAGTGTCAGGGAACATGCTGAATACAATTGAAAGCTACTTCTCTGAACGTACGTTCATGGTTCGTGTTGGAAATGTCCTTTCAGAGCGGTTTACGCAGGAAAATGGTGTCCCCCAGGGTGGCCTGCTTAGTTGCACACTATTCATTGTAAAAATGAACTCCATAAACACTATCCTGTCTAAAACAATCTCCTACTCTGTATATGTGGATGACATTCAGATCAGCTTCAAATCGTGCAACCTAGCCATCTGCGAACGTCAGATTCAGTTGGCAGTAAATAAGCTCTCAGGCTGGGCAGACAAAAATGGTTTTAAGTTTTAACTGTGACAAGACTGGTTGCCTACTCTTTTCTAAACTAGTGGCATGAGGCCATCCCCCAACATTTCAATGGATGAACACACCATTGCTACTAAGAAGGATCATAAATTTCTAGGTGTTGTGATGGATGAAAAGCTCAGCTTTGTGCCACATAACAAGCAGCTGCGACTGAAATGCTTGAAAGCCTTGAACTTGCTCAAGATTCTCTCGAATCAGTCATGGAGTGCAGATTGTGACTGTCTATTAAACCTTCTCAGTAGTGTAGTGCTCTCACGAATTGATAATGGCTCGGTTGTGTACGAATCAGCATCGAGATCCGCACTTAAGATGCTCGACCCAGTGCATCACCATGGGCTTCGTCTGGCTAGTGGTCCTTTCCGAACCAGCCCAACAGCCTGCCTGTATGTTGAGACAGTTTGGTGGTCATTAGAACAACAACGGCAGTTCACTAACATCAAGTATGCAACCAAGGTGCTTTCCCACGTCGACCACCCATCTCGCGAGCTATTGCAGGATACATCAAACACCCACCTGTTTTTGAGGCGACCATCAGCTACGCCAACGTATCCCATCAGAGTGGCCTCACACTTTAAAAATCTGCATATACTCGTCTCCAATCTTCAACTAAGCTCCCACAAGGACACGCTAGCATCATGGAAAATGCGGGCTGTCAATTGTGACTTGTCATTCCTAGAGGTAGGAAAGCATAGCCTCCCAGTTGCAATCGATCAGCATTTTATGTACTTGCAGGCAAAATACAGGTGTGCTGAGTACTACACTGATGGTTCCAAGTCCTCGGCCGTCGCATGTGCTGCATACGGCCCAGCGTACTGTGAATCTGCAACAATGAATGAACATACCAGCATATTTACTGCTGAGTGCTATGGCATACTGCTAGCTATAAGGCACATCTTAAAGAAGAAAGAACCAGCCTTCATAATATACACAGATTCCCTCAGTGCAGTGACTGCGTTGTCTTCCTCAAAGACGCATAAAAATCCAGTGACTAATACCCTTCTAAACTGCCTCATGTCAGCCTACAGATCCAAGCCTAAAATCACGGTATGCTGGATTCCGGGACACTGCACCATAACTGGCAATGAGGCAGCGGAACTACTTGCGAAGTTCGCTGGACTCCGCCCAACAGTAGACGTAGTCGTCATCCCATATGAGGACTTGAGGCCGCTAACCAGAAACGGAATGCGTAGGCAATGGCAAGAGGAATAAAATGCAGCAATTGAAAACAAATTGCACACAGTAAAGCCAAGATAATGTAGATATGCTCTTGAAAAATGTAACAGGCATCAAGAGGTTGCACTGTGCAGACTCAGGATCGGTCAAACACATGCAACACACTCGCACCTTTTAAGCAAGTCTCCAGCACCGTGTTGTGAAAAATGTGGTGATGTGCTATCTGTCGTTCAGGTTTTAATTATGTGCCTGTACCTTGAACCTGAAAGACTGCATCACTTCCCAAAGCTATACAAATGCCACATACCGCCTCACCCTTTATTTTTTCTTGGTGAGGATACCATGTTTCCCACAAAAGTAGTTTTACAGTTCTTAACTGATGTTGGATTCCTGCATTCCATTACATTCTCACTAATCTAAGCCTCTCTCAATCTTGAGAGAACCGCTGAGACTTCTTTACCAAATGTCATGCAGCACGCACTCCTTGTCCTGGCAAGGACCACTGCCGCCACTGCGTAACTTTTTAAAACCCATAGGTTTATACCGTTTTAAACTCATCACACATAGTTATTACACTTAAGTTTAATCCCTATGCCCCACTCTTTATTCTTGCCACCCTAGGTAGATTTTTTTTCTATAATTGAACCGACGAAAAACCCTGTGTTTGGTGCTCTTTGGCCTGAGTTGCCCTTGCGCCGCTAAAATCTACTGTCATCACCATCATCACCTGAAAGATTTTTATTTTTGACAGAAAAAAATAAAATTAGTATAATATCGTGGCCTCCGCAATTGGCTACGGCGCGTTGTCGTAGCTAGTCGAGGAGGCCACGAAAACGGCGTTGTGCTATATTCCGCCACCAGGAGTGAACAGTATATATTGGTGTTATCGTCACATACCTGCCAAGTCCCCCTCATTGTCCGGGAGACTCAGGTTTTGACAGTTTCTTCTGTTTGTACGGGTGCCATGAAAATCTCCCGGAAATCTAAATTTGTGTACGAGATATTCCAGGCTTTATCTGTAGTATTATCTGTAGTATAGCTGTATAGTAAAACATTATCTGTAGTATAGCTGAATACACTTTTTACAAGTTGTAGTTAAAATTTTTTTGCTTTATTTCAGACGTAGGTTTCATTATGAAGAAATTTATGCCATAATTTTCAAGTAGGCTAGTGGGAGCAAAAGTTCCGATTTGGAAAGCAGCGACAATTACTACATTGAAACAGAGCAATCGACAAGCAGGGGCCTCTCGAACAATGCTGCTGCTGATAATGGAAACATCGCTTTAAACGTACAGTAAACTCTCAGTAAACGGAACCTGAAGGGGCCGGGAAAATATGTTTCATTTAACAGGAGTTCCGTTTACTGAGAGGTGAACATGAGTGCACAATACAAGCCCGAAACCAAGGATTTCCGAGGCAGAAGTTTCGTTTAACAGATTTCCGTTTATTGAGAGTCTACTGTAACCAGGAACACTTTGGTAACAATAATCAATGACAATAAAGATGATGACAAACACATTGAATTAGACCTGCAGGCCTGAAGTGAATGGGCCTGGAATGATGATAATGATTGTGATGATCAAAGTGTTGGGGAACATGAGGATTAAGGGGTTGGTGGTGATAATGAGCGAAAATATATTAATGACGAATGGGTTGAACTGGTCATGAAGGCATTAATTATGGTAAGTAGTGATCAAGATGATGACTAAGGCATTGAAACGGAGTTGTCAGCAGGCAAAGTTTCCAAGAACATAGAAGAAGGATGATGGACCTAGTGTACCTAGTGTCCACATATGTGGACATTTGTTTTCTTTGGTAATTAGAGCTAAATTTTCCAGGCTTCCGGTTAATACCTTTGTATGCATCCTTATTACATATAAGTGTGCAAAAAAATATGTTTAGTGCAACTGGCTTTGCTGTGGGAAACTAAGTGTTAAAGGCATGTTGCCTGTACTACACTTTCGCTGAGCTAATAGAGTATACTGTGGAGCTTCACATTCAATTTGAGCTCAATAAAATTCATTTGTTTGCAATATGTAGGGGTAGGCAAGCTTGGTAAAGTTTGTGCAGAGAGTGAAACAATTTGCTTGAAAGCCATGTACTTATGTGAAGGGTGTACAACGGAGTTATACATTCAAGCATATTAAGCAGCAGTTTGAGGCACATAAGGAAAACCACTGAAAGTAAAAAATTAAGTTAAATCTAGTTGCATATCATGTATGTATGACACTGAGCCTCCTGGTACATCTTTATTACTAGAATGTGTAGTGTACAGCGCATCGCGAAAGAGAATGGCCAATAGTGTGGGTTCAGGTTTAGTGAGCCGCAAGGCCGCGTTCACCGTCGCCGCACGTGGCTAACAACGCTGCACACATGGGTTCGGACAGCCAAGGTGTCGAGCGTAGCGTGGTAAGTACATGGTACTGCTCTCAAACAAGTCTCAATACTTTATTGCCCTTGACAACACCAAAAACACAGTACAGCGCCCATTTCAAAATGGCGGCAGAAAAGCAAACGAGGCTTATTCTCGCCACGGGCGAAAAGTACAACACAAAAGGTGCCGCGAGCACGTCTCCATGCTTGAAAATGTGTGTGATGTTCAGATAGGTCTCTGACTGGCTCTGGAAGTGATGTGTGCACGCGAAAGGTCTTGAGAGTTCGTGCGCAGCGCCACGGTCGATATTCAAGTGAGGGGGGTCAACATCCCTCCTGCTCTCTCAGCGCAGCGGGACCATAGAGTAGGGGAGAGTCACGTTGGGCATAAAATTTTCTAAATATACACTAGAGGGAACTGTGGCACTAGTGCCAATGGGAGCTGCAACGCATGGCGGTTCAGCAAGTATGGGAATGATGGGTAGTACATGGATTTGTTTAATGTTTGTTTTTCTGACTTTTCGTGCTGCTCAGACTTTTTTGTCACGAAACAAAACTTATCAAACGTTCAGCGTTTGCTCTTCACTACCTTTTTCTTTTAGGCTTACCATTCCAAATCTGGTCATGAAGTTCAAGAGGGTTGGTTCTTTCCTTCGAAATGAAACCGAAACACAGGAATAAATGAAGCCACAAGTGCGATTTGCTGCCCGTAAGCACGAAGACTAGGCAAATCCGTGTACTACCCATCATTCCCATGGTCGGTAAATGATCACATTGCCAGACTCTCCTCTGGTTAATTTTAGGAAACTGTACAATGGTAGGACATAAGAATGGCAACAAAGCCCACGCAATGGCGGCAGGCTAGCCTCAATTCGCATTAACGAAGGAAGAAGTGCGATTTCAAGGGCTTCGTTTTTTTTGTTAGACACGAGAACTAACAGACAATGATTGTCTGTTCTAATTTATTACTAGAATGTCACTCGGGGTAGTCGGATTTAATTGTAAACTCCCTGCTGTGCTATAGACGAGAGCATGCCTATCTCGCACCCAGGTGCCTTCTGTGGTATACTCTCACTCCCATAGACACCATAATTTGTTTTGAACAGGCAAGGCGTGCCCCGCTAATATGGCAAGCAGTGGCTCTGGGACTTTAAATTGTGAAAAAGAGCCTGTTTACACTGCGCTCGCTTATAAGACGTCATCTGGGTACCACTGCGCTATCTTTGGATGCAACAACAACCAGCGCAAGAGGAAGAGATTGCTGAGCACTGCCTGTGAAGTTCACAGCGCATTGCGGCAATTGTGCCAGTGCAGTGTTTTCACCTTTCTTTGATTTCCATCGGCAACAAAGGCGCCGAGCTTTGTCGCCAATGGATAAATGCCGTAAACAGAAAAAACTGCGAGCCTAGTAAATATGCATGAGTAAGTACACTTGCTTCTTGTATTCAAACGCGACGCTAACTAGCGCCATTATTACTGCGCCGTCTAAAAACCAGTGAAAACCATGCGAAAACAACCACCACAAGAGTAAGATGTCACTCAGCACTGTCTGTTAATATCACAATACGATGCGGCAGTTGTGCCGGTGCGGTGTTTTCTGAATGCACAGATTATCATCCGCAACGAAAAGCGTTGAGCTCTGCTGTCAGTGGATCTAATTGCAATCGGCAGAAAAAACTACGAGCCCCAGTAAAAGTGCACCAGTAAGTGCATTTGTTGCGTTTACTTAAACGTGACACCAGCTGTTCCGCTTTGCAGCAGCAATTTGCATTCAGTATGCCTGTAGTATGCGACACCAAGCCATTGCCGTACTCTTTCGCATGCCGAAAATAGGGTATATTACGACTCTTGCGTGGATGCACGCACCGCACATGTTTAGAACAAATGTAATGGTGTACTATGTCGATGTAAAGCGACGTGAATGGCGCGGAAAGGGTGGCTTTCGTCTCAAACTGCGACATGCTTTGACTGTCACTAGGTAAATCTGTGCTTTTGACTGGCGTCACCGTAACATTTAGAATCTTGTTCTGGCAGGCACTTTTGCACCGTGTGTGTGATTGAGTGCCCGGTAGGACTGGCAATTGATAAACATATGCGGTGCATGAACGTAAGCTGAAGCCAGATTTTAGCGATACGTTGATGCCAGCTTACATTACAAAATCTGCCTTGCCACAGCCAAGGCACGCCGCAGTTTGAATTAGTTGAAAGCAACGCTTTCTGCTGTTCGCGTTTTTTTTAATTGCGATAGTATGTACCTGATGAAGTTGCTTCCGTAGTCTGCAAGCACATGCTGTAGATATTCCTGACAGTCGAGGAAGGTCTCCTTGACATTTCACACGAAATCAGCTCAAAGTTCCAGCAGAGGGAAAGCTCAAAACATGCTTACGGCCAGACTCGGGTTGTAACGTTTCGCGTTTGATTTGTGGAGCATCTGCTCACCTGGCAGTGCAGGGTGTTGCTTCGCAGCGCTTGCACCAGATGGCGCGACGTACTTTTCAATATGGCAGCACGCACTGAGCTCGCTGTGTTCTGGTGTATAATATTTGGCTCACAAGCCCACTGGAGCTTGGACAACCAGTCAGCAGCATTTGCCTACTGTGCTCAAGAAGCATTGCGGAGCCCCTTTAAGGGATACTGCACAAAAATAGGAAAAATGATGAAGGCATTCAAATCACTTTTAAAAGACATGGTTATTCTGACAAATGGAGTTTGTCTTAAATTTTTTTCATAACAGTTGACTATTTTTAGAGGATTGTCAGCACCCAGTGGCACTACACCAGTGCGTGCACGGTTGAGCATCGGTAGAGTTTCCCGCGGAAGAGGCAGTGTGCACTTTTGTTGTCCTGGTACTTTCCTTTCTCCACCTCATTTTTATATACCACTTTACCTTTCCTCAAAATCGCTATCATATGCCTCACCGTGGAGTATTGTTTGCTGACAGGACCATTCCTACTAATTCTAGGAACTTGGTGAGAGCAGAGTGGGTTGGGAGGTGTCGGCAACGTCTGGCGAGGTTGTCATGCCCATTTCCGAGGATGTCAAGTATCAGCAAACGTCGCCTCTGGTTCATGGTACTGCACCAATGTTTAGCAGTTTGGAAAAAATGCATTATGTTCATTACTTTCTGCTGATTTTGGCCAAAAACGAAGTTGTGTCTATCTGTTTTAGTGTCCGGTCTTTAAATTTTACTGATGATCTCGGTGGCAACAGTTTAGTTCAGTAACCCATTAAAGGGCCAGTAAACAACCACCGTGGTCCAAAAAAAAAGTCGTTATGAATATAAATATGCGAACTTTTGAAATTTGAACAAGCTGCCGCAGGAATTTTGTGAAAATGTGCTATAATAAGCAAGTTACTGGAGTCGGAACATCCGCTTCAGCAGGTTTCAAGTTTTCGCACGGCCTCGCCAACCTTCCCCGCCACAGGAAGGGGGAAAACGTAGCCCGTTGTCTTGACTTTGCTTACTTCGGCAACGTGGCATGATGTAAGCAACTGCCGCGCAGCCAACGACCGAGCAGGCTATGCCCGACATGAGTACGTGTCTTAACAGTGTGGGGAGGAAGAGCGGTTCGAGGAGCACCTTTTTGCTAGCAATAAAGTAGCGCGACACCTCTTTATCTCTGAGGCTTTCGTTCTCGGGCTCTAGAAAACTGCAGAGGGCAGCACAGGAAAATGAAAATGGGAACTGAGCAGCTGAAACTGCCTCACCCCAGGGCCAACGTGCTGTTTTGTAGGGCAAAGGACCAATTGACGAGCTCATTGGTAAGTAAAGTTGCCCATGAGCAAGCTTGCGCCACTGCGCGTACGAGGAGGATTGATCAGGCGAACGAAGTTGGTGCAGCAATCGTTTTTCTGAATGGAGGGTCTGTGCTGTGTGCAGCACTGTAATATTTGAAAAATGTAATTGCCCTGATCTACTGTATGAATTGGCAGGCTTGTTTGAGAAGTGTAAAAAAAGAAGTCGCAGCTTGTTAACTGGCCCTTGAAGAATCAGAATGAAACGCATAGCTAGCATTCTGGGGTCTCGTGCAATGGGCTGGAATGTTCTTTACAATTAGCATTTAAATACTAGTGGCAGAATTTGACTCTGTACATATTACATCATCGAGGATAGTACAAGAATGCCACAATGCAGTCACAAAATATTCCTTACAGTTACTTCATTGTCTTTATTATTAAAGTGCAATCACCATTAAAATTTGCACTTTGGAATTTTTCAGGTATGTATTAATCAGTGTAGCCTAAATTGTTATTCACCTTTGATGTCGCTATAAGTGAACTGTTGAACAAGTTGCGGTTACACGTATAACAAGCACGTGGGCAAGGTTTCTCTTGCGTGTAGCTGGTACTGTGGGGTTGTCCACTGTTTTTCATGCTATCAGTTTTCTTTAACAGCATCCACTGCTTATTTTATTTCAACATTGATGCCTTGCCTAGTGGCCTGCCCTGCCGCGATGGCCTAGTGGCTAAAGTACTCGGCTGCTGACCCGCAGTTTGCGGGATCTAATCCCGGCTACTGTGGCTGCATTTCCAATGGAGGTGAAAATGTTGTAGGCCTGTGTGCTAAGATCAGGGTGCACGTTAAAGAACCCCTGGTGGTAGAAATTTCCGGAGCCCTCCACTACGGTCTCTCATAATCATATGATGGTTTTGGGACGCTGAACCCCACATGTCAATCAATCAATTGCCTGGCGGCCTTTTTTTTTTTTTTTGCCTGAAGGGCTCCAAACCACCTCCAATACTTTTTCAAACACTTCGAGTGAACACTCTCAGCGTACGCAGGATGCCGTCATGATCAACTACGTCACACGTGAAAGCCCTATGAGCTGTGGGAGTGCGAAAAATTCGAAAAAACAATCCCTCCTCCTCTCCGGGCCTTTTCAACCTCGGTGTAACGTTGAGAAGTTGAATCTGACGCGTAGGACATTCATGTTGCGATTGGTTGAGCAATCCTTCAGCCTGCAGGTCGCGCTCATTGTTGTTCGTCATGTTGCCCGCGTGCGCCTCCTCCCTGCAACACATATTCTTCTAGCCACGCACGTGCACCCTCGGACTAGGTAGGCGGGGGGTGGGGGGGTGATGTTTCAAGAAGAGACGGAAAAGTAGGTAAACGGGGTGTGAAGTGCACCATAACTGTCTGTCGTGTGAGGATACATCTCAACTGATACACTTACAGGGAGACACGGACTGAAGGGACAGGGAGAGTGAAGAAAAGAAAGTAAGGTAAAAGAGGGGAGATATGAGAGGAGAGAAAAAAGATACGCATTAAAGGAAAACTGGTAGTGGGGTAAGTCGAGGAGGGAAAAAAAAAAAAAAAAAGCACGCGTGATGGGAGGTTAAACACGCGGAAGGGTACTTGGCGAGTGGGCAAAGTGGCTTCGAGAGAGGATACTGGTGCGGGGTAGCAAAGGAAAGAGGAAAAGCAGCGTTTGCTGTGTTTTGATAATCAAATGTTTCTAACTCCACCATTACAGCACCGTTTAGAAAAATTCTCGTGGCTCTCTGTTCCCTGTACACTCGCGTGCAACTTCCCCACTACAACTGAATTACGACCTCTGGGTGGTATAGGGGCTCTTTAAAGGGGGTGTTTGTTGACGTAAAAAGGTGTCTTGCAGACCAAAGAAAATACAAAGTCTTTAATGGCGAGGTGTGCCCTCTTTCCTTTTCGCAATAACTTAAGAGCACTGACTCACAGTAGAGGAAGAAAAATGACAGCACATCCACGGAGTGAATGATGGCGAGTGGGGCAAAGCGCTGGAATGTTTCATCACTTAGTCATGAACCACCTGCGAACATCACCCACTACATCATCAAAGACGGGACAAGCACTGTATATATTTATACAAGGAATTTTATTATTCATAAGTGGCAGCTATATGTCACTTTTGTTCCCCCTTTATTATAACAGATTTATGGTCGGTGAAGTGGTTAATCGGTGATGGGGTGTAGTGGGATGTTTGAAAGGACGAAGTAGTGGGCAGTTTGCAAAGGTGGAACTATAGGCAGTCACGTATATACATACAAGGGACGGACAGACCCATGCCTTTAGGAGCTTCGTCTTTAAAAGAACTAGGAGACTCGCCAGCAGGTATATGGCTGACAGCGTAAGGGATATGGTATAAGTGCATCAGGTGAGAGAGAGAGAGAATAAAATGAGGGAAACGCTGGGTGGTTAACCAGAACTTGGAGCATCCGGTTTGCTGCCCTGCACTAACGGAATGGAGAATGGTGAATAAGTAGGGAAAGAAAGTGAAGAGTGAAATAGACGCGCGAAAGAGGGAAAAAAAAAGCAAGCTGGGGCGCTATAGCCTATTCAATAGGCCACTACCACGCAAAAATTCCCATTACCAGTGATGCGAATTACCAGTGGATTCGCATTACCAGTGATGCGAACCGCACGCTGGGCTTCCTCCGACGTAACATTAACCTGGCTCCGTCCACAGTTAAATTATTGGCCTACGAAACGCTTGTTCGCCCAAAGCTGGAATTCGCATGTGCAGTCTGGGACTTACCACAAGCTAACTCAAGTACCATCCTTGAATCCGTTCAGAACCGTGCGGCCAGTTTCATCTTTTCCGATTATTCATACCACACAAGCGTAACACTTCTTAAACGTAAAGCTAAATTGCCAAGTCTCAAAACACGACGTACAGTAGCACGATTTTGCCTGTTACACAAATTCTACAACTCGTTATCATGCGAAAGCCTCCACATAAAAACTGCTCACCACCCATCGAATCGCCTCAACCACTCAAAAGCAGTATACCCACCTCGTGCACGCATGACTGCCTATCTAAATTCATTTCCTGTTCTGACAGCCACCGAATGGAACAGCCTTCCTGAAAGTGTCGTCACCAAAACAAACCCGACTCTGTTCAAAGCTGCCGTTGAAAAACTTCTGTACTGATTATTTTTGTGTCATGTATGCGATTATCCTTAGTGGTGTTATCTGCTTCGCTGGTTAGCATTGTATGCTTTTTATGCTTCGTTGGTATGCTTCGTTGGTTGGCATTGTATGCTTTTTATTAACAGAGCGTGCTTGATACCCTTTCGTGATATGCTCGTGCAGTTTTTGTTTTCTTTTTTTTCTTTGTTTTCTTTTTTTGTGTTTGTTGATCAGTTGTGTAATTTTCGTGCTTCAACACCCCTCATGTAAAACCCCACTCATTGGGGTCTTTGAGGTACCTGTAAATAAATAAATAAATAAATAAATAAAAAGTTCAATAATGCCTTCACTGATTTTCTGTGCAAAGACAGATTATGTCGCCTTTTAAGCACTGACTGTTCTGACAAGGGTCTCTCGTCAAGACGAGCTAACGCAGCAGCTAGTTGCCATTTTTCTACGCTGTAACGAGGGCAGTGGCAGAGAACGTGCTCAATCGTTTCATTGCTGCGGCAAACATTAAGTGAAAATTCAGTAGCAGATAGGATCTATTGAGTAGCAACAACGGAAAAGAAAGCACTGAGTAAATGTTGAAAGGGTAACAGCAGAAAGTGGTGGGAGATATATTATGATAATTCAAAGGGAAGTTGTTTACTGTTTGAAGTGAGGTTGGGTTGTCTTAAAACACATCTTTATGAAGTGAGATTCAGTAAAGAAGGAAAAAAATGCACATGCTGTGTGTGTTAAGGAAATGACGAAGCATATTCCGAGTGAATGTTGAGCTATACACCCAGGTGCATGGTTGGCCAAGAGCCTACATGAGGCTTTGGGTTTTAGAGACGATACAAAGCTGAACATGTTCATGATAGACGTAAATAAGAGATGGTTAGAGTATTTGCGGCAGAAAAGTGTAGGGAAAAGACGAAAATAGCAGTGAAATATGGTGAGGTCATACCATTGTAAGGGGCAGATAGCTGGGCTGGGAATTGTTATTTTTTCTATAGTGCTCACTTGTGCGAAGTAGGTTGCACTGATAAATAAATAAATAAAAATAAGACTGATTTAATCAAAGCGCAATCGGAAACTTCTCAATGGGATTTCATGCCCTGGGAACTATGTAGCAGGTATGCTATCCTTAGTGTCAATAGAAGACCCTTCATTCTTTTGTATTTTCTCAAAATAAGTTCACAATTTTCAGTTACAGAAACGCCTTTTATTTCGAAGTTGTTTGCCCGGGGACACTGTTCAAGTGACTCTATCGACCATATACACTCCGTGCATGGCAACTGGCGCACCGCTGCGCAGCCGTCAGAGCAGACAGCCGTTGAGAGCCTGAGCAGAATCAAACATTCTCCCAATGCCCGCTGCACATAGTTTACCAGAATCATAAACGGCTGTGTAGTCGATTGTACGAGTAGGCACATGACGTGTCCGGTGAGAACGACGTTTCAGAGTTTCTTTACTTGTTCCTGCTTTATGGGCAGCAAAATAAGTGGACCGCGGCTGTATGACCTGAAAAGTGTTTAGCTGTCGCTCCCTCTGCCGTCTTGCATTCTGCCGCTGCATGCTTGAATTGGTCTGAGACATCACTTCGGCGTGTGTTCCTGCTGCCATAAAGCTAATGAAAAAAGAGACGTATTCAGGCATTTTAATTTAGCCCGGGGCTGATGTAATGTTTTAATGGACCTTAAGAATTATTGACTCACCGTGTACCCTTCGCAGTTCTGGAGAATGCAATGCGCGGTCAATTAGTGTTTTGTAGGGTTCATAGGGCGATCAGTTAAGGGGCGAACTGAGTTGCGTAGCTTACTACCGTAAACACAACTAGCCGCCCAGCAGTGCTAGGCACGCTCGGTAAAAAGATGCGGGTAAAGAATATGGTAAAAAACAAAGCTTTGTGAATGCTGTAGCGAGAGATCTGTATGTCGGTGTTTGTTTTGGAAAGCAGCATGAACAATGCAAGACGTAGTCACTGAGAGAGTCGCGACGGTGGTCAAAGTGACTATGCTGTCGATGGTGCCACTTTACAAGTACAGTGTACCACAAGATGAAGCGAAAGACAAAACAGGGCTGCACCGTCTTCTCTGGTCGAAATCATCGCGCGATCTTTTTTTCGCCCGCTCCTCAAGCTCGTAGCTTGACCTGCCCGAGCGGCGAGGTAAAGGCTACAATCACAATGAGCGATGAGGATGCCACGACAATTTGAAGCAAAGCACTTCACAAGACTCGGCTTAAAATTGCCATGCAGTATGAAGCCGCAACAAACGAGCAAGCCACTTAGCCACTCGCCGTGAGTTTAGCGGCGAGGGGCCATGGAGTCATCGATATTTCTAGATGCTTCGAGTATTTTGCAAGTGTCCGGATAGTGGACACGCACCAATAACATTCCAAGTGCGAAAGAATGACAGTTACCACGGCAGTCATGAAGTAAGCATATTGCATTATGCACACCTGACGCACACATATGACTGTCAGTACTGACGACGGGCAGCAAGTCTCTCATGTGAGACGTGAAAAACATGGCTGTTTTCAAGCAAGTTTTCCCATTTATTCGCAGTCACATCACGAAAGAATGTGCCACTACGATGTTTTTAAATTCTGCTCAAAGCACGCACTAACACACTGTCGACGAGCGCTTGTTCCACCATAGCTTTCAAAGCAATGGGGCGCTGCTGTCTGCCAAGAGTCTCAACGTTGTGCGCCCGCTGCACCACAAGTGGCACTGTGCCCGCCTTTCAAGGCCCCCCCCTGGAGGTGCCAGAAGGAGTGCATGGCTTAGTGAAGTCCGATGGCTCTTATTGGAGTGGAATGTTTTCCCTGGTGATGTCATCGTCTTTGGCGAACATTGTTTGAAGTTTGGAATTTATAAGCTGTATCGTCTCTTTCCTCTTTTCTATGTCATCAACTTTGCTTTAAAGGGACCCACAAGTGGCCAGGACGGGTGATTAGATTTTGGTGGAAAGGAAAAGAGCGTGAATTATGGTGACAGGTGACAGTATATTTTTCGCGATTTGAGTAGGATTTATAATTTTAAATCTCATTCAAAAGTAAGCAAACCCGGCATGTCGTGCCCCTAGCGCAAGAGCTATGAACCACAATTATAAAGTCCTAATGACTTTGCTTTGATTATTTAGAGTGCACCAAAATCAAGGCTTAAATTTCAAATATGCACGTTATTGTTGATTTTCGTTTGTTCTTATGTGGCTTGAAAGGTAATAGAAGTAGAGCATGAAAAGCAGCGCTGCTTTTGTGCCACGCGGCGTTTCCAGAGCAGCTCGGTTCCCGTAGCATCGGGCGCGTTGGGAAAAGCACGCGAGCTTGTGAATGGCATCGCTGCGGCACGCAAAATGCTGTTGACCTACTGCCCTACGGAGAATCGCTACCAATTTATGCCTGCTAGTGGTGGTGGTGATGGTGGCGCTCCGTCGGATTCGTCGCTACCGCTGTTGTCCGTCGCAGCATGTCGCACTGCCGCTACTTGATAGGGGTCCTAATTTCGCACTCGCATGCAAGCCAGAATTCGTTTCTCTAACTCGCTCAAGTTGTCAAGTGATGACATATTGAAGCCGTCCAACTGCAACCGGACGTGATACTACTATGAGTGAATCGTCGATCATGTGTAAACGCAGCGTTTCGTTTTCGAAGACTTGGCATGGCTCGACTTGGCTAAAATAAAATAATCGACTTGTGCACTGCCAAAATTACTTGCATAAGAAGCCCCAGGAAAGTGCTGTAACTCTTGTAAAATAAATTAGCACGTTAGAAAGCAATGGTCGCGGAACTGCTGGATTGGCAAACACAACATTTCGTGTTTGTACTTACCGCTTCACTTTTCTTCACTGCTGGCATTACACAGGCTTAATATCGCTATCGCTATCACATTCACTGTTTGCAACTTGTCTCCTTAAGACTGCATAATCGCCACAAATCGAAAAATTTTGATTATAAATGTTCTACGGTCGTTTCCACGTTACCATTTCGTGATTACAAGCTCTGACTGGTAAGCTTTCCCTTGCACTCAAGAAAACGGGTGCCATAAATATTGGTCATGGGTCCCTTCAAGGGCACTTGGTTTGTTCGAGCAACCACCGTGTATCTACATTTAGGCACACATTAAAGGCACCCTGAAACGTTTCTTTAAGATTTGTCAGCGTTTAGGCTAGCACATCATTAAATCATTCACACCACACACGTTACGTACCAAGGCCGCTATGGAAAATGATATCATACCCTCCTCACCTCCATCTGGCCTTCTCAACTCATGAGGGACACTGGCGTCGCTGGTGATCAAAGAGCTCAAGTGAGCGCACTCGACGATTTGAGCTTTTACCAGTCTAAGCCTCCGAGATCGCACGCAGTCTTAGAGGCCATCACACAGTGCGCTAGGCAGCACGCATGCTGTCCGGCAGCACAAACAATGATAGGGGTGTGGTTCATATCTGCTCCCACAGGTGCCGCCACCCTCCCTGCCATCAGATCTTACTGCCGCACATTCCGCAGCCCATGACAGCCATTCAGATCAGTAGTCACGCCGACGTCAAACGGCCAGAGCATGTCACTCGGGGAATGGGGGACTGAAAAACGTGTTTGGCCTAGTCTCAGTGATCTGCGCTGATCTGCAGTGATTCGCAGCTTTAAAGCGTAATAAATTACTCACTTTACGCAGAGAGCTCAAATCGGTCACTACAAATGACCCTTAGTTCTTGTTATTCCGGCCCGATGTGTTTGTTTGTACAAAATCGTGAAAACCGTTTCAGGGTTCCAGGTCATCAAAATATTCGGAGCCGTAACTATGACATCCCTCCTAATGGCATCATGTTCGTTGGACATTAACCCCCAACAATTACCATTTAAGTGATGTGATTTCTGTGCGAAGAGGTGAAACCTGCTATACGCACCTAAATTTCAGCAGAAATCACATTTGTGCCGAGCGTGTGCCAAGACATAATTTTTGAGGCCTTTGGAGAGCAAAAAAAGATTGCAGGTGCTCGAATTACTTTCATAAATTGCCATAACTTTTACTGCTCATTGGAGCTGACGGGCGAGAAATGTGTAGTGATAAGAAATCTCCCAGGGCCACCAACTTCGTACTGAACAGAGAATATTATTCTGCTGAGCTAAGGTTTAAGCAGTAGTTCCGCTAAACAAATTTTCGTTTACTGAGAGTCTAGTGTAATAATGGTCACCCCTCTCCGCCGTTCACGCTATGACTTTGCCTGCCGCACTGTCTCGCCCAGTTGCGAAGCCATACATGCTGTGTCTCATAAATGGTGACTTGTGCACTCAAGCAGGTGCATCGCCATAAATGTTTGCCTAGTGGAAGTAGATGGTCGCATGTGAAGTGATGTAAGCTGACAGCTTGTGCGAGAGCTTGATGTACCGACGCAGACAGCCACGTCAGAGAGACGGTCGATCAAAGCTAAACTTGCCATGTAGGACGGCGAGGCACCGACAGACAGCAAGAGGGGGTGGGGACCCCATTACAAACAGTGCCAATTAAAGAGATTTTCGAAAATTATCGTCCTATTTCGCTTACATGTATTTGTTGTAAAATGCTAGAACACATCATTGCTTCGCATATTTACAAACATCTGGCATCCAATAATTTTTTTTTCAAAGGTCAACACAGTTTCCAAAAGGGCTTTTCGTGTGAGACTCAGCTGTTTGAAATAACCACAAATCTTCATGCAAATACGGACAATAATTATCAAACTGACTGCGTGTTGAGTATTCGAAGGCTTTTGACCGGGTTGCACGCTGTTGCCTGATATCAAAACTTTCCGCCTTGAAATTAGACCCCCGTACACCATCATGGCTTCGCAACTTTCTATCTAATCATCAGCAGTACACAACAGTCAACAATTTTTCTTCTTCCCTAACTGATGTTTTTTCAGGTGTCTTACAAGGTAGCGTACTCGCATCATTACTTTTCCTCATATTCGTAAATGATCTTCCGTAACATGACTCTTTTTGCATCAGGGTATTCGCCGACGACTGCATAATTTACCTTCAATCAAGAAATTTAAAGATCACCTGTCGCTTCAAAAAGACCTTGACGTAAGTAACGGTTGGCGTAGTACATGGCTCATGACTCTAAATGTCTCAAAATGCAAAGTAATGTCATTCACACATAAATCTAGAAGATCTCAATTTTCATTCAGCATTAATGTTCATTCTCTCGACCGCAATGCAATATCGGTACTTGGGTATTATACTTACACCTGCTCAATCGTGGTCTGAGCACATTAAAGCAATCTCTGCCAAAGCTTCCAGATCGCTAGGTTTCTTAAGATGTAACTTGAAAGCTGCACCGTAAAACTTTTGCAAATTAGCCTACTTGGCTCTGGTTCATCCTCAACTAGAATATGCCTGTTCGATTTGGTCTCCCCTTCAAAAATACGTAATTGATACATTGGAAAAAGTTCAGAATAGGGCAAGCCGTTTCATCGCCAATAACTACGGTCCCCATTCTAGTATATCGCATATAAAATAGGAACTTTTACTTCCACTCTTGAACATCCCGCGCGACATTGCCTTGATTTCATTATTTGATAAAATCATCCACTCCTCCCGAATCAGCGTTACTGGTCTGCACAAACCATATCTCACCTCACATAAATTACGCAACTATCTCAGCTATTCCCGTATGTACGGCTCCACAAACGCCTTCAGCAAGTCGGCACTCCCATAAGCCATTATTTTCTGGAATAGTTCGCCTGATCACATTGCTGCCGAGACAAACCATGAAACACTCCATCATATGTTATCAAGCCACTTCACAACGTTCGCCGAGATGCCTCTTCGTAGTGTAAGGATGAATTTTGGGAACGTTTTTGCCCTACATCATTATCAAAGCAAATTTCTAGTATGATAAGCTGGTTCTGACTGGCAGTTATCCCGCCTATCGCCTACTTTCTTTTTCTTAGCACAGGAAATTCACCCCGCTGTATTGGCGTTATGAAATGTATCGTTTCTCTTTTTATCGTTATCTCACATGCTACTCTAGTTTTTTTTTAAACATAAACTCGTTTCAAGATTGTCACAGCAGTGACTTATAACCGCTCCGTTCTTATGCTCAATAAATGCACCCTTTCGCTTATTGTTCGCATGCTTACGTCGTCTTTACATGTATATGTTTAACTGCTGTTTTTTCTGTTTTATATTGCAATTGTATTTTTTCTTATGTATTGTAGCCAACTTGATATCGCCCCGCTTACTCAATGCCCCCCCCCCCCCCCTTGTGGCCTGTAAGATACCTTGAAATAATAAAAAATATAAATAAAAATTGCCCGTACTATAAAGTTACATTGTCAAGTCAGTTTAGAATAGTTATTCAATGCTTTGGAGTTGGAAAAACTTCAATAATCTTTTTGTGAGACATTAGTCTTTTATATGAGATTGATTGCAGTAATTATAGTAAGCATTATAACATCCTATTTATGTTATTTGAACCTCTAGTTTGGTTATTTTCACCAAAGCATGTAGTGTAATTTGCGTTCACTTCCGGACGGTTTCATAAAGGGCACTTATGATTTATTACAATATCTTGGCGGAGATTTATTGACAGTTCCACCCACTGCCGTGGCCTGTTGGGAAAGCATGGTGACACACTATCCCAGTATATCGGGTCTGCTGCTTGATTTCAGTCAAAGTTCAAGTCAGGGAGCATGACATTATTATTTGTGTGCCCATATGCAGCATCACTGTCATAAGCCGGTTGGTGTTAGTTAAAAGGGCCACTCCTCTGTCCTGTGGAGTAGCCTTGCTCTGCCATGACTTCATTTTCGCCATTGTAATTTCTACTTAAGCATTCTGCGATTAGGTAAAAGCATTAGCATTCTTAACCAACTATCCTATAATCACCAGATAGCAGTGACTTGCGCATGAATTCAATTTTGTGCGAGATCGCACACTTCTAAAGCACCAACAAAAAAGGGTAGCAGCACTGATGAAAATAGGTAGGACAGTATCCAATGAAAAGATTAGGAACTGATCTGCACATCATTGCTAGAGCTTCTTAAAGGTCCATCTAGTTTGTGTTAATTGCATGGCTCCTGCCTAATTAATGTCAGTGCCATATAAATCTGAATTTAGAGCTTGCAATACTGTTTTACAAAAAGAAGAAGTTACAAGGCTAGGCACACATGTGTGCGGTACGTATCTGCACTTTAGTAAATTGAATGATGGTCATTTAATGCAAACTGCATCACCCTTGGCGGCTGACCGTCAAGGATTTATATTTAAAAATTTTGGCTGCTGGAACACGGAACTTAATATGTTAAGAATGATTTTTTGAAAGAAACATTTTTGCTGGTCCAAGCAACACCAAAAATTTTCGAAAAGCATGAAAGTACACTTTAGAAAGGATCATCAGAAACTTTCTTACTGCAATTAAAGAAAATTGACTTTTACTTAGGAGAATGAAGACAGTTCTTGCACCTAAAACTGTAGTGAATGGTTTACTGTACTTTCAGCTTTTTAGATAAAGTGGTCAAAATCAACGCTTTGCATGGAATGTACAGTGGCAGTCAAAATATTGCGGATCATGGGAATGCGTGTCAAACAGCACCACGGCACAGTCTGACGGCTGCCTGCAAAGCTCGCGACGGCGCACTGGGCACGCGTGCCCTTTCCTACATGCCAGCTTGCTCTATTTATCTCTTTAAACAGACAGAGGAGGGCACCTGAACGCCTGAAGAGAAGCGCAAGGCGTCACTCCTGCTGTCACCAAACGATGATATCGAGACGAAAACACGAAATTTGTACTGGCAGTGCTTGGTGCGCGCTGCATTATGCGCCTTAGTCCCAGACGCTCTGCGACACGGAAAACATGCATACAGCATCAGGTTTTTTCGAAAAAACTTTTAATATTAGGGTACTGAACAGATTACTTTCGTGGAAGACATGCACACTGGAATTTCGTGCGGTGTTTTGTGGAAGTGTCTTGGGGAGCGCCTGGGAGTAAAGCGCAGAGTGCAGCACGTACCAAGCACTGCCTGTACAAATGTCCTTTTTTCTCAGGATATCATCGCTCGGTGTTTTTGCGGCCACAGAAGTGACACCTTGCACTTTTTCGGGCGTTCCGGTGCGTGCGCTGTTGAATAGAGAAAACGATCAGGCTAGCAGGCAGCCATCAGACTACGCCACGGTGCTGTTTGACACGTGCTCCTGTGGTCCGCAAAATTTTGAATGCCAGTGTAGTTTGAGTTCAGTTTCATATGGATATACATTTTTTGGCTTATTGTTAACTATATTTTAGAGGATTACTTGTGATGTGATGCATCGTTATGCTTCTTGCTCTAGATTTTAATTGCTATAATTTTATTAGGAAGGTTTCATTCTTAAGAGAATTCACAAAATTTTTGTACACAGCTGTTAATTCCTGAGGGATTAGGTGAAAAATTAGGGCCCTCGCTTACTCTCAATCAAGATTGTATTGACTCATAACATCAGTTTTCTCAATATAATCACATTTCCTTCGCATTGTTGCATCACAACCCTTGCACAGGTAATAATCATATCTAGCAAAGCCATTTTTACGAATGTTGCTTAATGGCTGAGTGTAGCACTCTTCTTGTTTTTGTGTGTTCATTTTCTGAGTGTCTGTCACCATGTTCTGGCTATACATAGATGGACAAGTCCGAAGAGAGAAGCAACTCAGCATCAACTTCTGCTGTCAAGTCATGCAAAAGAAAAACATCAACCAAAAAAAGGATTCTGGCCCGCCATCCAGTCATTCCTTCATTAAATGGGAACGATGTGGCTATGAAGATGGAAGAACCTCCTTCAAAAGTAAGCAAGCCCAATGCGCTTCCAGCAGCGAAGAAATCTGGAGCTCCTTTAGATGCGAAGAAGCATGTAGTTCTTCCACCAGTAAGACAACACGCACGTTCCTCGGCGAGAAGTAAGAGCACTGTTGCTGTACCAGCGAAAAAAGTTGTCACTCCGGCACTGCAAAAGCCTCCAGCAGAGCGGCTCCAAAGTCTGGCAGAACTTGTGGTCAACTTCCACAACAAGACACCAACAAGGTTCCGACGAGTTCCAAAGGACCCAGGTTAGTAGTTGAGTTGTAATTTTGCCCTCCATCTTTAGATGAGAGGTCCCGTTCTTTTTCGTTTCTTGTTTTACATATAAGTAGTACAGCAAAAGGACTGACTGTGAGAAATAGTCCAGTTTTCTGTCTTACTCCTAAAACTTTTCTTGCTTTGCAATTCCACCACGTATTTTACACGTGTAGGAATAGTGCTCATGAAGGAACAACTTATATTGTTTTGTTGTTGAGGGCATGCACTGAGTACAAGAACTTTAGAGCAGCTAATTTGGTGCGTAAGAGCAAGGTTTTGATGCTCGGAAAGCTGTGCTGAAAAAGGCATTATTCAGCGACATCACTGGGTCTGGGAATGGTGATTTGCTGCTGTCACGAGCAAATTTGCAAAGCAGAATTATTACATTCAAGCATTCAGGGCTTTAGTCAGTAACTTCACTAAAAGAGACCTTTCTGGCTCTTTTTTTTTTCTTGGCAGAGGAAGGGAAGAGTATAACACAGCACGGATACAAATGAAGGAAGGGGCAGCACGATTGTCCCTGTCTTTGTACTTTGCTACCATGAACCACATCCAGCTAGCTCAACGTGCAATCCTGATTAGTTTCCTCATTTTGTTTTTCTATATCCTTTTTGAGAAAACTGGGGTCACATCAATGAATCTCGCAGCATGCCATGAAAACTTTGCTAGTACGGATAGCAACATCAAAGTCACACCAATATTTTGAACAGTTTTGAACAGGTGTGATGTTGATCTGTGGGCCTGTGATCGTTGGCTAAATATGTAACGAGTTATTTAAAGTTGTGTGCTATTGCAAGTGCTTTGAGAAAGGCGTGACTGTGTGGTTTAAGTATAGCCTGATGTCACGCGTATATGCTGATGCCTGGTTCGCTCGTCGGGCGTTGCGAAATAAACCATAGAGGCTGATGGTACCAAACGAAACTCCCACTTCATTACCATAAAAATCACAAAACAAAACAACCAAAACATGCACACATTGAAAAACAAAGAAAAGGAAATGTCTTAATGACGTGCATTTCAACGTCTGATACCGTTTGCGTTTTCTAGTTCTTGCGCTTACAGTTGTGTTGTAGCCTCTGGTCCGCTGGGTGTCCCTCTCAAGCGTAATGACATGCCATATCTATGCTCAACAGTGGTGACGATGTTGAAGAACCACTACAGCGGTAGCTCCAGTGGTTTCTCGCCGAGGTCGGTGCTGGGGCGGGAAACTGCAGCCCAGGATTAGCGATTGCTCTGTGCGCTGCTCACCGAGTCAGGTGCTCGGGCGAGAACCATTGCCTTCCAGGGACAGCGGTACTTCCTTGCGCTGCGTGCCGAGTCAGGTGCTCGGGCGAGACCCAGTCCGAACTTTCGCAGCCCTTGGCCCCTCGAACGCCACGTCTCGGTTCTCACGTTCCTCACTCGCCCCGTGCCCTCTTGTTCCAATCTCCGTCCCCGCGTGCTCTTTTCTCGTCTTCTTCTCCCTCATTCCAGCGTTTAAATTACCTATTCAAGACAACTTCTTTCTCTTCTTCTTTTCTTCATCTTGTCATTCTTGACAATGGCCCCCAATTTTTTTAGTTTTCGCTCCACGAAAACTGTCGTCTCCACTAGCACCATACACTTCACTGTACCGCACAATCCTTCCCTGCACAACACAGCACTTCACTTCATGGCACATCTCGGCACTTCCCTTCACCGCACAACACTTCACCTCACGGCACATCACGTCACTGCACGGCACACTTAAATTCACTGTTGAACCACTAAACTTGCCTATACTAACGTGCACATCCATCTTTGTGAGTCACAGTCACACTTCGCTGTCATCCCACATCAGCAATGAAACAACGATACTAGGTATGTGTCCGCACGGAGTTTCCTACTTCATCATTCTACTCATAAAATCTGCGCCAACATTGTCTCTCCCTTTTATGTACTGGACCGAGAAACTGTACTCCTGTAAGATAAGGCTCCACCGCATGACTTTAGCGTTATTATGCTTCACCCGGTTGAGGCGCTCCAGTGGCTGGTGATCCGTTTGCACCACAAACTGGGTTCCATACAAATAAATGTGAAATCGTTTAACAGCCCATATTAAAGCATAACATTCCTTCTCCACCGCAGCGTAGTTTTTTTTTCAGTCATTCAGATTCCGACTTGCGTACAAGACTGGATGCAAGATCCCATCAGATTCCTGCAACAGTACCTCTCTTACACCCCTTTCTGATACATCCATTCGCAAAACAAACGTCCTACTGAGATCTGGTGCCATAAGGACCGGGGGTTTAGCCATACACCTCTTCAGTTGCTCAAATGCCTGCTCATGACATTCCGACCGAGGCAATATGTTAGGCGCGTTCTTTTTGGTGAGATCGGTAAGGGGACTCACTATATCCGCGTAATGAGGGGATAAATTCTCTATAGTAGCCTGTAAGGCCCAAGAAGGACCTCAACTGCTTCTTGTTCAATGGCCTCGGCGCAGACTGTATCTTCACAATTGTGTCAGGGTGAGCTGCGATGTGTCCCATTCCCAGAATGTGTCCAAGGAAGGTAATCGTTTGAAACCCAATTTGGCATTTTATCGCTTTCACTGTGATCGTCGCCTCTTGGAGCCTACGAAACACTTCCTGTAATGTCTTCACATGTTCCTGCCAAGAATTTGTCGCCACTAGGATATCATCGATATAATGCTCCACGTTTTTAGAGTCCATGCAGCACTATTTGCATGAGTTCAGTGAAAGTCTGCGCCACAGTTTTCAGTCCGAAGGGCATGAATCTGAACTGAAATAACCCTCGTGCACATGAGAAGGCCATTTTCTCCTTTGATGCTTCATCCAAGGGTATCTGCCAGTACCCTTTAGTGAGATCCAGCTTTGAAAAATACTTTCTTCTCGCGACCTTCGCAAACACTGCGTCAACTCGTGGTATGGGCTCTGAGTGATCAACCAGTACCTTATTTAGATGCCGAAAATCCACACAGACTGTTAGACCCGTCAGACTTCTTTGCCACCACAAGAGGTGAGTTGTACACAGATGTGGAACGCTCAATAATCCCCAGGTCCAACATCTGTTTGATTTCCATATCTATGTCTTTCTGTACAGCTAGTGGCAGAGGATACTGTTTCACATGAACTGGCCTCTCCGTGGTTAATCGCATACTGCACTTGAGCAACATCGTCTAGCCTGGGAGGTCCGAGAAGGTTTCGTCGAACTCTTGTAACACATTTTCCGCTTGTTTTCTCTGCACCTCATTGAGATCAGGGTTTATAACCACCTTCTCTCGATCCATTGTTTTGGTTATGCTGTATGTGGGTATTTCTTCTTTGTATGGATCTCCCAACTCTGTCTCCGTAACAATCATGCCTGCGACTTCCTCTGCTTTGTTGGGTTGCCTGTCCTCGTATCTTTTCAGCATGTTGACATGCAGTACCTTTCGCCTTTCTCCAATTTTAAGCTCATAGTCGACATCAGTCACTTTCTTCTTCACCTCAAAAGGTCCCTTTCAACTCATTGTGAGCTTGTTGTTGTCACTTGGTAGGAGTACCAATGTCTTGTCCCCAATCTGCAAGACCCTTTTTCGACTTCTTCTATCATAATACTTCTTGTATGATGCCTGGGCCTCGGCGAGGCTCTCCCGTGCGATGTGACAAGTTTCCTCAAGCTTGTCCCGAAGTTCTAATAAATACACATACGAGGACTTTTGCTCTTCTTTCAATTCAGTGTTCAACCAGACTTCCCTCAGAACCATTAGTGGTCCTCTTATCGCTCTTTCATAAATCAATCCGAACGGCGAAAAGCCGGTGCTAGCCTGCGGCACTTCCCTATATTCAAACAAGAGTGCCAATAGGTATCGATCCCATTCCTTGAGTTTCTCCTGGCACACCTTGCGCAACATATTCTTGAGCGTGCCAATCCTGGTTTCATAGGTCCTACAATGTCCACTGCGACTCTTTGAAAAGGTTGCTCAATAATAGGCAAAGTCCTCAAGGGTACCTTCGAGACCAAACCTTTTGGTGTGGTTCTCTGACATGTGTCTCAAGATCGCACAAACCTTTTAATGTTGCTTTGCATGCACGGCCAAAAAAACTCTTCAGGGACTCTGCTAGTTGTCTTTCTTGCTCCCTGATAGCCAGCCATAATAGTGTCATGCGCCAAGTCTAAAAGAGCCCTTCGTAAACTCACCGCCACTGCTGTCTCTTTTTCCCTCCCTCATGGGTCTTGACTATTCTGTACAGCAGCCCTGAAAGCTTCTCAAACCTATGCACGACCCGACTCCTCTTACAATAGATCCATTTGCCTTGAATCTCAAAACACCGTCGCAGCGTACTGTCCGCTTCCTGCATTCTCCCCATTTCTGCTGCAGTTATGTCCATGGCTGCCACTGAGTTGTTCTCCTTGATGCCCTCCTTTTCCTTTTCACTCTTGTTCCTCGTAGCTCTCTCCACGGCATAGGCTGAATCTTTCCTGGTATGCTAATCGACACATCTCTCGTCACGTTTATCCATAACCTTATAAGGTTGTAACTGTGTACCCTCAGCGCGCGTTGCAGTAGGCAATCTCCAGAGGGGATCCGGATCGTCAACTCCTCTGACCCCTGGCATATTACTGAGAATTACGTCATAAAGAGGGTCTTTGGCACATCGGGCTTCAATTCAACCGCAGTAATACGGTGACAAAATCGGTACCCTAGCAACTGGCATCTGCCATACTGTTCCATCAGCCAACCCAACCGGCTATTCTGTACCCGTGATATCCGTTTCTGGCACCATGGATTCTCTTACAAGTACAATGTTGGAGCCCGTGTCTCGAAGTACTGACACTTTACGTCCGTGCAACATCCCCACGACCACTGGCATAGCACCTTCGGCTTCTCCCGCCTTGACAGATGTCGTAACAGCACTTGTCTAATCCTTGTCCTGCTGGTCACGTTACTTTTCCCTGTCTGCATGAGCAGAGCTTTCATCTGCAATCATGCAAGCCGTTTTATTTCCTGACCGATCACCACAGGTTTCTGTTGTGTGCCCACGCTTTCCGCACCGGTCGCATTTCGACAATGAACTGTGAGCGCGACCCGCGGCACAATTTGCTGCTCTATGCCCAGTCTTGTCACAGAGGTAGCATTTGATTGCACTCCGGGTTTGCTCTTTCTTCTCCAAACGTTTCTCATTTTGGGCTTTCCCTAGATTCCTTTGACCTTGAGCTTCCAAATAACGATCGGCGTGATCGGACAGCTCAGCCACCGTCTTCAAGTTCCGCTCCTTCAGGAATATTGCCACTTCCTTGTGACACGATGCCAGGAATTGTTCTGCAATCATGCTATCTCTTAGATCCTCGAATGATCTCTTTATGTTAGCCATCTCCAACCACCAATCGAAGTAATTGGAGATTCGAGCAGCGAACTGCTGGCCTGTCTCATTTTCCTGTGGTTTTGAGCTCCGTAATTTCTCTCGAAAACCCTCGGCAGTTAATCTAAAGCGCTGGAGCAGAGCCCTTTTGACCTTGTCGTAATCTAGCGCATCCGCTGCTGGCCTCCGGCTAAAAACAGCCAATGCCTCTCCCGCAAGGCACATGCTCAATCCAGTCGCCCAATCACTCCTCTGCCAGTCTTGTCCTATCGCTATTCTCTCGAACCGCTGTATATAAGCGTCGAGGTCATCTCGCCTTTCGTCAAAAGTTGAGATTAACTTACGCGGACTCACTTTTGGTGGCTGGAGTACCATCTCTGACCTATCTGGTACTTCCACACTAGTGGTTGCGCGCAAATGCAATTTTTTTTCAGTGAGCTCCTTTTCCAGCGTTAAGTTTGTATAAGTTCGCTCATCAGCGGCTTTCGCTCGCTCTTCATCGTCTTTCGCGGCCTCTCGTGCCTCTGCACGCTCTTCACGTAATCTTTTCTGTTCCTCATGATAGAGCGTCATTATAGCCTCAGCCGATAATACCACAGCACTACCGGCTGCCATCAAGCATTCCAGATCCATTTCACGGCTCCCGACAGACCTAGGCGTGTGACAAAGTTACGTGGATCCTGGCAGGCTCGCAATTGTCACGCGTTTATGCTGATGCCTGGTTCGCTCGTCGGGCGTTGCGAAATGAACCATAGAGGCTGATGGTACCAAACGAAACTCCCACTTCATTACCATAAAAATCACAAAACAAAACAACAACCAAAACATGCACACATTGAATAACAAAGAAAAGGTAATGTCTTAATGATGCGCGTTTCAACGTCCGATACCGTTTGCATTTTCCAGTTCTCGCGCTTACAGTTGTGGCGTGGCCTCCGGTCCTCTGGGAGTCTCTCTCAAGTGTGATGACATGCCATATCAATGCTCAACGGTGGCGACGAAGTTGAAGAACCACTACAGCGGTAGCTCCGGTGGTTTCTCACCAAGGCAGGTGCTCGGGCGGGATACACTGCAGACCAGGGTCGGCGGTAATTCCGGGGCTGCTCGCCGAGTCAGGTGCTTGGGCGGGAAACTGCAGCCCAGGATCAGCGGTTGCTCTGTGCGCTGCTCGCGGAATCAGGTGCTCGGGCGGGAACCATTGCCGTCCAGGGACAGCGGTACTTTCTTGTGCTGCGCGCCGAGTCAGGTGCTTGGGCGGGAGCCTGGGGCGAGACCCAGTCCGAACTTCCGCAGCCCTTGGCCCCTCGAACGCCACGTCCCGGCTCTCACGTTCCTCACTCGCCCCGCGCCCTCTTGTTCCGATCTCCATCCCCGCGCGCTCTTTTCTCGTCTTCTTCTCCCTCATTCCAGCGTTTAAATTACCTATTCAAGACAACTTCTTTCTCTTCTTTTTTTCTTCATCTTGTCATTCTTGACACCTGGCTATCACGAGGTGTTCCAGGTATGGAAACAGTGCCACCAGCATGCAAAGCACACGGTGTATGACGTCTTTCCTCGCAGAAAAATGTTGTAACTATATAAACAATGCCATCAATAAGCTTAGTATCAAGCTTGGCAAACATTGTATCCTAATTTCTGTTTGGCTACTTCAGTGTCCAGCTCCTGCCTTTCCACTGCAGTACTGTCTTAAAGGGGCCCTGCAACACTTTTTGGACAGCCTTATTTAGCACCGGAATGTGTGAAGCGGTGATTAGTGAGACGAATGCAACAAGAAATATGGAAATTGGTGGACGAAAAGTGCAGTTACGAGTCTTTTAATTTCAAAACTCGTGCAGACGACGATGAGAAACGTTCTCTTTCGCATTTCACTCCCCTGCTGATGTCAAAGACAGTTTCCAATCACAGTGAGCGTATTATAACGACATACCGGGAATGTCATCTCATGGTGGCCGTCACATAATACCTCGCTACCGCTTTTTTTATAAGGCATCTTTAGCATGGTTACTACGAACCACTTCCGTCGAATAGCAGACACTCTCACAGTCACACTTTGTAAGATACACACATGTGCTTTGGGTGGGGTCACTTCTTGGTTTGCTTGTAAGAAGCGTTCTACGGCAATGCTGGCGCCCACCGTCTGTCGCATTTTTAGCTCGCTAAAAACGCGGCAGGCGTTTCCACGTTTAGGTACCATAGCCTAGTTCGCAGGCTTTGTGTTGTGTTCGCTGTTCTGAAAATACATCATTGAGAAGCAGGAGTGATTTCTTTCTGAGAAAGTGTGAAAAGGATTTTTGCTGTTTTTAGGCATTCACACGTATGGCCTAGCGACCACCATGTGAATATTTTACGCTATTTGTAGCGTCAAGCCAATCAAAAGCGAACGGTGTTTGTCGTCCTGTTACATGACACGACATCACTTCCTATAACAAAAATAGCCGATGTGTGTCGCCGTAGCCTGATATCAAGGTAGCTTGTCCCGTGAATTAAAGTTATAGCAGCGTCGATTTCGACGTTGCCATCTGCACAATCATATCAGCGCGCTCCACTGCACCAGAAGAAGCGATGAAAAATACATGCTCAAATAGTGTCGTAGGGCCAGTTTAATGTCGGAGTGGCACCCAAAACTACGGAAATTTATGTCAAGAGCAGTGCTTGACATTTAGAAGTATTTGTGTTTAGAAGTTTCTGCAGCGAATATCTTATGTTTGTTTGGTTAACTGCTATAGCTTGTCTTGCTGTTACGGTTTGTACTTACTCAGAGTAAGGCCCATTTAATCAAGCAGTAAGGCAAAGAGTGTGTATCGGTTTTATTACTAAGTTACTCTCGCACGGTGCAAAAAGCCCGCTCTTGCTTGCTGTGCGAAAACGCTTGGTCAGTGAGGAAATCCACAAAAAGAAAATGCACCACCTGAAGTTTCCACACCAACTAGCCATGACATCATAGGTTTTATCAGTGCCTGCTAAGGTACTAATCGGTAAAAGTGAAAAATTTTCCTGTAAGTAGGCCAGAAATTTATAATACCGAGTTGTAGGAAGTTTTGTATAACAAATGTGGCTAAAATATAAATGAACACTTAAATATACAAGATGTCATGCTGACATATATGTACAAAGATTTTGGCATGAAATTTAAAAATGAAGCTTGCACATACCTTTTCCTTTTTATTATAAGCCTGTTAGGGCAAAATGGAGGACAGTAAAGATTTTAGAGAATAAATGAAGCCAAAATTGGTTCTCTGGCTCAAAACCGTTTTAAATGTGGGTGCTGGGAATGTTCAGTAAATCGACTGGCATTTAAAGTTCTAGTTAGATGCATGAGTATGCTTGTTGAGTGTACATCGGCAAGAAGTGGCCTGTTTTTTTCTTTCAAAAGCATCCGTCGTTCATACCTCAGAATATTACCTCCTGTGAAGTGTGGTAGTGTGAAAGATTAATTAAGCGCATCTGAAAACAAGTGTGATGAGCCTTCAAATTCATTTTATATTTATGCTAAGGATTTGAAGTTAAGCCAATGTTAAAATTTGTGTTTCTGCTCTAGCTGCTGCTTCAGAGCCTCATTGTTCTCTTCAAAAAGAATAGCATAATAAATCTTGTCATAGTACCTTATCACAAGTGTTGAATGCCAAGATTTAGTGAAATTATTCTGCGAGTGCGTTGATTGGTTTTCAGTGTGCCTTGTAATTTGCTGGTAAATGCCATTTATTTTACTTCCTCACCTGTAAATAAATATTTTTTTTCCATCTTTTTCTAACTGTAGTATGTTTAAAGTTGTGGCTGTGTATTAAGATTGTTCAGTCATTTTAATAATTTAATAACATAATTTTCATCTCTAGAACAGCACTTTTTGAACATCGTATTTTGGCAGTTAATTCAACAAGTCTGAGTATTTGCTCATAAAAATTTTCTGCACCTTCATTGTGTGTTGCATAAATAACACCAGCAAGTTCAAAGGGCTCTACAAAACTTTTCCAAGTTAATATCGAATGGCTTCATCAATTTAGATGCGAAGCAGCTTTTTTACTCGTGTAATGCCGTACGTACGTGCATCCATACGTGCATCCCCTTGCACGCTTACCTCACAGGTGCACGCCAACGTCACAATCTTCCTCACTGGCATAACCTGCAGCTGCCGGTTCCTCTGCCAACTCGCAACAGACTTTTCTCTCGTTTCACCCTCTCCACCGCCTGCAGCGCTCGACTGCACGTCGAGTGGGAACACTCTTTCGGCTCGTTTGTTTGCGATGAAACTTACATGAAACCCAACCAGCCTTCCGTGTCTTTGCGTTTCAAACAAACGTTTACTCGAGTAAACACTACACCGAGCTTCACTTCAAACCGTTCTTACAGCACAAGAGTCGGCACCGGTTTCAACCGAGTCAACGCCGTGTGCACCACTGCTGCTGCCCACCCCATCAGGGTTCTCTTTGGGGAAATGCCCCCCCCCCCACCCCCACAGGGGCGTCTGCACAACCAGGCGTTTGGTGTGTAGCGACACTACGGATCCGAGCGAATGGGGGGATTTCGACTCCCTTCCACGCCTAGCTGTCCGGGGAAAAGGTATCCTCGGGGTTGAGCCGACGCCGGGTGATTGGACCTTTAAGGCCCCTGGCAGAGGAGGCAACACATCCCTTTGGCCCCGGCTTCACGTAGACGGCACCCCTGGGCTTACCCACCCAGCGGAAATCGGCAGTTGCCTTTTCCTATCTCTCTCTGTCTCTGACCTTTTACTTTCCTCTCTTTTCTTGCGGTCCTGTCTCCTACTCTCTTCAATTACTTTCCACTTTTCGTAGGTGGCTTGGTTTAACCCTGTGCAAACAGCCAGCCTTGGTCTATGTGCATTTGGTTATACTAGTAGCGGTGTACGGCTGGCGTCTGCATGTTTTGAGTACCTCAAATCTTGTAGTCGTCCCCGAAGCATCCGTCCCATAAGGAGCTGACTTGGTGTGCGTCCGTCTATCAGGGGCGAGATTCGATAATTGAGCAGTGAAACCCAAAACTCCTCGCCAGCGTACTCACTTTTCTTCAAGAGGCGCTTTACGACCTGTACCCCTTTCTCAGCTAGACCATTGGCCCTGGGGAAGTGTGGACTGGATATGGTATGAGTAAAATCGTATTTTACTGCAAACTGTCTAAACTCTCGCGATGTGAACTGTGGTCCTCCATCGGTACAGACTTCAATGGGTATACCGTGGCGAGCAAACATGGTCCCTAGTGTGTCCACTACGACCTGACTTGTTGACTGAGGCAACTGTTCCACTTCTGGGTAGTTGGAGTAGGCACAGTACGCAACCAGGTAACGCTTGCCCCCATGGTCAAATAGGTCGACACCAATTCGCTGCCACGGCCGCGTTGGGATTTCCCTCGATAACAGTGGCTCTGAAGGTTGCCGGTAGGCAAAGTGCTGACATGTGGCACACTTGCTAATGAGTGACTTGATGTCAGCATTCATCCCAGGCCAGTACATCAGAAGGCGTGCTCTGGCTTTGCACTTGCTCATTCCCAAATGGCCTTCATGAAGACGTTGCAGCATGGATCGCCTCAGACTCTTTGGGATTACCACCCTGCTGCCCCGCAAAAGCACTCCATCAACATATGACAGTTCTGACAAACATGAAGCTAGTTCGCCTGAGACTGGTCGTCCTTCCTGGAGTGCCTCCACCTGGGAGATTGTATCAGCAAAGAAGGAATAAAACCCGATGCTAGTCTCATTGAATGCGTTGCCAACATGCAAAAGCCGTCGAGTAAACAGGAAGTTCAAAGGTTTTTAGGTATTATGAATTACTTTGGCAAATTCATACCTAATCTCTCAAAAAGAACTGACGCCCTTAGGTCATTGATAAAGAATGATGTTGAATTCATATGGGAAGTTCACCATGACAAAGAATGGAAAGATCTTATTAAGGCTTTGACATCGGCTCCAGTGATCGCAGTTTTTGACCCATTGAAGCAAACGAAACTCTCAGCTGATGCATCAAGCTTTGCAGTAGGTGCTGCTCTTCTTCAACTCCATGACCAAGATTGGCGCCCAGTGGGTTATGCTTCAAGGGTGCTCTCAAAGGCTGAAACAAAATATGCCCAAATTGAAAAGGAAGCGCTGGCCGTGACGTTTGCTTGTGAGCGTTTCCGGGAGTTCGTACTGGGGTTATCAGTGACAGAGCAAGTGCAAAGCCAGAGCACGCCTTCTGATGTACTGGCCTGGGATGAATGCTGACATCAAGTCACTCATTAGCAAGTGTGCCACTTGTCAGCACTTTGCCTACCGGCAACCTTCAGAGCCACTGTTATCGAGGGAAATCCCAACGCGGCCGTGGCAGCGAATTGGTGTCGACCTATTTGACCATGGGGGCAAGCGTTACCTGGTTGCGTACTGTGCCTACTCCAACTACCCAGAAGTGGAACAGTTGCCTCAGTCAACAAGTCAGGTCGTAGTGGACACACTAGGGACCATGTTTGCTTCCACTGGCTATCATTCAAAGTCCAAATTGCCACAGTGCCGTCACGGCCCTGGGTTAACAAAGCATTTTCAGAATGTCCGATCCATAATATGCCTTTATTGTTGTGTCCCACAAGGGTGTGCCTCCTCCTAAACGTCTGCAAAACGGAAAACAGTCAGAGGAATGAGTTGCTGAGACGGTAAACACTACATACGAATACGGATTGGTTCTGAGAGTAGTTGCGCGCAAAAGCAGTTGTCTGTTCTGTATAGGCGACGGGATTATCGGTGCGACATCCTTGTCATCCAGTGGGTCTAAGTGTTCGGGCGTCCTTTTTAGATGCTGACGATTCCTTCGATAACGCCGGCCTTCATCTGTACAGACTATGTAAGATCTAGGGCCAGCAAGTTTCTCTACTCGGGCTTTCGGAAACCACCCCTTGTCGTTTCTTATTCTGACGACGTCCCCTTCGGAGAGAGGTGTGAGAGGTATGCCTTTGCCGTGATCCTGTGGATGTTTCCGCACTGACGATGTCGAAGCCGATGAGAAGTCTGGAAGTTCGATCAAGTGCACAGGGTGAACAGGGGGATTTGTGGTTCGGTTTCCAACGAACTGTGCGTGTTCGAACTGAATGACGGCCAACTCGCTGAGAAGCGGAGACTGACGGTTACCAACGATGGCTTCTCTTCCCTGCACGTGCGTGTAGACGGCAAGATCGTTGCGTCGGGTGGCTGGGATGGGAGGATACGAGTGTTCGGCTGGAAGAATATGAAACCCCTTGCGGTGCTTGACTTCCACAAGGAATCTGTGCAGGCTGTGAAGTTTTCGGATAGGGAACTTTGCAAGGCAGGTTTGCTTCTTGCTGCTGGCAGCAAAGATAGGACAGTGTCTCTATGGTCTCTGTACAACTCAAGTTGATGACCATTTTCGTGCCGTGAATACAATGAATAAAACAGTCCGAGCGCATTTTCAAAAAAAAAAAAAAAAAAAAAAAAAAAAAAAAAAAAAAAAAAAAAAAAAAAAAAAAAAAAAAAAGGAGGCACTCCAGGAAGGACGACCAGTCTCAGGCGAACTAGCTTCATGTTTGTCAGAACTGTCATATGTTGATGGAGTGCTTTTGCGGGGCAGCAGGGTGGTAATCCCAAAGAGTCTGAGGCGATCCATGCTGCAACGTCTTCATGAAGGCCATTTGGGAATGAGCAAGTGCAAAGCCAGAGCACGCCTTCTGATGTACTGGCCTGGGATGAATGCTGACATCAAGTCACTCATTAGCAAGTGTGCCACTTGTCAGCACTTTGCCTACCGGCAACCTTCAGAGCCACTGTTATCGAGGGAAATCCCAACGCGGCCGTGGCAGCGAATTGGTGTCGACCTATTTGACCATGGGGGCAAGCGTTACCTGGTTGCGTACTGTGCCTACTCCAACTACCCAGAAGTGGAACAGTTGCCTCAGTCAACAAGTCAGGTCGTAGTGGACACACTAGGGACCATGTTTTTCAAAAGAGCAGCATGAAACCCAACCAGCCTTCCGTGTCTTTGCGTTTCAAACAAACGTTTACTCGAGTAAACACTACACCGAGCTTCACTTCAAACCGTTCTTACAGCACAAGAGTCGGCACCGGTTTCAACCGAGTCAACGCCGTGTGCACCACTGCTGCTGCCCACCCCATCAGGGTTCTCTTTGGGGAAATGCCCCCCCCCCCACCCCCACAGGGGCGTCTGCACAACCAGGCGTTTGGTGTGTAGCGACACTACGGATCCGAGCGAATGGGGGGATTTCGACTCCCTTCCACGCCTAGCTGTCCGGGGAAAAGGTATCCTCGGGGTTGAGCCGACGCCGGGTGATTGGACCTTTAAGGCCCCTGGCAGAGGAGGCAACACATCCCTTTGGCCCCGGCTTCACGTAGACGGCACCCCTGGGCTTACCCACCCAGCGGAAATCGGCAGTTGCCTTTTCCTATCTCTCTCTGTCTCTGACCTTTTACTTTCCTCTCTTTTCTTGCGGTCCTGTCTCCTACTCTCTTCAATTACTTTCCACTTTTCGTAGGTGGCTTGGTTTAACCCTGTGCAAACAGCCAGCCTTGGTCTATGTGCATTTGGTTATACTAGTAGCGGTGTACGGCTGGCGTCTGCATGTTTTGAGTACCTCAAATCTTGTAGCGTCCCCATGTTGGGCTCTGTGGTGGGTGGCCGCCACTGCTGCGGAATCTAATCGCGATATCATGCACCAAGCATTTCCTTTACTTAACAATCGTACTGCTATGAAGCGAGTACGCACCGATGAATTTTCCTTTTTGAGTCATCCATAAGAAATATTCCTCCACTATCATGTTGTCCACAGTGAGAAACTTAACAAAACAGCTAGAACGGTGTCTGCCTTCTTAGTATCACGATCAGTGACAGCCATTTTAGGGGTTGGTTATAAAGTTATGAAAATGGCCAGTGGAGACCTGCTTCTTGAACTCCGTGACAAGCAACAGTTTGAAAAATTAAAGAATCTGCAAACTTTGGGTGACATCCCCAATTCTGTGACACCTCATCGATCCATGAACTCCGCACGCGGATTTGTATCAGACACAGATCTTCTTGACCTATCGAAAACAGAACTCCTCGAAGACTGTAAAGATCAGAATGTCACAAACGTCAAACGCATTGTCATCTGCAGAAACAATGAAGAAATCGCAACAAAACACCTTATACTCACATTTACAACCAGTGAACTATCACAAACAATAAAGACCGGCTACACAAAGACACCTGTGCGTCCATACATGCCAAACCCCCGCCGATGCTTCCAATGCCAACGATTTGGCCATGGCTCTCTGAGCTGCCGGGGCCAACTCACATGTGCAAAATGTGGTGTCCAAGGTCATGCCTCAGACACCTGCAAAGAAATGCCACACTGCGTGAACTGCAACAGAGACCATGTGGCATACTCGCGTTCATGCCTTCAGTGGAAAAAAGAAAAAGAGGTTATTACACTAAAGATCTGCAAAAACATCTCTTTCAAGGAAGCACGTAGAAGGTGTCCTGCTTTTCACGGCACAACCTATGCTGAAGCGGCGCGTCAGCGGGCAGCGTCGCAGCAGCTATCGCCACCTGCACAGCCCATGCACAATGAGCTGTCGCTGGGGGCACCTGCCCCCGTGGTAGCAGTAGTTGAGTCTTCTGCACCCTAACAATAACCGAGCCGGCCTACCCCAGGGTTACCGGCAGAAAATCAATTGACGGTAACCTGCGTTATACGCAGAGAAAACGCAGGACCGTAGAAAGTCCCTGTGGCGGCTGCAGTCAAGAGTGCCTCAGCCATTCCAGCCCCTGCTAGTGCTGACAACAGCCGGCAGAGTCTGGACCCAAAGAAAATGCCATCGAGCCGAAGGGCGCAAAAGGCTCGCCCTCCAAGGCGAGGTTTTTGCAGCGACTCTCTCGCTCGCAAGAGCGCGAGTTTGGTGCCTCGGAAGAGGCAAAGGACAATACACCTATCATGATGGCGCATCCAGTGCCTAAGGAGTGGCGAGACCATCTCGACCGCTCCAGAAAAGATACATTGCGCGTTACGGGGCCTGGAAAGGGCCCTGTAACTTAACCAAAGACCTCCCTTCGTACACACAGCATTACTTTACATGTGCAATGGAGACACAAATCCTACAGTGGGACATCAGAGGACTGCTCAAAAGCCTCGATGATATCCAAGAACTATTACAAAAACATTTGTCAAAAGTGCTGTCGCAAAAAACACATTTAAAGTCCAAAAACACAAACTTCCTACGGCATTATGCTACATTATGAAAAGACCGGGATGATGCATTGGCATCATCTGGTGGCGTAGCCATTATTGTTAACCAAGGAGTTGCATGCTCACATTTACCACTTCAAACGTGCCTTGAGGCAGTGGCTGTTTGAGCAGTCCTTTTCAATAAGCTCATCACCATCTGCTCTCTCTCCATGCTCTCACAGTATCAGCTGCAAAAACATGAATTTCAGGCTCTTATAGATGAGCTTCCAGAACCTTATATGGTCCTCGGAGACTTCAATGCGCATAGTAAATTATGGGGGGACCCTCGCTGTGATGCACGAGGACGTCTAATTGAACAATTCCTTTTTTCTTCCGGTGCGTGTCTTTTAAATCGTACAGCCGCATTACACCCTGCCATCGCAAGCATTGGTCATAGCTTACATCCCATCAAAGACATGGCACTCTTTGGCCACTCATGGCCTTTGCACCACAAAACTCCTCTAATCATTGGGCGATGGCCCATAATTTTATTGCCTCATAAATCAATTGCCGCAAAATTTTTAGAATTTGCCAAGTGTGAGTGGAGTTACAGATATTTGTCCTGTGCTTTAAGTGCTTTTCTTTCATAGCAGTGAGCGTACTAAAAGCAACGCCGGAGGGGGGTGACAATGGTGAAAAAAGCTATGTCTATTCGTAAGCCTGGCGTGTGCCATAAGCTTGGGTGCGTTTTCTTTCTTTTTTTTTAAAACACAGGGCTTACATTCAGTCTGACCACAAGCAGGCATGTGGCCGTAACCATAGAGCTCACATTGCTCATATCGGGCTAAAATTGTGGAACTTGGGATCATGGGGCACTAATTTGAATTCATAGCATTAATTGTTGTCAAAACAAAAGGGGGAGATTTTTAGCTGACTCTTAGAATTGATAGTGAATTCTAGGCTCTCACCTTTCTTTCCCACTCTTTGCTATGTTTGTTTTTTTGTTTTATATTTTTTGTATGTTTCTATCTCTTTTTTTGTCTGTCATTTCCTCTCTTCTCTTTTTTTCAGTATTTTCTCTTTCTCTCTCTCTATGTGCGCCGTGGTAGTGTAGCGATTGAGGTGCTTGGCTGCTGACCCGAAGGTCGCAACTTCGATCCCGGCTGTGGCGGTTGCAATTCAATGGTGACGAAATGGTAAAGGACCGTGTACTGTGCGACTTTAGTGCACGTTGAATAACACCAAATCGTCAAAATTTCTGGAGCCCTTCAATGCAGCGTCTCTCCTAATCAAATTGGGGTTTTGGGGTGTATGATTGTAGACACTATGATTATTATTATTATTATTGTTATCACCATTATTATTTCTTTCTGTCTCTCAGTGGTCGTTCTCTTGCCTCTCATCATTTCTATTTCTTCTGTTTCATTCTAGCTATTTCTCTTTCTTTCCTTTTCTCTCTCTTGCTGTACTCATTCTGTCCATTGCCTACTCCTTACTCTTCCTCACCCACAGACAGGGTCCAACTCTGTCATTGCGCTGCAATGTGACCTCTGTGTCCCTCACTGCAATCATTCAAGTGTATGTTGTTCCAACAGCACAACAGTTCATACTTCACCTGCCTAAACAGTAGTGTGGCATTTATGAATCAATATATTCTCAATATAAGCGCTCGTGTTGTCCCTCTTTGACTTCCGTTCCTCACCTTCTATTCGCTTTCCTTCGAGCACGTTCGTGTTTGCGCTGCATCCCTTATTATAATCAATGTATTCTTAGTTTGGTCCCAAATACACATAGCTTTTACATGCAGCTGCGGAGCTCACTTTCCCTCTTTCCACCAATCTGTGTTTATTCATTTGGTCTAAGCAAAGTATATTGACCGCTCGGCACTTTGTCTGGTCTGGAAACTCATAGCTCTTGTTGAGGAACTGTCAATAATACATAGAGAAGTGATGTTTTAACCAAGCCCTTATGCTTATCATGCACGCAGGCCATGCAGCTGTGCAATTTCAGGCAACGTGCCGTGAACTGGTTCTACATGCATAATGATTTTTTACATTTTAAGCGTCAAAACCACGAGGCATATTCAAGCTAATTAGGATTCGAACATACTACAGTTGAGCATGCCGCAAAATGAAGAGTTCCATGTCGATATTGTTCGGTGGCGATTCACCATTGTGTGACAGATGTGGGGAGGCATTAACTGTTCTTCATGTTTTAATCCAGTGTAAACAAAGACAACACTGTTCATTACCGTATTGACAACATATACCTTTACACCCTGAAATGTTCGTTGGTAGGGAACCGCTTTTTAGTCATAAATCATTGTTAGCGTTTTTAAAAGAAATTCATAATTCTCATATCATATACCCGGGCATTTCGTAGCACAACCTCTCCAGAGAGGTTTTTGCTGCGGTGGCTACACAGGAAAGCACTTGTCTCACGGCTCTTGGACGCAAGGGTATGAACGAGTGAGGTACTTGTGCTAATGACATACATGTCCACCATCGTTTTTCATTATCACCAACTTTTTTCACCTATTCACACCACACACACCTTTCACGGCATAGTCATGATTTTATTACTTGTATGTTTTTACCCGCCTTACTGCGAGGAATTTTATGGCCCTTATACAGCCGCTAATCACAATCATTGTCCACATTCCTTGTCCCATGAACTGGCGCTCTTTAGCCATCAAATGGCCCTTGCGCCAAAAAACACCATATATCATCATGTCGATATTGTTGCGCCAGGTTTTTCGTCGTACCAATCGTAACACAGAACATCAATGCACTAGCACACATCAGGCACGACGTTGTGCCACTGCCGCTCACATTCATCGTCCTGCTCGTCGCCAAAGTTTCTGTAGGTGGTTACTTTGTGCCAAACTGGCGATTTTCTTACCCTGTCTTGCAACAAAACTTTCAAGTTGGTGCCATGGCTACTTTCTGGCTATTTTCGACGTCTATTTTGGGCACATTCAGTCAAAATTCCTTCATAAATATTTGAACGTAAAACAGTAAGCACTTTAGAGGGCCAGTAATTAACCCCAAGGTCTACAAATTGTTGTAAAGAGAAATATGTGCACTTTTAGTTCATGAAAATGCTGCAACAAGAATTTTGCGAATACGGGCTATATTAGGGAAAGTTACAGGGGCTAGAACATCACGTCCAGCTGGTTTCAAATTTTTGCGCGGTCTCGCCACCGTTCTCCTTCAGAGGAAGGGCAAGGCGTGGCCCGTAGTTTGGATTTTGCCCACTTCGATAATCTGACAAGAAATCAACGATTGATGTCATCGGCGAACTCGATCAGTCGCAACGCACTTCCGCTTGCTGCGATGCCTTGGTTGTTTTCTGTTAGCCGGCACCGATGCTTCTACGGAGCCCAGTTGCTCGATTTGCAGCCTACAACGATTTGAAGCAAAGCTGCGTTCCAAAACCCGGACATGAATTGGCCTAATGTTTTTTAGACCAGAGTGCCGCGCCATCTGAGAGCAGTAACTCAAAACGCAAATGATACGCCTAACAGTGGGTGTGCTTATCAACAGGTGGCAAGACAATCTGCTCACTCTCAAAGACTGGGTCAGTGAAGTGTCCCGATTTCGATGCATAGAGCCTAAGGGGAGTTTTGCAACTGGTATGATTGGATAGCTCTGTCGTAGCTGTGGGTGGAAACAGAAACTGTCGTTGACTTCAGTACTGTTTGTTGAGACCTGGTTTAGACCAAACGACGAGCTGCGTGCTGCGTCACGCCACTGAGCGCCAAGTTGTCTTCAATGCGTGTGTATGGAGATTGGTCAGGTGTAGGAAAGGAGCGCGGGAATAGTTTTGCGAAATGGAGGCTGTGCACGGCGCGCAGCTCGGTAATATTCAGAAAACGTGATCGCTGCGATCTACTCTACGAATTACCGAGCTTGTTTGGGCGGTGTAAAAAAAAAAGTCGGAGCATGTTGACTGGCCCGTTAAAGAATAACCATTGTTCGCAAACTTCTGTCATGTTGGCTTATGCACACACATGTCCTTCCCCTGCCAGTGGGCTAGTGCACATTGAGACACCCAACGAGTGTCCCGTCATCTGAAATGCCAGAGGGAGCGCTTTGCTATTATATTGCAGACTGATGACACCAGATTCTAATGCTGAAACACAGTGCGTCGAAAAGAAATCTACAACAAAATAAGGCCGAGTTGCCCATCTTCGATCTGATTTCGCTACTTGAAGCTTGAGACTGTAATTGTTGTAACTTTGTACCGATAAATTTTGGTCTATGGCGGCAAGAAATAACAGATTCAATGTTTAATGTTTCTGATGTGTTGTTGGCCTCAAAATTACTTTTGCAAGAACTCTATTGTAGACAAATTGTATATAGAGGCACTAAAAGTATAAAAATTTGATTCATTTGCAACTTACATGAGGTTTTTAGATGAAGCAAGAGGGAAACATATTGTGCTTGTTATTCTCTGTTCTTGCTTTTTCAAATCGTATGATTCATTCTTGAATACTAACAACTCTATACCAATCACTTTTTTTCCTACATGGCTACAAATTTAGCGCTAAAATTAAACGGCATGGCTGCTTTGGCTACATTTGGTTTGAGTTCTGGCTACTTTTAAAATCTGCCGAACAGCAACCCTGCTCGTCATGCACCTTCATTGCAAAACAAGTCGCCCTCATGCAAAACTCTCCAACTGTGTCCCACTCTTGCACTTCTTACGAATCACGCTTGCGAGTATACTCCGTGTGGCCTCTGCATGCCCGCTAATCAAGCAATTTGGCCAAATGGTGAATGCGAAGTTGCTGCTAGCGCACGAGTTTCTCCATGTTCACAAAGTGCGGCTTGTGGAGGCTTCCTCATTGATTCCAAAGTGCAATGCGAATTTTGTTCCTCTGTATAATAAAGCTTGTGAATAAATGTGAAACAAAGTGTATGTAGTCAAGGTATTTCTCAACTCTCACAGGACCGTAATGCTGCTTTAGTGGAACCCAATTGGGAGAATTCCTGCCAATTGCAGATCCAAGGGTTGATAAAGGGGGGGGGGAGGGAAAGGTGGGTTTATATCGGCGATCACTCCCTTCTCCTTTCGGAAACTAAAAGGCAATGATGTTGTGACACTTGTCACTCGTGGAAACGGGGTACGCGATACTTGACATGTCGCTAATGATTCAGCACATGTTACGTGTTGCGGTGAAGCCTGCATGGGACATTATTTTGTGTAAACAGCATAACTATTGTCCGCTTTCTGGCTTTCGGCCTTGCCTTATCATTTATGTTAGCGCTGAATTTTGTGGTTGCTCAATAATGAAAATGTGCACTGAAAAGTGGCAGACTTACTGCTGTAGTACTCCAAGCGATCCGAAATCTCCATTCTTTTTCTGCTTCAGACCTGCTCTAAAGCACTATTTTTGCAGCGCCGAAGCTGCTCTTGAATGCAGTTACTTCTGCTCTAAATAAGCTCTTTTCTGCTCTAACTCTTGCTCCAAATCAGAAACTGAATGTACCACCGCAGAGCGTAAAAAAAAACATTAGAGAGAACTCTGATGCTGCGATTGTTCATCCACCACGAGAATGATTGGTAGTACACAGATTTGCCTAGTCTTCGTGCTTGCGGGCTTTGAACTTGTAACTTTGTTTATTGCTGTCTTTTTTTTTTTTTCAAATGAAAAAATGTACCGTTGGGAGCTTCGTGAGCTGATTTGGATTAGCGAGCCTAAAAAGGTCACAATGGTTAAACGTAACTGCTAAACCTTTGCTGAAATCTGTCGTGCAGCAAAGCAGATTCAGGCCACACAGAGCCAAAGGGAGCTGAAGACAAGTCTTTTTAGTACCTATCATTCCCATGCTGGCTGAAATGCTGTGCTTTGTAGCTCCCATAGACGCCAGTTCCAGAGTTTCCTCTAGTGTATTTACTAGAAACTCTGTGTGGACCAACACTGCTCTCTCACTTCTTCGCTGTACTATACCTTATAAGACTGCGCTATGCTCTGCTTGCATGTCTGGACAGGGAAGTGATAATGATGCTCACCTTTGGATCGTGGGTTCGCAGCTTTGAATGTTGCCTGACCAAGAAATTTTTTTCTCTTTATCTCTCTCTCTGTACTCGTTATCTCGTCAATCAGGAGTTATTGCGTAGTATGCAGGACAAATCAGTGCACATGTTTTTGGCCGAAGGGAAATACGAGGAAGACAAAGAAAAGAATGATGAGAGCACATGCCTGTTCATGATGATGATAATTTTCTGTCTATGAAGCACTGCTAATCTCGTGTGGGGCAACTCTGCTGTAAAGGTATTCTAGGACCTCCTTAAGTAGCACTCTTGCCATATATATACTGGAAATTAAGGATCCTCGTTGCCACAATAGACATCCTCAACAACGTTGTGCCACAAAATGCCCAGAATTTCTGAGGCAATTTGATGAAGCTTTTAGGGGCGAAGCTCCTAAAGCCGTGGGTTTGTCCATGCATATCTGTGACCGGTTCGTAACACCCTAGTTGTATGTCTCACTCAGCAGGTGGCGCTAGTGTGAGTGACAAGAAAGTAATCACGGAGGATAATAAGACAGTGTGGACATACACGAATCTAATTAGGCTCTTTGAGCTAGAGCTTGCTAAGACGCGTGACAAATCACCCCGGAAAAGAAGACACAAACCCAAAAGTTGGTGGGACGAGGAAGTTAAGAGAGCCATAGCAAAACGTCAGGAAGCCTCTAGGGAACACAGACATGCTAAGCAGCGGGGTGAACCGACAGATGATGTTGAAAGAAAATGGGCAACCTTTCTAAGCTGTAGAAGGGATGCATCCCTTCTGATCAATGAAAAGATTAGAAGGAAGGGAGCTCAGTGGCTGGCAGAAGTACATAAAAAAGATAGAAAGGCAGCTGCGAAATTTTGGAACCATCTAAACTCCCTAAGAAATGAGACGAGCCTAGAGCAGAGTTTTATAACTACAGCCCAAGGTGCTAGGCTAGAAGGGGACGAAGCTATTGAATATATAAGAACAAGGGTGACAGAAAAATTTCAACAAAGAGGAACTTTATGCACCACAATAGACAAGGACGAATCAAGTAGTGCAATGGCTCCATTTTCACAACAAGAGTGGGAAAGGGCTGAGAAAAGGGTTCCTGGTGGTACATCAACAGGCCCAGATGGCATTCCAATTAGGCTGGTAAAGACATTAGGTCCGAAATCTAAGCAGGCTTTGAGAGAGGCAGTGAGCAAAATAATAATCGATGGGGAAGTTCCCAATGGATGGAAACTTAGCAGGATGAGCATGATCTATAAAGGAAAGGGGGACAAAGCTGACATAAACAACTACCGTCCTATAACAGTGACATCAGTGGTCTACAGGCTGGCGATGCAAATTATAAAGGAAAGACTGCAGGCGTGGATAGAGGATGAGGGGGTGCTGGGGGAACTGCAGAATGGGTTTCGGAAACACAGGAGGTTGGAAGACAATCTGTTCTCACTGACGCAGTGCATCGAAATAGCAGAAAAAGAACACAGGCCCCTGTGGCTAGCATTTTTGGACATCAAGGGAGCGTACGATAGCGTGGTTCAAGAGGAATTGTGGGGAATACTGGACACACTAGGCGTGGAACATGTAGTCACTAATCTTTTAAAGGGTATCTATAAAGGTAACAAGGTAGTTATAAAGTGGGAAAAACAGGTATCCAAGCCTGCAGAGGTAAAACGGGGGCTTAGGCAGGGGTGCCCCCTGTCACCCTTATTATTCATGATGTACCTACAAGGATTAGAGGCAAAATTAGAGGGAAGTGGACTGGGCTTCAACCTCTCTTTAGTCAAACAAGGAAAACTTATTGATCAGGCACTACCAGCATTAATGTACGCAGATGATATAGTGCTAATGGCCAACAACAAGGAAGATTTGCAGAGATTGATGGACATCTGCGGTAATGAGGGAGATAGGTTAGATTTTAGATTTAGTAAGGAAAAATCAGCAGTCATGATTTTCAATGACAACGAAGGTAGTGAGCTTAGAATACAGGAGGTCACGCTAGAGATAACAGATAAATACAAATATCTGGGCGTATGGATAAGCAATGGGACCGAGTATCTGAGGGAACACGAAATATACGTGACGACTAAAGGTAACAGGAATGCAGCAGTGATGAAAAATAGGGCACTGTGGAATTACAATAGGTATGATGTTGTGAGAGGAATATGGAAAGGGGTCATGGTTCCTGGACTGACGTTCGGCAATGCGGTCTTGTGCATGAGATCAGAAGTTCAAGCAAGATTAGAAATTAAGCAACGTGGAATAGGTAGGATTGCTTTAGGAGCTCACAGGAATACACCAAATCAGGGAGTACAAGGTGATATGGGATGGACATCATTTGAGGGCCGGGAAGCTAGCAGCAAGATAAAATTTGAGAAACGATTGAGAGAAATGGGGGAAGAGCGCTGGGCTAGGAAGGTTTTCAGCTACTTGTACATGAAGAATGTCGATACAAAATGGAGGAAGCGAACCAGGAAGTTGACTGGTAAATACTTAGAAAACAGCAGGTGGCCAAACCAAAAAGAACTATCGGTTAAGAAGAAAGTGAAGGAAACGGAGACTGACATGTGGAGAATGGGCATGATTAAGAAGTCCGCACTAGAGATCTATCGCACTTTTAAGCAGGAAATTGCCAAGGAAAGGATCTATGATAATACTCGGGGTAGTTCTCTACTGTTTGAGGCCAGGACGGGAGTACTGCGAACCAAGACATATCGGGCCAAATACGAATGGGTAGACACAGTATGCAGTGCGTGTGGAGAGGAAGAAGAAACTGCCGAACACTTGATAATGTTCTGTAAAGGGCTTCACCCTATAGTTCAGGATGATGGCGCAGAGTTTTTCAAAGCACTGGGGTTTAGGGACCGGGAGGGCAAAATAAATTTTAAGTGTGTAGACTTAACCAGAAGGAGGTTATCTGATTGGTGGCTAAAGTCAAGACACGAGTGAAAATTAAACTCTTCACTGCAAAGTACGAATCCTCAAACTCACTTTTTAAGGAAAAAAAATAAATATAGTTTTTGGTTCATTAGGTATTACGGCTCGGTGGCGCTAGCCACCGCCCGATCTAAAGGGTACAGCCATATCCATCCATCCATCCATCCAGTGGACAGACAGATGGACAGACAGACCGACAGACATGGACAGAGGAGGGATGGAAGGACAGACAGGCAGACAGACAGACAGATGGACGGACAGACAGACAGACGGACGGACGGACAAATGCATGCACGGACTGATGGGCGGACATACAGACAAACGGACAGACGAACGCACAAACGAATGCTTCGCCCCACTTATTATCATTCACTCTGTGGATATGCTGTGATTTTTTTGCTATAAATTTCAGCTGGGTATTGTTCATTTGTTTCGCATATTCATCTATTTATTCACAATTCCAGAAGTTAGCACTCAACATCAAAAGAGTTGACTGTTGGCTGAGTTGGTGTTTTGACATAGCGAGGACAGAGCGTTGTGCCTGTCCTAATCTGTCCTTATCTGTGTGTCATGTTTTATTGCGCTCTCACGATAGCATTAAATACTTGACAATTTTCGTGCTTATATTGTTCGATGTACCTTTGACATCTTAACTGTATTTTAAGCTTGGTAATTGTATGGGTCATATTTACTCATTGTCTGTTCCACTCTTGTCAGGTGGAGAACAACATGGTGTGGCATTTAAAAAGCCCACAATTCCTGTTACCCCGAAACTAGCTACACTGATGCGATCACGCTCTGCTTCCTTGAGAGATCAAAAGCGTAAAGCAGAAGAGTAAGTTATTTTTCCATTCTAAATTTCATTCTCTCTTCTTTCTTCTCCATGTTTGAAACAAACAAAAACAGAAAGTTGACCATTGACCTAGCTTTTTAAAGCACTGACAAGTAACAGATGCTTTTATTGTTCGGTGGTCATTGTCTATTGGTAATGAAAGTGAGAAATAAAGTTTTATTGATCTCATTTCAGGATGGTTGTTTCCAAGCACACTTAGCATTCTCTGAAAGCTGCACTTGTTGAGATAAACAAATGGGAGCTCAGATTAATTTTGGACATTTCTTGTTATTTGCTTGATTCCAAATTCAAGCATCTATCGGCGCTTGTAGTTGTGTAGCAGGAGCCAAGAAACATTCTTTAGTGCCACGACCTTGCCCTTTCTTGAAGTTGCACTGGCCACTGAAAGGGACTGTCGGTACCGGCAGTTATTGCTATAAACCGTGATTAATCATAGGCAGCTGAGATGTGTATGTAAAGTTCTTGTTAGCTTTTGGTTTCTTCACTCTCAATGCTGTGAAATGAAACTGGCTGTTCAATAGGTGGAAGATATCTTCTGGTTTGATGTAGAATACCTCTGAAGTATGTCTGCGAGGATTCAGAGGATCGCAGCAGTCCTCTTAAAATTATTTCAATTTTAGATACTGTTAGTACGTCACAGCCTTTATACTTTGTGCTTTTTTTGAAATGTAGAAATGCTTTTTAAACTTTCTATAAGTTATGCAGATGTGCACGAGAGGGTGAGGTCATAGGACTAGAAAAACGTGGACCATTTCCCCGAACGGAATGCTGATGGGATGCGAAGCAGCGGCGTTTCACATGGGTGGCATCATGGGTTGAACAGCGCTGATGCAGGTGTTGTGGTGAGCGCTGGAAGATTCGTTTGAAGAGATGGGGCAGGCGTTGGTTTTGCAGGTGACATGTACAGACATGTTTCAATGCATACATTAGGCGCGCATCAGGCCCATTGCGCATAAACCGGCAAGTCAGCGGTGTAGCGAGCGGTGGTCGCGGCAGGTGTTGTTGGGTGAATGAACGAAGCGGCAGCTGCGAGTGCGGGGCAGGCGAGGAAAAAAGTGACGTCAGCGCGCACCGCGAGGGGAGCATGGCATCAATGCGCAGAACCGGAGTGACCTACTTGGCACTGGGCCAACACCTGCAGCACGTTTGTTTGGAAGGACAGCATTACATGGGCTAATTAAAGAGCTGCTTCGCATCTAAAGGGTATCTTGGCTACTGCTATACTACTAGAAGCACAGATCAGTGCTTGAATATAGAATCAAGCGAACAAAAAGAAATGTCAAAAAATAGTGTGAGCCTGCCCCCCTTCCTCTCTGGTCCGTCTAAATCCGCCAATTACTTCAAGCGATATATAAAGTTTGTCTATCTGGGCCAATGCTTCGATATTAGAAATGTTTGAAAAAATGAATTGACAGATCAGGCAGCCGAAAAATCTGTTCATATATATAAAACAAACCAAAGTCAGGTGTATAATGAAGTCAAGGAAAGTACTCTTCGAGTTATTGGTGAATCGTCAAGGTTTTTCAAGATCACAGTGCAAATGCTGGGGATCACATCTGTTGTCATGGTAAACTGTGTGAATGGACAAATATCTAGCACTAGGCGAAAAAATTCCAAGTAAACGTTTGCTTGTCAGTATCGTACTGAACCATTAAATGTCTTCTTATTGGGGAAAAGTGGTACTTGCTTTGTGTAAATCCAACCAGGCATATTTTCGAAGAGACAAAAAAGGCAAAGACAAGGTATCTGGAAAGGTCACTGATCTATAAACAATCCATTGCTTGCCAGTCTCTCTTGTTCCAACTTCACTGCTGCAAGTATGCAGCATGCAAAGATAAGCAATGTGTAACTGAGTGTGTCTCCTCAAAAAGTGTGTGTTGATGGGAAACTAAACACTACACTTAGCCAATGAACATGTTGAATATTACTTCATGTCAGGCTCTTGTGAAGTGATTAGTTAAATGTTATGCAACTAATACAAATCCTTGCAGTTGTGTTTACTTTTATTCCATGCAATAGACAATGTCATAGTGCTTATGCTTATCCACTTTGCTATTCTTAAAGGGACACTAATGTCAACAATTGACATCACTGTGAAAGCTCAATGTATAGCAACATCTAAAACAACAATATTTTCAACAGCAGTGCTCTATTTATTGAGAAACCAAAGTAAATGCACGAGAACACATGTGCTATGATTGGTAACTCTCAAAATGATCCCGATGACATCAGAGGTATAGCCTACAATCAATCACTTAGTAACAGAACTGGATGCACTAAATGAAGAACCTTCCGCGCATCAAGAGAGGCAATAAAATGCTGCTCGTTCGTTTATGTTTGGTTCATGGAAAAAAGAACCGCCAGACGTTACTCTGGGTGAACGGCGCTAGTGATTCAAAAGTTCAATTTTCGCCTGGCTATATTGGACATGCCGTGCCAAATAGTGGAGCCCAGTTAAACCAGTAATGTCTGCCATCTCAAAGTGAATGGCAAAAAATTGTTGAATTGCCGTTGTTGCTGCTGTTGCTCCCACTACTTTCGTTCTTCTGCTGCCGGTATCAGCGGCCGCACAGTGAAGCCAGGCAACGTTCTGCACGGCAACAGTGACGTGAGACATTTCGCTTGGACAGGTAATTTGAAGTGCGCTAACCTGATGCGGACCACAATAACATGATTTTATTTCAAAATAAGCCCTTCGTTAGCACGAAAGTAACACAACAGGGTTTCTGAACCGCCATTTTAACTATCAACATTGACTTAATAGTTGCCTTTAGTGTCCCTTTAAGCTCTACTAGTATGAAAATATCGGACATGAATACCTGTCTGCCAGCAGCTGGGAGAAGGGTTGTGGCTTAGTGAAGTGAAGAAGCGAAAGAGACGGGGAAAGGGGGATTGTCGGAGTGCTCGGCTGTGTGATGCCGAGTGCAGGCATCACCTTCTGCTTTTTGCGCTACGCAGAGAGGACCGAAGGCCTTGAGTGTACACAAAGAGCAGGTTTCTCTGATGGCAGTTTAAATGCCTTCAGGTAGTATGCGAAAGGGTTTTGGCCAGTCTCCAGCTCATTATAAGATCACCTGCTATATTTGATGCCATCAGGCAAAAAAAAGGGTTCCACACTCGTCATGGCTGTGAGGGGCAAGGACTAACACTATCTGGCTCAAATGCATAAATATATCCGATAAAGTGGACGTGAGGAAGACCTTCATTGCTACTCAGTTGGTAGAGCAATTGGACGCTTTATTGAACGGTTGTCTGTTTAGTTCCTGTCAATGGCACATTGTCCTTTCATGCATTTTCTTTTTCTTTTTTTCAGTTGTACTATAATCTCCTATATTTTCCTTTGCTTCATTCTCTGTCCGCTCTAGATAATGTGTGTTTTTCGATGGGCTTTTCATAAAATTTTTTTTGTGTAGCCATTCTTTGTTAAAAGTCATACTATTCTTGAGTTAGGAAACCTGCTCAATATACTGGCAAAATCGAAAGCGCACTCGACAATCTCCTTGAGCAAACATTAGAAGAAACAGCTAGGCTCTTCCTTATGTTGTACACACAATTTTCACTTATGGCCACTATTTATGCCCGCCTTTCTTGTAGCACTTGTTCTCTCCTTCATTCAAACATGAAGTACTCTGTTCAGATAGAAACCTTCTGAGTTATCTTTTGTTGAAGAACAGTATGAGAACTTGGGAGGACACAGATACATTGTATGCATGATGCTTGTGTTTGGTGTTTTATTTTTCGTCTGCTACGAAAATTATGTCCCAGCTAGTAAAAGTTGCAGTTCTCATACATTCAAATCTTGATACAACGAACCATAATACAACGAAATATTAGTTATAACAAAAGTGAATGAAAAATAGCCTTGCAATAGGCATAGTGTTAGGATTATGCCCTTATAACGAATTTTCAGATATAACATACCTATTTTTGTGTAAGATGCAACTTTGTTACAATGAGGTTTGAGTGCGTGTAAAACTTCGCCTTAAGAACACAGCTAATGAATTTTATTATATGGTGTCTTGGTCTCTTTTACGGGTTACTGTGGACTACAGCAGTTTCATTTTTTTTTTTTCTGTCTTACTTCATTGCTCATGGCAGCTTTCACATGCCTCTTCTCAATGGGGTATTTGGTAAAGGGCAAAGAATAATTTTTGCTTGGCTTGTGCAGGGTCAATGTCTGTGTCAGCAACTCAAAGAAGTCGAAGGTAGAAGCTGTGAGAGCCAAGGCTAAGGTAGCGCCAGGGTCAAGACCAGCATTGCGTCCAAAGAATGTTGAACAAGACCTCATGGTTTCAAAGCTGTCAACAAAGCCACCCCAAAAGAAGCTTGCCAAGACTGTGAGCATTTTTTTTGCATTTTTAAAAATTTTTTTTTGCTTGGTTTGCAGTTTTTTCCTCAGTGTGACTGTACTAGTGCTCTTCTTTCACCTTGGCAATTCTTGGAAATTTCACCTGCTGTTCTTTCACTGTTTTGCCCAATAGCTGTGGATTTTTCTCTTCGAATATTCATTTCGCAACTTTTTATTTTCTGGCATCAAGTGCTAGTAATCACGATTTTAACATTGCGCTATAGTCTCGTCTTATAAGCTCGGTGCAGCTCTGCGAAGGCTACGAGGCTGCTTAGCCAATAGAAAGAGCGAAAATCACTCACGACGTATTTGCCCTCGTCGCGTCATCTGCTCAACGTCATAGCATCTGCGCTCACACTCTGGGTGAGTAAAACGAGTGCATGGCAACAGCTATTGCTCAAAGCATTGGGCAGCAGCGGCAGTGTCGAAGAAAAGACATGGTGGCACCTGTATAAGCCGGTTTCTTCTCTCTTCAATTTACAAAGTCGTCGTGCGCTGTGTGGCCCACGAAGTCTAAACTATTACTTCTGTTTGCATTAACAGCAATGTATTAGTGACTCTTTCGCACTCTTTCGAACATTTTTTAATTCTTGCAGGCAGTGCCCTGTGGGTGTGACTGAACAAACGGCTGATATCAAGAGTAAAGACAAAGTATGCCTGATACTTAGTCCTTGGCTTGAGATGGCACGATGCAATAGTCGACTCTGCCATTTATTTATTGCTTTCAGGATTGTCGGAAAGCAGCTAGGGCAAGTTTGAATGAAAGTGGGCAGTTGCGTCTGCATAGCGCATCGCCATGTTGGTTTGCCATTGCAATCGTCGTTGTCCTAACTTTGCCTATTATAGTGCATTTACAAGCAGAACTGTGTTTTGATGCGCAAGCGCGTGGCTCGCTCACACCTCACAGCTTGCACCCTGCTGCAACCAGCCTATGAGATAGGGTATATACAACAGCACTGTTTTGTTATTTCGCGCTTGTATCGCCACTTTTATCACAGAGTATGCAACAAAACCTCGGTCATGCTCCCGCCAACTAGTGGAAACTAGCTTTTTGATACTGCATTCTTGGCATCATCAGTCTTCGTGCTCACTTTCTTTTGACACGCTTCCTAATCTTACTTTTTCAGCCAGCGTTGAGGGATGTGTCAAAAAGGCTAACGGTCGCCATGTCTCCAGCCTTTGCACTCAAGTTGCGAAGCGAAACATGGAAAAAAAGAAAGGAAGCGGAGCAGAAAGCAAATGGACCTACTGGAAGCAGCGCAGTAAGCTCTACCTTAAAGATGTCTGTATAACAGCTTGTCCTGTACTTGTTTCATGAAAATGAAACCCATATGCAGAAAAGAAAGGCTGGCCACGATTGCTTTATCGGCACACTGAAAGGATGTTTTCTGCGAGCATGCTTGGCGTTGTGACTCCATACATGAACTAAATGACATTGTTTCTTTTCTTGACAGGTGAATGCATGTAAACTTCTTGGTTCTTTTGCTCCTTTTCTTCTCCAAGCTTTTTGACGTGCCTGTATTTTTTTTGCACTTTTCAGGCTATCAGCCTTTTGTTTTTTGTTCTTCTTTTTCATGCCACCTGTGTTTTGCCACTCATTAAAAAAATAATGATGCATGAAGTAACTGTATAACTATCCCAGTGCATTCTTATACAATGCGATTAGTGTGGAAGTTTGAAGAATATTGTGTCGACCAGGGTAATGAAGTCTACGAAAGGCACATTTTTCGACTCCAAACACAGGAAGAGGCCGAGCCTTTTGAGCGGTTCCTACAAGACTTGAAAAAGCAAGCAAAGCTGTGCAACTTCGATACAGTTGAAGAGTCCATGATCAGGGATCAAGTGGTGTTTGGGACAAATAATGCGAAACTTCGAGAAAAGTTACTGAGTGACAAAAACTTAAACTTGCAGAAAGCAGAAGAAATTTGCAAAGCCGCTGAGCTTGCTGCCATTCAGAGCGCAGCATGGTCAAATGAAAGCCTGCACGTTCACTTTGCATGCCGCACACACCGCACGAAGTTTGCGAATGGAACTCGGTGTCGAAATCGTAACAAGGTACGTGCCCCCGAGCGGTGCCCGGCGTATGGAAAAACTTGTTATGCATGCAAGAAACGAAATCACTTCGCCGCATGCTGCAACAATGCGCACAGGATAAGCGAGGTTCACAAAGCCGAAAAAAGCGATGAAAATTTTGACATCTTGAGCATCAGCATTTGCGGCGTCACCGGAGACATAGGAGCGGATTGGATGGTTCGCGGAAAAATAGCTGGTCAGGAGATACGATTCAAGGTAGATACCGGGTCTCAGGTGAATTTGCTGCCCCTAACCCTGTTCAACCGAATCGCCCACGCAAGCACTCCGCGAAAGAGTGCCGCTGTCCTTACCGCATACAACGGCAGTGCAATCAAACACGTTGGCGTGGCGACCGAAGATCTCGAGATAAGCGAAGCACAGCATTTAGTCTCGTTCTTTATCGTGAAAAAGGGGCGCCAAGCCATCCTTGGCTTAAAGACATGCCAGCAGTTTGTACTGGTACCGGTGACGCCGGACGCCGTGAATGTAGGCAATGAGCAAACGAAATTTCAGCTTGCATTTCCTGACCTCTTCAGCAGCACCGGCTGCGTCAAGCGACCCTACAAAATGGTGCTACGAGAGGATGCCGTTCCAGTCGTGCAGCCTGCCCGCAGAGTACCCATAGCGTTGAAAGGACGCCTGTGACAAGAACTGCAACGAATGGAAAAGGCCTCAAACATCGTCAAGGTGGATGAACCAACTGACTGGGTGAGCCCCCTGGTAGTTGTGCACAAGAAGGATGGTACCCTTCGCATTTGCATGGACCCTAGAGCAGTGAACAGGAGCATTAAGCGGGAGCACTATCCTATGCCTTCATGAGAGGACATAGAGAGCGAGCTGGCAGGAGCACAATACTTCTCCCGGCTCGACGCTAATGCCGGCTTTCATCAGATTCCTTTAGATAAGGCCACTTCACGAATATGCACTTTTGCGACACGATTTGGGCGGTACCGTTTTTTGCGTCTGCCTTTTGGACTTTCCTCAGCCAGCGAGGTGTTCCAGAAGACTCTAACAGAGATGTTCGAAGGGCTGCCGGGAGTGCGCGTCTACGTAGACGACGTTTTAATATGGGGCGGCTCAAAGGAAGAACACGACGAACGCGTCATTGCAGTGCTTAGGCGGGCGCAAGAGGAAGGGCTGACATTTAATCCAGCTAAATGCGTGTTCTGCACCACGCAGGTTGCATTCCTTGGCGATGGTATCAGAAGAGACTGAATTCGTCCTAGTCCCGATTTAATCGAAAGTATCCGTGCCATGCCAGCCCCAAAAGATAAACAGGGTGTGCGCAGATTACTCGGGGTTGTGAACTACTTTCGGAAGTACCTGCCAGCTTCGAACGACAAAACAGCGTTGCTGCATAGCCTGGTGAAAGAAGCATCGGTGTTTGAGTGGACAACAGCCCATGAGCGGGAATGGGACCAGATCTGCGCAGCGCTCGCTAATCCTCCGTTGCTGGCTCTTTTTGATGAAAAAAGAAACACTAAGATAACTGCGGACGCCTCAGGAACAGGTATCGGCGCTGCCTTATTGCAAAGACATGGGGATGACTGGCGCCCAGTGACCTACGCATCAAGAGCACTGACACCGAGTGAAGAGCGATACGCCCAGATAGAAAAGGAAACACTGGCAATTGTTTTCACTTGTGAAAAATTTCATCAGTTCGTGTATGGACGAAGCATTACGATAGAAACTGATCACAGGCCATTACTTGCGATTGCTGAAAAGAACATTGCAGATATGCCACCCAGGCTACAGCGGTTTTTCATCCGTCTTATGAAATATCATTTTTTGTTGCAGTTTGTACCTGGTAGGGACCTGTTACTCGCAGACCTGCTGTCTCGTGCCGCACTACCAACTGGCGGAGGCGACCAAGTCGAGGACGTGGACGTCCACACAACGCAAGTAGTCACCAGCATCATAAGCAAAGCGACTATGTTGCAGCTGCAGAAGGAAACCCTCGAAGATCCTCTTCTCAGCCGCACCATGAAACAAATGGAAGATGGCATGGCAATAGACGGCGTACTGAAACCGTATGCGGAAGAGCTATCCGTGGTCAATGGAGTGGTGCTATAGGGTTGCAAAGTTGTGGTGCCTAAATCAGTGTGTGCGGAAATTCTTGAGCAAATTCACGAAGGCCACTTGGGTATGAACAAGTGCAAAGCTAGAGCCCGTAGACTGGTTTTCTGGTCGGGAATGAGCAGTGACACTGAGCAACGAGCACGAACGTGCAGCGTATGTTGAAAGTACGCATACAGTCAACCGAGTGAACCCCTTTTGCTACTGCCAATGCCCGACCGACCGTGGCATCGCGTAGGCATAGACCTATTTACATTCGCTGGAGAACACTACGTAGTTGTGTTTGATGCCCATTCTAACTTTCCTGACGTCGAGAAACTCAGAGGTACCACGGGGGCGGAAGTAATCGACAAGATATCTGCTATCTTCTCGCGATACGGCATTCCCAACCAAGTTTGCACCGACAACGGGCCTCAATTTGCATCGCGAGAGTTCGCGTCCTTCGTGCGCCGATATGACTTCGAGCATATCACCTCAAGTCCAGAGTTCGCACGGTCAAATGGCTTAGCTGAAAAGGGGGTACAGATCGTGAAGCGTATTCTAAAGAAAACCCACGAGTCTCGGGGTGATGTATGGCTTGGTCTGTTGGCTTATCGATGTTCTCCCCTTGACAGCGGTCACTCACCCGGAAAATTACTGCAAGGTCACCGCCTGCACGCCACTCTTCCAGAATACAACATCAACGGAGGCATACCCGTATGGAAACAGCGACAGTCTTCCCGAGGCAGGCCACTACCACCCTTGGAAGCCGGAAATATGGTCCGGATCAAACATGGAAGCTGGTCATGCCGAGCAAAAGTGGTACAAGAGACTGCACCACAATCATACGTGGTAAGAACGGAAGACCATGGGCTCCTGAGACGGAACCGACAGCACTTGCGGCGAACGGATGAAAACTTTGACACTGAGGTCAGCCCTGAGGGTAATCCGAACCCCGACGCGAGGCCCCCGACGAAGTTCAGTGATAGACACCGAGGCAACACCACGCCGGACAACCCACTGGGAAGTCACCAGGTGCAACCAGCTCAGCCAGAGGAAGATTATAACGCCACCATTTCTTCAGACACTCCAGGAAGCCCACTGGCTGGCCTGCGCAGGTCAGGACGCCAGCGCAGCGAACCGAAGCGCCTTCACTACGGGCCATCCTTCCATCAAGTAAATGAGTGCAAAAGAAATCAGTGTTTTGAAAATGTGTGAAGAGAAGATGTAATAGACCGGACTATCTGCTATCAGCATTCGCCCTAGGCGATATTGTCTCCTCCTCCTCTCCACCGTTTCGTACGCTTTACTTTCCTTCTTTTGCTTTCTTTCCCCCTTCCTCGCTGTGAGCGCGGCTACTTAAGCCCAGCAAATAAACGGCCAGGGGTCATTCGTCATGGCAAGGCCCAGCCAAGTGTTCGTCGTCTTGTCTCTGAGCTAATTGTTACAGCACCTGTATAAGCCGGCTTCTCTCTTCAATTTACAATGTCGTCGTGCGTTGTTTGGCCCACTAAGTCTAAACTATTACTTCTGTTCGCATTAACAGCAATGTGTTATTGACTGTTTCGCACGCTTTCGAACATTTTTAATTCTTGCCAGCAGTGCCCTGTGGGTGTGGCTGAACAAACGGCTGATATCAAGAGCAAAGACAAAGTATGCCTGATACTTAGTCCTTGGCTTGAGATGGCACGATGCAATAGTCGACTCTACCATTTATTTATTGCTTTCAGAATTGTCGAAAAGTAGCTAGGGCAAGTTCGAATGAAAGTGGGCAGTTGCGTCTGCATAGCGTCGCCATGTTGGTTTGCCATTGCAATCGTCGTTGTCCTTACTTTGCCTATTATAGTGCATTTACAAGCAGAACTGTGTTTTGATGTGCAAGCGCGTGGCTCGCTCACATCTCACAGCTTGCACCCTGCTGCAACCAGCCTATAAGATAGGGTATATACAACAGCACTGTTTTGTTATTTCGCGCTTGTATCGCCACTTCAATCACAGAGTATGCAACAAAACCTCGGTCATGCTCCCGCCAACTAGTGGAAACTAGCTTTTTGATACTGCATTCTTGACATCATAAATCTTCGTGCTCATTTTCTTTTGACATGCTTCCTAATCTTACTTTTTCAGCCAGCGTTGAGGGATGTGTCAAAAAGGCTAACGGTCGCCATGTCTCCAGCCTTTGCACTCAAGTTGCGAAGCGAAACATGGAAAAAAAGAAAGGAAGCGGAGCAGAAAGCAAATGGACCTACTGGAAGCAGCGCAGTAAGCTCTACCTTAAAGATGTCTGTATAACAGCTTGTCCCGTACTTGTTTCATGAAAATGAAACCCATATACAGAAAGAAAAGGCTGGCCACGATTGCTTTATCGGCACACTGAAAGAATGTTTTCTGCGAGCATGCTTGGTGTTGTGACTCCATACATCAACTAAATCACTTCTTGGTTCTTTTGCTCCTTTTCTTCTCCAAGCTTTTTGACGTGCCTGTACTTTTTTCGCCCTTTTCAGGCTATCAGCCTTTTGTTTTTTGTTCTCCTTTTTCATGCCACCTGTGTTTTGCCACTCACTAAAAAATTAATGATGCATGAAGTAACTGTATAACTATCCCAGTGCATTATTATACAATGCGAAATTCTTTTGCATGTCACTGGTGTAACCCTATGTGGGAATAAACCCTTTTTCTTGAAGAGAATGAAGATGCTACATTTGCGTACACCTTCTTCTATGCATAAACATTAAGAGCCTTATTATAAGCAACAAGTACAGGAAAAGCATGTCTGAATTTCATTTCTGATAAGAAGCCTCCACAATTTAGAAAAAGAAAAGCAAAGGACAAATACTGTTGAAACTTAACAAAACCCGAGTTTATAGAGTTCCCAATCTGATGGAAAAAAAAATCTTCCTTTCTACATTCCCTAGCACGTATTAATTTGGTTCAGTGCTGTCGTTAAACCAAATTATCTATATTAACTTGGCACCGAACCCGATTTAACAAATGTTTTCTCGAAATGAATGGGTAAAAAAAGTGATTTCCTTCTATTTGGGGTACAGGCGCATGTTTTTATCTAGTATTTAGACTAACGCTATTGCCTTAAACATCTAAATGTAGGCACGTGTGCTCAGATTTCGGTGCACGTTAAAGAACCCCAGGTGGTCGAAATTTCCCGAGCCCTCCACTACGGCGTCTCTCATAATCATATGGTGGTTTTGAAACGTTAAACCCCAGCTATCAATCAATGCCTTAAACATCTGGCCATTTTATTTACGACCCTGGCTTCATTTTGATGAGGCTCTACAACATGTGTATGCATATATAGAGGGCTCAATTGGTGCTAGTGCGTTCATTTACCACATGGGATTAGGGTTGGCAGTGGTTTTGTTCTTTTTCAAAAACATGGTGGTGATTGCTTTTGACATTTCCCAGTTTATGCTGCCAATATCACTGATCATTTACTCACGACTTTCTTGCTCGGCCTGCTTGCGCTGTGACTGCGTTCGTTTTCCCTGTTTTCGCATATCAGCAGCTCGTAACAGCTTCACGTCATGCCATCTCTCTTCCCTGGATTTTACACGTGGGCAGGCGGGGGTTAGCGGGAAGTACAATGTGGTAGGTTTTGCGTGTTGCTATGCTATAATTTAGACTTGGGATGACAGAAAATTTTTTATTGATCTTTGGGACTCCCGTGTTCAACAAAATATGTGTATTTTGAGTGTAGTGATGGCATTGGTAAATTGAGTTTCAACTGTACAAGATTTTAAAAACAAATTAAAACAAATTGCGGCAGTTTTACCCAGTGTGAAATCTTCAGAAACAGCAGAGCTGTGGATCTCCTGCGGCTCTCCTGTGTTTTCCTTGTGATTTTCAGTGGCGTTTTGTGTCCTTTCTTAGGTGTCTGTAGTTATCTCATTTGCTGAGTAGAGATGCATGGGGAAAGATCTGTGGCAGCCGCTGTCGCACCAACCTCCGCTACAGTGACTTTAAGTCCTATTTATAGTCAAGCTACCCCTTCTTGCTTCACTGTGTGGCAGCCATTTCGTTTCGCACCAAGGCAGTTATGCCATCTCTTGCACTATCTGGGAACCGGTTGTCGCGGTGCTACTTTAGGCCCTATTTACGCTCGAGCTACCCTGAGCCGTTTCACTGTCAGCTACCACTTCGTCTGTGACTGAGGCAGTTATGCTGCTTTTAAGAGTGTCTGATAACCGAACGTGATACACGGTGCCACCTGCCATCTGCAGCATAACACTTATGTACTCCATTTGTACTCGTGTCATAAGGGTTATGATTGTGGAACATTCCCCGTAGTAAAAGAAATCATGGATCACATGGCTTGCAGTAGTTTTCTAGATCATGTGTCATCGAACAGTGGACACAATGAGTTGCCCTACATGCAAGCAAGTTTTTTTTTTCTTTTTGTCCACGTGATGATTGCTTTCCTCTTGCATTCTTTTTATTTTGCATCATTGGCTCATAAGAGAGAGAGAGAGAAAAGAGAAAAAGAAAGGCAGGTAGATTAACCAGATGCTAGGATTTGGTATGTTCATAGGTATTCATGTTGCAGTGATAACCCTGGTCAACCATACATACTGAATAATGATAAGCAAGAGTAACGCAATGGATTTTAAAGAGTATAGTCCCTCATCTTGCATTTTCAATAATTATTTGGCTTATGGGCATTGTTTTTTTATGCAATGGTAGTGTACTAAAACCTCTAATATTGTGTCTGAATAACATCTGTGAGGCAGTTATTTTGATAGTAAAGATTGTAGTAAAAGTTAAGTATTGACAGCTGAATTAGCAAAAGCAGTCCACGCAGCGAACCAAGATGTGCTGTGACGAGATGCAGTTTCTCGGTTGTGTGCTCAATTTTTTTTTTTTAATTTCAGCGTTGAGCCTTATTGAAAAAGCGACCAGAGTTGTTACTAAAATAACCTGAAATGGGATTAACCGCACTGTATACCCTTGTTACACGGTCACAAACTAGGGTTGCCTCCTTTTCCAGAAAAAAAAAAAAAAAAAACGACCGTCAGCGGGTGGTCACGAAGTTGAGGTTGTGTGGAAAATAAACAAAGTCCATGTGAAATCTTCGACATGTGATGACATATATTGTACCCGTCTTCAACATCAACACAATATGTCCACGTACATACAAACATAGAACTGAGCGAATCAATTAGTCTCTGGTGGCAAGCGCACAAATATCATGAGTCTTACAATGATTGCACTCAAAACGAGCGTAAAATAATTATGTTTGCTGAACAAAATATTTGCCGCCGAGGTTTTCAGCCAAACTATAAAAGTGGGTGCTGAAATCCATAGACACAACCTTAATTTCAGACAGAAACTTGCAGAATATAATAAACTTAATGCGTTTTTCACAAACCGCCACGCCTTGAACTAGCAAGCTTTCAACTTCCCTCAACTGGCCTTCCAAACGTGCCCAACAATGGGCTTTGTGTGTTGCTATGCTATAATTTAGACTTGGGATGACAGAAAAATGTTTTATTGATCTTTGGGACTCCCGTGTTCAACAAAATATGTGTATTTTGAGTGTAGTGATGGCATTGGTAAATTGAGTTTCAACTGTACAAGATTTTAAAAACAAACCAAAACAAATTGCGGTTGTTTTACCCAGTGTGAAATCTTCAGTAATAGCAGAGCTGTGGATCTCCTGTGGGTCTCCTGGGTTTCCTTTGTGATTTTCAGTGGCGTTTTGTGTCTTTTTTTAGGTGTCTGTAGTTATCTCATTTGCTGAGTAGAGGTGCATGGGGAAAGATCTGTGGCAGCCGCTGTCGCACCAACCTCTGCTACAGTGACTTTAGGCCCTATTTATAGTCAAGCTACCCCTTCTTGCTTCACTGTGTGGCAGCAATTTCGTTTGGCACCAAGGCAGTTATGCCATCTCTTGCACTATCTGGGAACCGGTTGTTGAGGTGCGACTTTAGGACCTATTTACGCTCGAGCTACCCTGAGTTGTTTCACTGTCAGCCACCACTTCGTCTGTGACTGAGGCAGTTATGCTGCTTTTGAAAGTGTCTGATAACCGAACGTGATACACGTTGCCACCTGCCATCTCCAGCATAACACTTATGTACTCCATTTGTACTCGTGTCATAAGGGTTATGATTGTGGAACATTCCACGTAGTAAAAGAAATCATGGATCACATGGTTTGCAGTAGTTTTATAGATCATGTGTCATCGAACAATGGTCACAATGAGTTGCCCTACATGCAAGCAAGTTTTTTTTTTTCTTTTTGTCCACGTGATGATTGCTTTCCTCTTGCATTCTTTTTATTTTGCATCATTGGCTCATAAGAGAGAGAGAGAGAGAAAGAGAGAAAAAGAAAGGCAGGTAGATTAACCAGATGCTAGGATTTGGTATGTTCATAGGAATTCATGTTGCAGTGATAACCCTGGTCAACCATACATACTGATTAATGATAAACAAGAGTAATGCAATGTATTTTAAAGAATATAGTCCCTCATCTTGCATTTTCAAACGGCCCTGCCTGGAACAGACGTGCCAACAATGCCATTCCGTCGCCCGAGTCTCTCAACCTGCTCAGCCCCCACTACGATTCCTAAAAGCACTACGAGTGGCACCTGCAGTTCCCAAGTGGGATAAAGCCCCTAAATAAGGCGTAACATCTCAGCGTCTTTGTGGAAGAGGGAGAGTGGCATGTAAAGGAGAGGTAGAGAAAGGGAGGTAATGGACACGAACACGTGCACCTTTCAGCCGCGGTGCTCGCGCTGGCATACAGCCGCCGCACTCAAACAAAAGTATGGCCAACTGTTCAAAAAAGTGTGTAATAAAGTCTGTTTATCGGAATAGTTGTGTCTTCCAAGTAGAATTTCGATGTTTTCATTATTTTTTCTGAGCTGTTCAGTGCTCCTTTAAAAAGTATGCAATGCATGTATACCTACACGTGGAATAATGTGCAGTACACTCACAACGCATAAACAGAAATAGAGAAATCCTATGTGCTCGCCTTCTTCTATTCGTGGAACTTGAATATGTACTTAGAATTCGACTTAGCGGCTCGGAGGAGCTTCTTGTTTTCTCTCGCTATCTTTATGAATTCTTCACAGCTGTACACTAAATTATACCACACGCAAAGTTATGCTTTAAGGGGGGGCGCGGCAAGTAAAGTGCCGATTTTGGTCAAAATATGCGATTTTCTGATTTATTTTTTTTCGTAATCTTCAGACCTTCAACTTCCTTGTTCTAAATATTACAGCGAAACGTGCGCTACAAATCCCGCAAATAGTGTTTTTGCCGAGGCTAGTCGCCGAAAAGTGCGAAAAAAAGCCCCTGAAACGGTGTTGTTCACGCCGCACAAACGCGCCAAGTTGTTGACTGTGGGCCGCCATTTTGGTAGCTTTGGAAAGAGGAGAAAGCCGGCTTCCCGATGGTCGCGGTCTCGTATTTCGCCGAGTGAAAATAAAAGCGTGAGGAGCAAGTAAAAAAACGAAAACGAAGAACGGCAATTGGCTGCGCGGGTCACGTGGTAGCAGGCGCGACCTCTTACTGGTCAAAGCTGCGCCGCGCAACCTTGGCAACCTTGAAGCGCGAGCGCATCTGCGGCCGCCGTGTCGAGAATCATCCGGCGTGCGCTTCGGTTTTTGCCAGTTTGCTGTTTTGTGATCGTTCGCGTGCTTTTTTTACCAAGCTTTGCTTACATCGGTGGTCTCTTCTGAGTGCTTGCTCATACTGCGGTGCTATGTTGTCGCAAAAAAGTTCCGGAGCGTCCACAAGTACGGCAAGCGTCGGAAAGCTTGGAACAAAGGGCAGACGACTGCGGCTGCCGTCCCAGTCGCAGTTCCGGACGGAGCATGCTCTTCAAGCGTCACGGAGCCTCTACTCAGACCCTTCGCTGATTGTTGTGAGGCCGAGAGTGTGGAAGGTGCCACATCGTCGTATGTCAGACCGCCGGATGCCGTCGACCGTGATGGACGCTCTCGCGAACCCGATTGCGGTGGCACCGCGTCGGCAGCCGTTGCAACTCCGGGCGTGCGCGCGTCGAACATTCTATCGCGAGTTTCGGCCCAGATTCCGAGCAGTGAAGAAATCGCGCAGCGGGCGCAGACAAGGCGGGATGTTTTGGATGCCGTAGCATCGAAGTCCGCTTCAAAGCGGAAGCTCGAGCTTCTGAACGAAGGCTGCGACGAAAATGACGGCGGTAAGGACTCCACATTCTTCATTGTAAATAAGAAGTTCGCGTCCCTTCGAAGTGTGGAAAGTGCAGTTGCAGATGCAGTCTGCCGTTTCAATGGTGGCTGCAAGAGTGCGCTGCAAGAGATCACTGCTCAACTGGGCTTCAATCCAGGAGACTGCTCTTTGCGGCGAGCAGCCGAAAAGGATGCCAAAAGGGTGAAGAGGGCTCAAAAGGCGCATTGTTCCACGACAAAGAAGCGCAAAACTGGGTTGCGCTCTACAGAGACCAAGGCCACAGCATCTCAGGATTACTGCCCAGGAGGATTCTGAGTGTTTTAGGCATGTTGTGAACTTCCAAACAAGAGTGAACTTTCAAAGTCAGTTTTCTCAACTCTTGATTTTCGCCTATGTGCCTTCGCTAGAACATCTGTCATTTTCTAACAAAGACTGATAGAGTCGTTCCGTTTTTTGCACTAGGCTCAGGAGGCCTTTAGCAGTGCAATAAAGCTTTATCTCTCTTCTTACTCATCATTTAAAATTTTTAGAACACATTTTATAATTACTGCGATGTGTGCGCAAAACAACATCCATGTTTTGGAAATTTTATTTATGGTTACAAGAACTAGAAAAATCAACTAATAGCTTCTTTGCACAAGTTGATGCTTTGGGAACATAATAATATGAAAAAATAATTTCATTTAGCAATATTATCTCTTTAAGTGTGAAGAGCATTAATTAGTATAATTATGCTTGTAACTCAAAAAGTACAAAAGGTATTTGAAAACGGTTTTCATATTTCGAATCCTCACAATCATCCACATACACACACCAAATTTCATCACAAACAGTACATTAATAAAAAAATTAGTTTTACTTGCCACGTCCCCCTTTAACCATTAGGACGTTTAGCTGGTTTCTTTCATCCGTTCACCATTTTGCGATCACGCTGAAGACGTGTTCCAAGAACGCATTGCTGTAGGGAATGGAGTAGACATGCTCCATTAGGTTCTGCAAGAAGGAGCATTTTAGCTCTCTTAAGAACTGCAGCCGTATCGATCTTTATTTCTTTTCACATTTACAAGTTCAGGCAAAGCGTCCTTTAAAAAACAAAGCTCTGAGTAAAGTTTGTCCCCTTCCTCTTGAATGTCAATGCCAAAAAGGTTGCTCGAATTTATTACCATCAAAAAAGTGGGTGCACCTTTGCGCAGATCCGATTCGGCGAGCATCTTAAACGGAGAGTTCTCGAACTCAAACCACTTTTCGAGGTACTCAAGGGCCCTGTCATAGACATTCGCATATTCCAGCTTTACAACTTGTCCACCAGGAAGGATTTCAAGTCCCAGATTAGCCTTGACACCGAAGAACATATCATCCCTTCGATTAATCAGCTGCTTCCTGAGCTTAGTCATTACAGTGTAAAGTTTTGTCGGCTCAAAGTGGCTCTTTTCGAGGCTGAGGATTGCTGAATGGAACATTGCAAGGAACGGGTGCATGAAGTACATGTAGCACTCCGGAAGCGTGACACTCTCTGAAAGTCCATCGACTTGCTTGCCTATAATCTCCAGATTATTTTTTTGCACTCCTCCTCTCCTTGACTCTGGAAGTATGACTTGATGGTTGTCCAGTTCTCAATTAATCTGTCTAAGGCTGTAAACAACCTTAAAACCAGCGGACCGAAATATGACACAAAACTTTGCTATATTCCTGATCACAAAATTCAAAGAATGTTTTCAATTCCTCTACACATTTCGAGCTACAAGAAAATTCTTTGAATGCCTTTAGTACAAGAGTTTCAACGTCAAACTTTAAAGACTTGACTGCGTGCTTGGCAGTGTTATGCACAACATGGCAATTGCAGTTGGCCTTCAACAAAGTCGGCTGATCTTTCTGCATGTTCTGGAAAACTGAGTTATGTTTCCCATAATTCACAGAAGCATCATCCGCGCTATACGCTACAGCTCGCTCCAAAGAAAGGCCTACCTTCTCCAAACTTGTTGCCAAAAGTTCGCAGATGCCGCCGGAAGTCTCTTCCAGCTGCTCACAAAAATCCATGAGAGCATCAGCTATTTCGGCATCACTCACATCGTAGAAACGCACTGCAATGGGGAAAAGTTTTCTGTTTCCCTTGTTGGAAGCGTCAGTGGAGAGAGCAAACGGAAGGTTGTGGCCTGCTGGACGAAGTTTTTCGACTATGCACTCCACTGCGTAAGGCGCCAGTACATCTTTCATGAGGTGTTCCATGTTCATTCTTCCGATTCGCATTCTGGAAGCAATGTCTGAATCCGAGAAGACTTTGGGTGCTAACTTGCTGCCACAGTTCATTGACAGGCAACTGTAGTTGTGCTTGATTCCATGGAATGTGGTGCCCAGTTCTGCAGCAGTCACGTTATCTTCTGCGCTAGAAATGGCTGGAACAAAGAAATTTTTGACAGTAGCCGACTGTTTTGAGACGAGGTTCTTCTGTTTATGTTTCTGCATTGATGCATGATACTTCACAGTGCTGAAGCCATGAAATTTAACCATAAACGTGCTTGCACATATGGTGCACCTTGTGGCTGTGGCATCCTCGTCCACGGGCAGAAGCCAGCTCTCATACTCGCGTTGAGATCTCCACTCTTTCCACAATGTGCACTGCCGTATTTTTCGCCTTTTCAGGGGTGGAGAATCCATGCTCATGATGAAAGCAAAGGAAGCATGTAACTAACTACTGATACTGATTTACGTTCTGTTCCAACGATCAGTGGGCTTGAAGAGGTTCTTGCTTCGAGCTTTTATGGGTACATAGTAGAAAGTGGTTTTCTTCAGTCCTATCGGGAGCACGCCACAGCGTCTTGGGGAAGAGCAAGGAGGATTGATCGAGTGTGCGTGCAAAGCCTGCCTAGACTTTTCGCAAGCCCTGGCAGTAGAGGGAGGGCGATGTCCCCATAGAGCGGATGGTGTTTCCTGTTGCTGCTGAATGTGCCAAAATTCGAGGAGGAGCCGCCGGCGAGGGTTCCTTTATTTGCGAAAAGCATCGCGTCGTCCGGACAGGTATGGTGGTCAAACCACTCGCAGTGTCCTGCTACTGCGCTCCGTTCTCGGTTCAAGTGACGGAGGTTATTCTTGTGCTGCCGCATTCTTTCGTGGAAGCTCTTGGTTTTTCTAATGTAGGAAGTGGGGCAGTCGGCGGGATCCGGTACACGACGCCTGGAGCTTTTTCCGCAGGTGCGCGATCTTTAGACTGAGGGATGAAGTTGCCGATGGTGGTGGATGGCTTGTAGGCTGCGTCGACCTCTGCGTTTCTCAGTATACAGGATATTGCTTCTCTGGCACCGGCGATCGATGTAGGGGATCGACTCGCGGTGTTGGTGTGGCGACGCAGGTGTCACGTTTCCCCCGTCTCTTCTCTTTCCCCGTCCCTTCTTTCTACTTGTGCAGTCAGTCCCCGACCGCACAGGTGGAATTCTTCAGTCAACAGGTGCGGCGAACATGGAGAAGAGTAAAAAAAAAAAAATTGGGGTACGATGAGCAAAAACCCGGCCAATGACGGCCGGTCTTGGGTGCAGACCGGCAACTGGCCCCTTGTTTAAAAGATCCACCCGGTCGGTCCAAAACTGGGCAGGTGGCAACTCTATCACAAACAAACTGTTTGAACTGCACAAATGTGAAACACCGTAAAGGAGCTTCGTGGCGATAGAGTTCTAGCCGTGTCACATGGCTGAACATCTCTGAACGCCGACCTCAAGGAGCCCATTAAATGCTGCTGCACCTATGTTTGCATGCAAAATATTGGATTATGTTGTAAATGCTCTACATCATAGTATATTCAATGTAAAATCTATAATTTATTGAGACAGAAAAACGCAAAGATCTATTTCCAGCTCTTTTCACAGAAGTGTGTACGGGTAGCACATTGACAGCAATGTTTAAAGGGATGATAGCAACGCTGCACTTTTGTTTCGGAATGTGTTTGCGATACTTTGAGTGCTGGCTGTCAAATGAACTGCGAGTTGTCATTGATTTCTTTGAAATTGTGCTACCTCCTGAAGCACATTGGCCTTCCAAAATCAGATGTGCCCAGGACCTGCTATCAGTCCATGCAACCCTTGCTTCAGATGTGCTCCACTTATGTTCTCAACTGCAGCCAGCATGACTGGAATAAGCAACAAAGCTACAGTATCTCTATATGTTATGACTTTAGGCAAGGTTAAATGAGAATATAGTACACTGTAATAGGAACACAAGATGCATAGACACGCTTGTTCAAAATGGTGGCGCAAGGGTTTCTCACGAGGCACACTGTAGAGAGTAGGAGTACTCATACCTGTAGCCATTCTATATGTTGCATTATCAGTTGTTTATACAATTAAACAACTTACAATAACGGTAAACTTATTATTGTGCTGACTGGAACAATACTCTATATGCATCCTTTTTTTCCAATACTACAGCTAACTGGGGATGAGAGTACTCCAATCCTCCACAAATGGGGATTAGCTCTCTTCAGCAAAAGCTCCGTCTAACTTCCTTCATGTAAGGGAGACTGTGTGAATCGAAATATATTTCCTGCGATGTTCGGGTTAAAAGCAATTCACTAGCACCAGAGTTCACTAGCACCATTGCAATCACTAAGTGACAGGGATTTTTCATTACTGTGTCTTCGATTGCAGTAAAGACTCAAGAATGGACGATCCAAGATCTCTGTCACTGTGAAACAAACTTTATTACAGTCATACCCGGATATATCAAATCTAAAGGGAATCACAAAAAGGTTCGATGTATAACAAAAGCATATTCACTAAAATTTTATAGTAGTTTCAGGTGTTAGTCAGGTGCATTCGTTATGCAACAAAAACTAAATCTAACGGAACACGATTCTGCAAAGTTCTCAGTCTAACAAAGAAACTTCTATTGCCCAGCAGCGACCCATAGTGTCCAACATTGCCATCATTCCAAAGTAACAAAACCGACTAGATAGCAAGCTCTATTTAACCAAGCATTTCAAGAAATAAGCAAAAAAGTTGTGATTTCTTTCCAATTTTCGCACAACTGGTTTTTCTTCGAGTATGTGCATTGCTGCTCTTGCGTTAAAACATCCAGTCAACCTAGTTTCCGTGTTAGCTTTATTTCGACGAAGTGGCATGCTGCGCCCATGCACAGAGCTATGGACCCAACGTTCAGTAGCGCTCTTATGGTACCACATGATGCCAAGGGTAGCAGGGCTTGTTGTTCCTTGGAACCTTGTAGCGGCTTTTTCGTGGTTTACGTGACAAATGGCACAGATCACCTCCTCGCACACTCGCTGCATTAATTCTGCACTTTCTTTTTGCACATTGAAAGCCTGTCATAGTTTTATGTGACCAATTATCTGGCCGGTATGGCTCCTGAAGGCATACGCGAGTGGCAAATACAATGGCACGCTTAGCTTCTCAGTGTCGCTGCATTATAATTTCGGATTATGGGAAACTGAAAAATCGTTTTTTGATTTTACCAACTTTTCAATTTAACGAAGCAATTGGAATGCTGTCATAGCTTCGTTAAACAAAGCTTTGGCTGTATGCCGGCCCAACTGTAGCGTGGTCTTTAGGAGCAGCAGGAGGAGGGGCACTTTGCTCACACTGGAAAATGTCTGCCTTCATTTTCACCGATGCTCCTTTTTTATAACATTATCGCACAGGCACGTCAGATGCACTCTGTCTCTTATCAAAGCTTGAAATTTATGCCGCAGACGCATGCTGTAATGTCTACCTTCAACACCTTTATTCATTCCCAGTGTGTGTATTCTGGTAGCAAAAGTGCCCTGATACACATACAGTATCTTGACATGGCACATCCTCTACATAGAAGCATGTTCTGGCAAACAGCTTGGCTGCAGCAGTGTGCATCAGCAACTGTTGCATAGCGCATTTGCAGTTTTAAATGCAAAGCATTTCTTAGGGAACTGTAGGCACTTCGAGCGTTCTTACCTACGTATTGTTACGGGTAACTTATTTAATAAATTAAATACGAAGCACTGTGCTCGGCGAACAAGATGGCGACAGTTCATAAACAACCAGCCACCAACGTCGTCTTTCTCTTTCTTCCAGACAGGCTGTGCCGGCTGTTGCGTATCATAACCCCCCGGTGGTAGAAGCACCGTCTCGGTGCTTGAGCGACTCGGATGCGGTAGAAGGAGGGTGATAGGGCTTGAGTCGAGCTATGTGCACGATGTCACTCGAAGGTGACGATGATGACGTTGAATCAACTGGAGCGATCTCGTATGTAACGTCAGTCACCTGGCGAACGACGCGGTATGGTCCAGTGTAGCGTGACAGCAGTTTTTCAGAAAGCCCTACACGCCGAGTGGGGGACCAGAGGAGGACAAGGGAACCCGGTGAAAAGTGCACGTTTCGATGATGGGAATCGTAGAGCTGTCTTTGGCGCTCCTGTGAAGCCTGCAGGCGGCTGCGGGCGAGTTGACGTGCGTGGTCGGCTCGCGCGATGGCTTCGCCGACATACTCAGTGACCGAGGGCAGCAAGGTGTCAAATGGTAGGGCGGGTTCTCGGCCGTATAGAAGATGGAATGGTGAATAGCCGGCAGTGTCGTGACGTGACGAATTATATGCGAACGTCACAAATGGCAAATGAACGTCCCAGTCCCGGTGGTCGGCCGCTACGTATTTAGAAAGCATGTCGGTTATGGTGCGGTTGAGGCGCTCCGTAAGACCGTTCGTTTGTGGATGGTACGAAGTGGCAAACTTGTGCTTGGCAGAGCAAGAGCGCAGGATTTCATCAACGACAGCTGATAGGAAGGTGCGGCCCCGATCAGTGAGAAGTTGGCGTGGAGCTCCGTGTACTAAAATAATATCATATACCAGAAAGTCCGCCACATCGGTTGCGCAACTCGTCGGAAGTGCTCGTGTGATAGCGTACCGTGTCGCATAGTCAGTGGCGACAGCGATCCATTTGTTGCCTGAGCTGGAGATCGGGAATGGGCCAAGCAGGTCGAGGCCAACTCGAAAAAAAGGTTCGATGGGAATGTCGATTGGCTGAAGGAATCCAGCTGGTAGGGAAGATGGCTTTTTGCGGCGCTGGCAGGGTTCACAAGCGGCGACGTAGCGTCGAACAGAGCGGGCAAGACCAGGCCAAAAGAAACGACGACGTACACGGTCGTATGTGCGAGAGACGCCCAAGTGGCCCGCCAAAGGAGCGTCATGAAGTTGGTTCAGAATAGTCGTACGAAGATGTGCTGGTATGACGGGGAGCAAGTCATGGCCATATGGATCGAGGTTACGGCGATACAGGATGCCGTCTTTTACCAGGAACATTTGTAGAGATGCGTCGCGAGGCCTTGACTCAAGTTTGCCAATGATGGTTCGCAGGGAAGCATCCAGGCGTTGTTCGTGCCCAAGGTTGAGTAGCTGCGTCACAGACAGAAGGTCTGGAAAGGTGTCAGTATGGGCAGCCTCTTCCACGGGGTAGCGTGATAAGCAATCAGCATCTTGGTGTGAGCGCCCTGTTTTGTACGTTACGGTGAACGTGTATTCTTGTAATCGTAGGGACCAACGAGCGAGGCGTCCTGTGGGATCCTTGAGTGAGGCCAGCCAGCAGAGTGCGTGATGGTCGGTGACTACCCGGAATGGACGCCCGTATAAGTATGGGCGAAACTTGGCGACTGCCCACACGAGAGCGAGACACTCACGTTCCGTGATTGAATAGTTGCGCTCGGCTGTAGATAGTAGGCGGCTTGCATATGCTATAACACGGTCATGTCCGCGTTGACGTTGCATTAGCATTGCCCCGATGCCATGCCCACTAGCGTCAGTGCGAACCTCGGTTGGAGCTGATGGATCAAAATGGGCTAAAATCGGCGGTGTTGTAAGGAGCGTCGTGAGCTGGGAAAAAGATGAGGCTTGATCAGCACCCCAGAAAAACGGGGTGTCCTTCTTCAGGAGGTTTGTGAGTGGGCGTGCAATGATGGCGAAATCCTTAACAAACCGTCTAAAGTAGGAGCACAAGCCCACAAAACTGCGAACGTCCTTTGTTGACTTCGGAACAGGAAAGTCCGTGACGGCGCGAATTTTCTCGGGATCCGGGCGGACTCCTGCGGCATCGACGATGTGGCCAAGTACGGTTATTTGACGACGAGCAAAGTGGCATTTCGACGAGTTCAGTTGGAGTCCGGCTCGACGAAAAACTTCAAGAATCGCCGATAAACGCTTGAGATGGGAGTCGAATGTGGGCGAGAAAACGATAACGTCGTCTAAATAACATAAGCAGGTTGACCATTTAAACCCTTGGAGCAACGAGTCCATCATTCTTTCGAATGTGGCCGGCGCATTACAGAGACCAAAGGGCATAACTTTGAAGTGATAAAGCCCGTCAGGAGTGACGAATGCGGTCTTCTCACGGTCCATCTCATCCACAGCGATCTGCCAATAGCCAGATCGAAGGTCGATAGTGGAAAAATACTTAGCACCGTAAAGGCAGTCTAAGGCATCGTCAATTCTAGGCAACGGATAAACATCTTTCTTCGTAATTTTGTTGAGATGCCTATAATCTACACAAAAGCGCCATGTTCCATCCTTCTTTCTAATCAGGACGACAGGGGAAGCCCAGGGGCTACAAGAGGGTTCGATTATGTCCTTTGCAAGCATCTTTTCGACTTCCTGTTGTATGACTGTGCGCTCGGACGCGGAAACACGGTATGGACGTCGGTGAATGGGACTCGCGTCACCGGTATTGATGCGATGAGTAACAACACTCGTTCGGCTTAAAGCCGTGCTGGCGAAGTCGAAAATGTCACTATAGGACTCCAGGACGTGACGAAGGGCTTCGGCTTGATTAGGAGCGAGGTCTGATGGTACCATGTGGTCAACGTCGACGCCCGATGAACGTGTTAGAGTTGGTTCATTGTCTGAGGTGCAGCAATCATCCACTCTGAAGGGTTCAACCGTATGGTCTTGTAGAGCAGTAATTTCGGCCAGGGAGATACCTTGTGGAAGAATTTGGGCAGTGAGGGCAAAATTGACAATAGGAAGGCATGTGCGGTTTCCAACGATTGTCAAAATGGTGTGCGGAACAGCGACGCCATGCGTAAGCATCACGGCATGAATTGGTGCCACCATGTAATCGCCGTCAGGTACAGGTGGTGTAGAGAAGAGGTCGATATGTGTGACACAGTTAGGCGGAAGGCGTGCGAAATCAATGCAGCAAAGGCGACTTTGAGGTGGGTTGGTCAGATCAGCAAGTAGAGGCAATTCAAGGTCAAGACAGCCGGCTGAACAATCTATACGGGCCGAGTGAGCGATTAGAAAATCCATGCCTAGAATTACTTCATGAGGGCAATTTTCTATAACGGTGAAAAGAACAGCAGTGCTTCTATCGGCGATAGTCACACGGGCAGAGCACATGCCAATAATCGCGGCAGTTCCCCCGTCGGCGACTCGAACGGCTCGGTTCAAGGCGGGTGTGACAACTTTCTTTAGGCGGCGACGAAGAGCAGCACTCATTATGGACACATGCGCGCCGGTATCGATCAATGCGCGCACAGGTACATTGTCTAATGTAACGTTCAACAGATTCCGGGTCGTCGGTAATATTACACGAGGATTTCTTGCAGAGGTCGTCGTCAATGCAGCTTCACCTCCAGAAGCTGCACTGCCTAGTTTTCCGGTCGGGGGCGCTGCGAATAGGTCGGAGATGCAAAACGGCGTTGTGGGGGCGAACGAGATTGACGGCGAGCAGGGGATGGTGAGCGGGCGTAGCGAGGTCTCGTCAGAGGTGCGGGAGAATCAGAAGATGTGGTCGGCATAGGGGAACCAAAATCAAATGTTGAGGACGACTGGTGGTCAGAAGTGGCTTGGGTAGGAGGCCCATAGCGTGCCGGCGGAGCCCAGTGATTGCGGCAGTGGCGAGCAATATGACCGACACGTCGGCAGTTGAAGCAGATGGGCTTGTCGTCCGGTGTACGCCATTCGGACAAATTGCGCTGTCGAGAGTAGTTGGACCCAAATCGAGGAGCGGATGGACGACGATAAAAAGGCTCGGCAGAGTAGACTGGTTGAATGGGGTGTAGGCCGACGTTCGATAATTCTTGACGAACGACGGCTTGTATCAGTGAGATCGTGGTCGGTGAAGGATCAGGCGTTGGAAATAGAGTAGCTACTGGTTGGGCTGCCTCGACCTCACGACGAATGATGCGGGTGAGGTTGTCACATCGGGGAACTGGGTGGACGGAGTCATCACAAGAGGAAGTAGCAGCTGTGTTCGGCAGGCGCGTGATGCCGTGGGTGACGCGGCGGGCTTTAGCCTGTTCTAGACGGCGGCACTCTGTCAGGATCGTGTCGATTCTCGTGACATTATTAAAAACCAGCAGGTTGAAGGCATCGTCAGCAATCCCTTTGAGGACATGGTTAACTTTTTCTTCTTCTGACATGCGCTGGTCGACCTTGCTACAAAGCGCCAAGACGTCAAGAATGTATGAGACGTACGATTCAGTAGACGTCTGGGCGCGAGTGGCGAGAGTATTCTTGGCAGCGAGCTGACGACCAGATGAATCGCCGAAAAGATCACGGATCTTCGATTTGAAAAGATCCCAGCTTGTGATTTCGGCTTCGTTGGTTTCGAACCATGTCCGCGGCGTGCCGTCGAGGTAGAACACAACATTGGCGAGCATGAGCGTGGGATCCCAGCGGTAGGTAGCACTGACTCGCTCGTACCGGTGCAGCCAGGAGTCAACGTCGATGGTGCCGTCAGCGGAGAAAGTTCCAGGATCCCGCAGGGGTGGCAGAGTGACGTAGGTTGTCGACTCGGATCGAGAGACGGGTGGGGATGAGGCATTGGCAGTTGAAGTAGCCGAAGAGTCCCCGGTGTTGCGACCGCTGCGCGTCTCCATCGAGGTACGGGAGTCGTCCACCTCCACCAATAATGTTACGGGTAACTTATTTAATAAATTAAATACGAAGCACTGTGCTCGGCGAACAAGATGGCGACAGTTCATAAACAACCAGCCACCAACGTCGTCTTTCTCTTTCTTCCAGACAGGCTGTGCCGGCTGTTGCGTATCAGTATCTATCTAGCTGCCTGCGTCTGGGTGCTGTCGATCACCTCCCTAACTTGGGGTCGACAGAAATTAGTGTGGGAGGGTAAGAGAGTTTGGCATTCGAATACATTCGGCTGGTCATAATAAATGAATAACGTTAAAATTCCGACATGTACATTGTCTCAAACCGTGTCCACCCTGCATGGGTCGTGGGATGCGGGTATGCACGTCATGTGATTCACAGTTTATATCTGCTCAGGAACAGCGAGAATAGACATTGGTAATTTAAATGTGGGGTGTAAGAAAAACTGTCATTGGCAGTGTTGACTTGACGAATTCAAAGAATGATTACATCATGATCCCAGGAGGAATTGAACCCAAGGATTCTGTGCGGCAATCAGGTACTCTACCACAGAGCCAGACCAGGTCTCAAAACTGCTCTGGAAAAGGACCCTATGCAGGAGTGATGTTGGTGAAACGCCAAGTGTGGTTGCAGTGCTTGCTATCTAATTTTATAATCATTACATATGTACTCCAATGATGCAGGTGTCATGTTGCCTTAACATCAGTTTTTTATTTTTAAGCGCCATCTCCGGTTGTCGGTCTACGTAGCACTAGCCAGCGCTACCATTCTTGCAAGCACAGTTGCTACATATCAGCTCACCTTGTTTGATGTCGGTACTACCGATGTTGCTGTTGGCATTGTTACACAACTGTGAGCAACTGGTTGTATAAAACATGTGACTGTTCAACACCTATCTGTTTGTGCATAGCTATAGCATCATTTTTTAATGTTTCCCTCCATAACAAAAAAAATTACACAACAGCGACATTATCTCTGCATGCTTCGCATGACATCCATTCCTATGATATGTCAGATCTGCCTTTTTTTTATTGTCCATTGCAACACATATGCAGAGCTTCGAATGGGTGAATAATGTTTGCCAGGGACTGCTTGTTCGCTCCTAAAAGCAGCACATTTACAGTTATTTTGCATACACTTGTTCATTACTTTCATAGTTATCTTTTTGCAAGTATTAGTGTGTACGTTCATGCCGGTCTCTGGTGTTGCAAGGTGCGTTCGTTTCATAGGCAGTTGGTATTGATACAGCTCATTGAACAGTGTATGTGGCATCTGGAGATTGATGCTAATGCTTTTATTTAACACACTCGAGCAAGCCACTTTTAAGAAGAACGGCTGTTTGGGCTAGTGACTTGAATTCTGTGTTCGTAAGGGTTGCGGCACAAGCACGAAAATGCTTGAAGAAGTGCTTACGAAAGGCTTCAAAGCACTTCGTTTAAGAGACCATTCAATTGACATTTGTTTTCATCTCTATTTTTTAGGAAACAGAAAGTACTTCCGGTATCATAAAAGCAAAACCTCGTCGAAAAGGTGCAACAGCAATGAGAAAGTCAGGAACATCAAAAAACTACACTAAATCAAAGGCTGATGAAAGTGTTTCTGGTGCAACGACCAGTCAGTCTACTTCATCAAAGAATGTCAGCCAGAAAGGAAACAGCGCTGTTAACAGTGACAAGGTATGGTTCTATCATTTAGCTTTGTGAAGATAAACTTATTTTTTCCTCTGTTTCGTTCATTTATGTTTGTGTCTTTTAATATATTTGCATTATTAAGGCTTCCAGCTGCATTTTTGTATAGTCTTTCCGAAGAAGCAGTGTGATGGAAGGCCTTTTGTTATCTGACGGGGTTGTGAGTTAGCAGGAAGGGGCCAGTGTGACCCTCCAAATGCACTTTTTATTGTAATTAGTAAACTGATTTAATTAGACAACCATGTAATTTACATCGGTTCGTATCTATCTTGTTTAGAAGGGAAAAACTCTGGCTTCTGTGGCTTCAAAGGAGAAATCTGGAACCAAAGGAGGTAGTGCAAAGAGGAAGAAGCCTTTGGCAGCAGCCAAGATGACTCGTAGGGCATCCTCATCACACCATGTCAGCACTGTGATAAAGCCACATTTGCAAGGCATTAGCGAAAAGCTGTCGCAACCTGTCAAGACCTTCCGAAGTGGAAAAGTGCAGGTCCGCCATTTATGTTCATAAGCCTGTTTCCTCTTTTTTTTTCCTTATTTTAATTAACATTTCTTATTTAGTACGTGTTTCAGCCTAAATGTTTACATGCCTGCGTGCTGCTTGTCAATACTTTGCCAACGGGAGTTAGTAAAAAGAGAAATGATGCATTATGTGATGTGAAAAGTTAGCGAAATTATGTGACAGGATTGTCCCCAAGGAAAGAATTTGCAGTTATGCTGTGAGAGCTGCAGCAACACTATAGGTAGTGTGTGTGTTTTTGTATGTGGATGCACATGTATATGATGTGCGTGCATTGTGTTTGTGTGTGTAGGAGGGAGAGAGAGCGAGTGAGACTAAGAATTCTGGCAAGGGGATCGTGTTTCTTCTGCATTCTTGACATTTTTTAAGTGCACCTTGCATTTCTTTCAGCGCAGTGTACTATATCTCATTGCAATCAGGGAGCTATAGGAGGGACACGGCATGTTGGTCACGCAGCGAAATTTTGACCTTCTTTTCATCGACGCGTCTTTTTATACCAGCGTTATGACGTATGCATTCTAGGCACATCCTGTCATTAATAAACAAAGCAGAGAATTTATGCCTTGGCACTTGCTCTAGGTGTCTATCGGCTTCGCAAACATTCATTCATTGGTAGTTTATGGTGTGTGTTATAGTATCAAAGGTGGACAGAGATGCATACTGTGACTTGACGTGGCATATCCTCAGTGTAAGTGCATGTTTTGTTAAACGGCTTGGCTAAACCATTCTGCATCAACAGAAGCTGCAAAGCACATCTTCAGTTTAACATATTCGTATTGTATAGGCAGAGTTGATGATGTGTGAATAATATTGACAGGAGACTCCTATGGCTCCTGTAGGCGCCACATTTAGAGTTACTTTTAACAGGATTTTTCTTTCTACTTTTTTGCCCAATATGATGGTGCGCATTTATGGAAGTCTCGGTGTGACATGTATGTTCACATGTTATGCACTTTTCTTAAGATAAAGGTCAGCTGTTAGAACTTTTATTTAAGGCAGTCATGTAAACTACTTCAATTAAACTATTTAATTAAGATTTATGTGCATCTCTTCTATTTAGCTCCAACGCCCCATTAAGATGAATGCACAGGATCATCCACAGGAAAAAATGAAAGATAAGAAACCTGTAAAGATAGCTGCTACACAGAGCTCATCAGGCACTGAGACAGAAAAGGTATGTGCCTGCCTCTTTGATTCATTGAGATGAACATTTATTTTATCATTATCTTTTTTTCCTCTCATGTGATGTTTTGTTTTTTAATGCCTGTGGGACAGTTAGTTTCCAGCTACATTTTTATGCATATGTGGGATTTTGCATTTGCTCTTGTGCCTGGAGAGAGTATAAAGGAAATAAAAAATAAAAATCATTTTGTTACGTCTTGCACTGATGAACTGGTAGAGAGGAACCAGTACATACCTGAAGTATGCTTAATAGCATAACGTTTTCGGCAAATTGGTATGTCATACTGTAGTTTTATAGTGTACAAAAGAACACAGAAAGGGAAAGATGTGACGCATACTGGCGATACTGTTACAGAAATAGGGAGACATGTATATAGGCAACATTGCTTTTCAACCATCATGACTGTATGCACTTTGCAAATTCACCCATCTTTATGTGGATAGGCGAACTCGTTACAGGAGAAAGCAATCGACGCTTTATAAATATAGTTAACTGCTAGCTTATCAGTCATTTCAGCCTCGATTACTTTGTGGGTCAGCTGACCTCTACTGGTACTGACAATTTAAGTTACGAAAAATGGCGTCAGCAAGGTATGAACATCGTCACTTGCACCTTCATTACTGCAATTCCTGCAATGGGCTTCGAGGAATCTACCCCTGTTTTCCTTCTTGTTGTAGTGGTGTTTCTTTGAAGGGGTCCTGTAACACTTCTTGAGCATGGTCAGAAAAGGCTGCCGATTGGTAGCAGAGGCTCCCAATAACACGCGAGCCATATGATATAGCACCGTATGTGGCTTGGAATTCAAAATGAATTCTCAGTCAGTTAACGATTACTTTCTCTTCTCCTGAAAAATGATGGAAGAAGCTAGAAAAATTACTTGTCACAAGCGTTGAATTATCTATTGCCTGATTTAAGCATGGTGCAGTAAGTTGTGACAAAGATTTCCGCCAGAAGCCGCGACTTGTCCATGTGTGCGCGCGCGGTCTCACTGAAAAACCATATATTCAAAGAAAAAAAGAGAGAGGGAGAAAAATTTTGCCCAAGGTCACGAGGTGCATATGCTTTGGCCGTGCCATTCCTCCCTGCTTAGCTTCCAGCGCTTTTGTCAGGACGAGGGAAGAGAAAATGCAATTTCAGCGTGCAACAATATGAGTAACTCCACTCGTACAGGATGGATTCTAAAAATTTTTGGGGCGGTGCATTCGTCAGGCAATAAGTTCCTTTAGTGAATACACTCCTTGGCTACTTGCTGAGCCTCTTTAATTAAACATTCCTTTGCACACTATCCACTCTAAGCCACACAATTCTTGCCAAATGTCAATGGAAGCTTTACACAACCGCATTATTGCACTCTAAAAAGCTATTCTAAACTTTTTTAAATGCAAAGCATTTCTTAGCGAACTTCGGCGACTTTGAGCGTATCTATCTATATATCTATCTGTCTGTCTGTCTGTCTGTCTGTCTGTCTGTCTGTCTGTCTGTCCGTCCGTCCATCCGTCCGTCCATCTGTCTGTCTGACCAGTATCTGACCAGTCTCTCTGACCTGTCTGTCTGTCTGTCTGTCTGTCTGTCTGTCTATCTATCTATCTATCTATCTATCTAGCTATCTATCTATCTATCTATCTGTCTGTCTGTTTGTGATTCTACGTCTGTCTGTCTGTTTGTGATTCTACGTCCGTCCGTCCGTCCGTCCGTCCGTCTATCTATCTATATATCTATCTATCTATCTATCTATCTATCTATCTATCTATCTATCTATCTATCTATCTATCTATCTATCTATCCATCCATCTATCCATCCATCCATCCATCCATCCATCCATCCATCCATCCATCCATCCATCCATCCATCCATCCATCCATCCATCCATCCATCCATCCGCCCGCCCGCCCGCCCGCCCGCCCGCCCGCCTACAACTTTTAGCTCTCCTGGCCGTTTCGATAATGGTATTGATGATACTAAACTTGGTATGTCTAACATGACTACGAAGAACATATTTGACTAGTCATAACTTGAAAAACTTGACATCTATGTCATGAATGTCATGATTTACATTTTATTGGTCCTGCAGCTCTTGCAGTGGTTTTGTTCACATGGCATGTTGCAAAACTGCTACGGTAGGGCATGATTGCATGGCGAACACAAGCGAGAGACTTTAACATGACATGCGTGTCAGGTAACAACATGACTACATGCCATGCTCATGATGCGCTCGCAGCCGTTTCGCTAGTGTCACATATACCAAATTTGGTATAACGGTACGTGAATGGATGACGAAGCTATGTGACTGGTGTAAACATGATAAACATGAGATGTGTGTCATGTAACAACATGACTACATGCTACGCTCATGATGCGCTTGCGGCCGTTTCGATAGCTTCACATGTACCGAACTCGGTATTATGCGACACGAACGGATTACATAGGTAAATGACACGTCCAAACATGATAATCATGACATGCGTGTCATGTGACAACATGACTACATATGCCACACTGATGATGCGCTCGCAGCCGTTTGGCTATCTTCACATATGCCACAATAGGTATTACGTGACGCCAACGGATGACGATGGTATGTGACTGGTGCTAACATGATATTCATGATATGAATTTCATGTGAGAATATGACTACATGCCACAGCCAAGGTGCCAATACTTTTCGACGTGACGTTGTGCGCGCGTGTTCGCCGGCGTTCATTTTGTCGCGTCGCGCCGGCGTTGCCCACGCCATGTGCCGGTCCTGCCTTATACTCGCAGATGCGCGCCGCGCTGTGTTGCTTTGACGCATGCGCGTTTCTGCGCGTCCGGCGTCCCTCCGTCACGAAAAGAGGGAAACACAGCGTTGTCTAAGTAACGCATGGGCGCGAAATGCAGCATGTCGCCTTTCCCGGCGTGCACGTGTGTAAACACTACAATGTAGTATATTGGGTTCTTCATGATGCGCTTGTGGCCATTGTGCTAGCTCCATATATACCGAATTTGGTGTTACGTGACGTCAATGGATGACAAAATATATGACTAGTGCAAACATGATAATCCTGCCATGCATGTTATGTAAGAACAGGACAACATTCCGCACTCATAGCGTGTTTGTGTCCATTTCCCTAGCTCAACATATACTAAATTTGGTATCACGTGATGTGAATAGATGAGGAAGCTAAACGACACATCCAAACATGATAATCATGGCACGTAAGTCATGTACGGCATCAATTACCTCCACCTCGTAACGTTGTGCTGATTTTAAAGTGACATATCAACATTTCTCATTCATGCTTCGCATAAGATTGATTTCCACTGTATGTGGGATCTGCGAATTTTTTTTTAATCTTCATTTTGCATTCCTGCATCTCTGAAGAGGCAGCTCTAGTTAGTCTACAGAAACTGTGCAATTTTGTGGGAGCAGAAAACGCTACTTTTGCATTCGCGCGTAGTGCCTGTGTATGTGTCACGTCTTTCTCTGGCTTTGTTTTTTCAGTATATGAAACTATAGGCTGAAATAATCATTTTCATTTGTATCCACCACAGGGGTCTAGTGGTTATAGTACTCTACTGCTCGCCCGCACGTCACAGGATTGTATCCCAGCCACGGGGCTCATATTTTTGATGGAAGTGAAAATCCTTGAGGCTTGTATGCAGATACATATTAACACTTTTGTAACGTCAGGAGTGATTTATGTTTCCAATAGTATTAATTTCAAGCAACTGATTTGTTTTTGAATGTTATCGAAAAATTGTCAAAACGAAAAATGCAACAAAATGAAGAAAAAAAGTTACAACAATAATGCAACATTATACAGCGTAAACATTAAAAAATATCTAAATATACATATTCAGCAGATAGTCCTTGTAGAATAATACTGAAACTGTAACGTCTTAAAGTGGAAAAGTTATTTATATAGTACATCAAAATATATAATGGTATACATACATGGATAAGTTTTAGGATTGTTTATAAAGTTGGATAGGCGCACTGATTATGTTGTTATTTCACTGAGTATTATGCAAGTTTTAGCACTTGGGTTGTTCTACCAGTCGTAAACTTCTGTTTCTGCTACTAGGTTTACGTCTGTTTTTATCTTTTCTAACCGTTTCAGCCGACTCATTTTAAGGCAAAGCCTGCACCAGACAGGAGCCGTGTCTTCCGTCTGCGAAACATGTCGGCACCAGTAACCAAGCCAAAGCCCTTTAGGCTCGCATCCCTCGAGAGACACCAGGAGTCTATGCTGGAATTTCAGAAGAAGGTACCTGGCATTTCGGCTATGCAAACAAGTGGTCTTTTTCGAATAGCGTACGAATGGCGAAATTTTAGGCGAATATGCCCGGCATTTCGGCTGAGCAGCCGAGCCCTCCTTTTATATAGCAAACGTTCGAATACATTAACATTGCTACATCCACTATTCATCGAAGCTACACAATGTTGTCGCATTTTTCGCGTCGCTGCACTTTTCTTATGCATTCAGTTGCACAAATTTTTCAGGCACCAAGAGCACCATGAAAATGTCAGTGTGATTGGGCTGTTCGCAAATATAGAACTTGGCTTAAATATGCCATTTCAGTCTTTTTATTATGAAAGCAATGCAGATTACTTGTTAGAAGGCCCATCCTTATTCTGAATTTCATAATAATACATGTTGTACTCAATTTGATAGCTTAGTGGCTGTAGCATTAGACTGCTAAGAATGAGAAAGATTAAATTAGGGCAAAGTGCGAAAAATTTCAGGTTAAGTAGGTTTAAATGCATATTTATGAATGCCAGGAGGCCAAAATAATTTGAAATTTCTAGCAGTATTCCACTCTCAGCAAACCTACGGGCACGCAGCATCGTTAGTTTATCTAGTCAGTTGCATCTTGCGAGGGTCCTCACCTAAAAAATATACCTTACACCATGACCTTAATTTTCGTGTTTCCACCCGTAAGTACAAGTTGAACAAGGTTAGCCAAAGTGCTAAGCTAAAACTTATCTTTCTATCGGCGATGCTCGCTGTGCCATTTGTGCCAAACTGTGTCTAAACGTGAACCCTGCTACATCCTGGTACATTCGTCCAACATATCACAAATCTGTGGCCATCCAATGTCAAAAAATATGCCCCGGATTTCATAAACAGCACTGTGCCTCTTAGTACTTCTTGTATCATAAGGGGTGACGTAAGATATGCCGTGGACGCAAGTGGCGAAGCGATTAAAATTAGACCTATTGAAATTTTTAAAACCACATGGTCATGGTGCTTTCAGTGAACAGCGCATCAGCTAAAGGTGTTGCCTAGATTTAATTCCTGAACTGTTAAATATGGAAAACAAGTGGTATTAAAAACTATGCTGTTTCAGTGCGAGGCTTCTAAATTTTATATCAGCTAATTCTTCTAACTGTCCACTGTGTTAATACTGGGTCTGCGAAACATTTCCTCACTATGTGCTAAGCTCAGTTGTTCTTTACCATTTTACAGAAGGAGCGCATTGAGGCTGAAAGGCTTCAGAAAATAAAATTTGTTGCTCGACCTGTTCCCCGATCTATCAGAGGTAAGTACGCGGGCAAAAGCTTTTGGGGAGATGGTGCACAAATTTTGGCAGCTGCACATTCACTTTGTTTACGGTTTGGTTGCTGTATGCTTTGAAGTGCACTTACTGCAAGGAGTGAAGACTCTATTGAAATACACAATGTGCTAGGGAGGAGGCCTTTTGAAAAGGCCCTGCTACACTTTTTCAAATAATCATTGAATGACTTCTTTAAAGGAGGTCATCGCCTCATGAATCCACTACCACAAAATTTTAGAATTCATCAAGTACGAGCAGATTACGAAGATTAGTTGCACACTTTAAACGAATGCTTTCTCTCTCCTTTTGTGCCAGCGAGAGTGCTGAAAGCTATGCAAGGGGGCAGTACTCATGAAGGGCCAAAAAGCCATGTCCGCTCATCGGCACACGTCACAACCTTGACCAGCTTGTAGCGTGAAACTACGCACAGGCATAAGGAGGCACATTTGTACACCACACATTGCTACTAGCAACAACGTGTTCAATTTGAAAACCATACCGCTTGTAAAACACAGCTGCCAGGCAGACAGTTGAACATGGGTAATCACCCTGAGGCATGTGGGGGAAAATTCACTCTACCTGATTGAAAACATGACTCTGTATATTACCGGTTATGCAAGCAACAAACTGGCTTAGCCAACAGTATTATCCGATAGCTTGCTGATGCACAAATCACCAAATGGATCAATAAGTTTTAACTTCCACAATCAGGCGGGTAGTTTCATCTTTATTTTGACCAACAATAACTGCATTGTGAAACAAAGGTCGGCAACCACATGCACAAATGTGAACAGTGAGAAGCTGATTGATTGATTGATTGATGTGTGGGGTTTAACGTCCCGAAACCCCCATATGATTATGAGAAATGCCATAATAGATGACGAACCTCAAGAAGCTGTCCAGGCAACAACTTATTTTATTCGCAATTGTGTTCTCTTAGTAGCTCAACCTGTTGGTTCGGCCAACATATAGTTTCTCAACATGAGGACGAAATACGATCAATAGATATGTTGGGTTTAACGTCCCAAAACCACCATATGATTATGATAGACACCGTAGTGGAGGGCTCCGGAAATTTCGACCACCAGAGGTTCTTTAACGTGCACCCAAATCTGAGCACACGGGCCTACAGCATTTCCGACTCCATTGGAAATGCAGCCGCCGCAGCCGGGATTCGATCCCGCGACCTGCGGAAGTACGATAAATGACCAACGCCATGCAGTCTAATAATTTCTTGTGACCGTTTTGTGCACCCAACCATTCCAGTTTGAGATGGATTCATCATGACACCTAGTTTCCAGAGCTTATCAGGTGCTGAAAAGACTACCCTAGTTTTATCGTTACTCTCCATCTTCTTGAGATAATGTGGCGGCAGGGGAACATAAGGGTAATGACTTGAACATTTACAAATTTTTTTTCAGTTCTTTTTCTGCCACAGGAATTAAAACATGGTCTGGATAGCCAGATTCCTTTGAATGTCACATATAATTCTGGAAGCTATGCTTCACCAGGTGAATGCATGACGTGTTCAATGCATTGCTCAGGCCTGTCATCACGATACTGCTCCTTGTTAGTTCGGAAGAATTCGAGTGAAATGGCAATAAGGCTTTTTGAGCACGAGGGTTACGCTGTCAGAAGAAAGAAGTCTTGTCCATGAACTTGTCCATGGACAAGTTCACTACGAGCCAATATGGCTTTTCAGAATCTACTTTTGTCAATGGCGCTGCCTCACACAGTGTGGCTCCGTGCCCCCGAGACGCCACATCTGCCCACGCAGTTTTGTCCGCAACCCGCTCTCACGTTAGCTTTGAAAACGACCGAGCTACTTCTGCGTAATTTAGCCCGTAGCTTAGGTAGTGTCCACACGATGCCTTAAATTCTATCAGCTTCGTCTCTACGGTTGGCACACTCAACCCCTTGACTACCGCAAGCTCCTTACCATCAGGCACCCGACAAGGTTAACCTGGAACACGCCCCAAGTAGCTCTCCAAAGGATTCTCGCATCACTGTTCCCACTCGAAAAGTCTTCCCACTTTCCTTTTTACGCTTCTATGTGGATGCGAGTTCTTTCGGGTTAACTTCTCTGGTTCAAGAACTTCTAGTTGCAGCACCGAAGTCGCATTAGGTTGGCCGCCAAACGGCACCCTATGCTTACTAAAATTCTCACTGTCTCGTTTTCCGGCATTGGCCGACCGATCGGAACCCGGGCAAGTACCTGCAGCACACGCTGCTGCCGGCTGCGGTTCATACTCAGCATCGCTGAATTCCACGCCTCTCTCGAACGATACGTCAACTGACGCAACTTTTGGGCAACAAAGGCGCAATTCACTCACGTCCCCCAGTTCTTGAGGCTCCGCCGGCCTCAGTGCCACGCACAAATGCTCGCGTTGTCGCTCAACAATCCCTTCCGCTTTTGCGCCCTCCTCGGCTATCTGCGGCTTTACCTCGGCATGCTCCTTTTCGCGGAACTCCTCGGGTGCGCCTGTATCTTTCCTGCCCGCCGCTTGCAATCCATTGCGCTGTCGCAACTGTAGCATGCCCTGGACTTGCATTTTCCTTCTGCGCCTAGGCTTTCTCCGGCACTGCGACTCTTTGCTGTCTCAATCTGACCTCTAGGTTTGCTGGCGCCTTGCGATTCCGCTGGCTTTTCATTCGCCTGTCTCGCAGCGCTGTTCGCACCCTGCGCTTCCTCAAATGTTCACAGCAACGCGAATATTTCTGGGGCGCCAATCCACGTTCCCCCTTCTTGGAGTGCCGCATACCCCACGGCCTCCTCCGACAAATTTTTATTCAATTGGTCGGCAACCAAAAGTTTGACCAGGCCCTCGAATGTCGACACCCCCCTTGCCTCAAGGTAAAAGTGGAGGTAGCTCTCTAAACGTGTCGAAAAAGGTCTTCACCCTTCGTGTGCACGCTTCTGTGACCCCAAGAATCTTCTTAAATACTCCCCTGCCGAAAGTTTGAGCTTGTGAAGCACCGTTTGCTTGATTACTTGGTAATCTTTATGTTCTGTTTGACTTAGCCGCATGGACGAAAATGGGACGCTCTCCGCTACCAACGGGAAAAACAAACGTCCCCAAAACTTCTCTGGTACCTCGTACGCTTCTAGGGCACACTTCACGGACTCAAATGACACTGGTGCTTCAGCCTCTGTTGGAAATTTGGTAATACCCCTGTGAGAACTTTCGAGTAGCGTCTCAATTCGCTACACAGATCCCGCCTGCCGAACTCAGGTCCACGTCACCGAGAGCTTCCGCGCATCATCTGCGACAGTCTCTCTATCTCCAACCGCAACTCCTGCAGTCTAGGCTCCGGCATGAGATTTCCGAAACAGTCGTCTCTCTGGCTCTTCTGCGCACTACCATCTTCCGGGTTTGCCATGTCGCCCTTGTCTCCCGAGTCACGACTCATGGCCTGCGCTCGGCTGTTTAAGTGGGCAAACTTCGTGTCCATAGGACACCTTAAAGCTCAAGAAAGGCAGTGGCACCTCTGATATGTAAGAACACCAGAGGACTCGCCACTTTTGAAGTTGCTGCTCGGTGCTCTCTTGTTTTGCCCGCCGTCCGTTCGACATCGCTCGATGTTGCCGGTGTTGTCACCGGATCGATGAATGGGGATGACTATTGCTAGACCGCTGACTTCCAGGGGTCGATGGCTGCCGCACCGCAGCCTCCTCAGCTCGGTGGCTTGCTTCTTCGTTGGAACTGCCAATGTCTTGGCATTTGGTCTTGCATGTTCTCCGCAACACGACAAACTTCTTGGTGCACAGAACGTTCCTTGTTATCGTCGTCTCGATCCTGTCGACTGCGCCAGTAAAACTCAACCTTCTACCCACTCCCTCTGTTCCCTTGAGCAGAGCTCTCTTAACTGCATGGCGGCTGTTGCTATAGGAGGGAGTGGAAGGTTGGTTGCATGCTGTCCGTCTCGTCTTGTTGTGGCTCCTGCTGCTTGTTCAGGGATGGAGACCAGCGCCTTTCGATACTCTGGTACAACAACAACTCGACGTTGCAGCAACTCGACTTTATGTGCAGGAACTTATGTACAAATTTACAAGACTCTTCACCGTTGGAACCGTCGCATGTTGCCTTGGCAGAGCCGATAGTGCAGAGCACTCTTTGCTGCGACCAGAACGATCGTGAGGAAATGGGAGCCAGGTTTTAACCCCTCGGTTGCCCATCCCAATTCTCTTCGCGGCCAACCGAAACAATTCAGCCCGTTTATTGGACAGACTAAACACATTTGTTGCCGTCCTCTCCTCTTGCTCTCTTATCCAAGCACTCGACCTCTCGGTCGGAGAGAGGGAGAGACGAAAGGACCGGCCTGCACACTTTGTTCCGCAAACTGTGCGAACACACACAATGGTGGCGCCGTTTGGCTGCGGGGCCCCTGCCATTACTGCGAGATGACTACGCTGTCCAGCGTGACAGCCGCCCCACGGACTCTAATCCTGATTGATGGATGGGTGCCGATACACCGGTTGTCCTCACGTGGCCCTCTGGCACTTCGCTGGCCGGGGACCACCTAGCTGGTTGTCAAAAGCGGCGACTGACCGCGGTCTTCTTGCCAGAATGGGCGTCCTTATGTCGGGATTATTGTCTCCCGAGAATCGGCTCTTTAGGAAGCGCGCCCTTTTGCGACAAAGAAGACTCACCCCCCTTGGCCTGCAACGCCAGACCTTACAACATATGTACGAAAAGTAATGTTTGGTTATTGCTTTAAATGTGCTGCACTGAAAAGGAGCTGCAAATGGTTCTCTGATAAAAATCTATTCTTTGCATCTCAATTCACTAGGCTAATGACATAACAGACACTAATGGATACTAAAATGTGCACATTTCATATGCCTCTAAAATATGGCATATTAATATATGTATAAACACATGCACAATAATGTGCTCTGTTCCAGTAATTGGTACGCAAAAGAATTATAAGAAATGTTTGTTTTATAGTGTAAGCATTTTGGTGTTGACGATATTTACCATCTTAGTTGTTGGTTAACCAATTATTCTGAAGCATCTCAAAAAGTAAAGAACTGCAATATTACAAAAAAGGGGGTAGGGGGACAAGTTTTAGGTGCTGACCAGCAAAGTTGGCAGCCCCACAGAAGGATGCACTGCTACTTTGAATAAATAAAACGTAAGTAATGTCCGCATTAAGCTTGAAACAAGTACTTAACAAACCCAAACATGAGCAGTTCTGCCGAGTGCAATGTAGCAACACCATAGATACTTGGCCTTTTTTTGAATTGGGTCATAATCAAGACATGCAATAAAAACAAGAAAAATAGTCAAAGCTGCAAAGAAACTATGTAAAAATTAAAGCGCCTGTCCTGTGTGTATTTTATGCTTTGTCCTTATCTTTTTTCTTGCTTTTTAGTCATGTAGCAACACCATGCTACATGCAATGAAACACACATTTGTGTGCTTACTGTGTAGTGATTCACCATTGCATTTGTCAGGCACCTACGGTTTCGGAGATGTGCATGCATAGCTAGATGTGTTACTCTGTATGTCTTGGGCCTTGCTCCTGAAATGCAGCAGCCAGCAAAGTCCTTGGTGTCAGCTTTCAATGCCGAATCCTGTATGATATACCAACTCTGGCCATCATACAAACTTGGACAATAAGTCGTGAAAGTAGGGCCTGCCGATGATGATGTGTGAGGTCGTTTATTTTTTATGATGTGTTGTATAATAACTGGTTGTGTGTGTTTTATTGAGCTATTACAGTAATGATGGTGATTTCAAAAGTTTGCCAGCAAAAAAATAGTGCACACTGATTGTGAGATGTCCATATGCAGTAGTGGACTTGAGCACAGAAATTAAGAAGGCAGTCTTTGCGAAAGAAACCTCCAGCTGCCTACTTACTGATCAATTCCAATGGCGGGGTGAATCAGGGGAAGCTTTTTTGCTCGTTTCATATCAAGGTTGTTTCAATTAAAGGGTGAAGGTGGTAGTCAATAGGAATCACCCTTTTGAGTGAGAAAACTTGCTTTGTTAAAATCAGCGAAATGGACCAGAACTCTGCACAATGCATTTACTTTTATGCGTTAACAAGTTACATACTTAGAGAGATAGACTTGGTAATATGTTCATGTGTGTTGTAGGTGTTCTGTGGCTTCACAGTGGTGTCAAATAGTTCGATTCAACATACCACATATGTTCATTTTAAACGTGGGAGCATCAGTCCATGCCACTGTAGCTCAGTTGGTAGCTAATAACTATTGCTGTAGCTTAGTTGGCACAGCATCGAACACCTTATTCGAAGGTTGCAGCTTTGGTCCTTGCTGGCGGCATGTTATCATTTTGCCACTTTTCTGTCTTTGCATTTACATTACAATCACCTCTAATAACATCCCGTGTGTTTTTCTTGGCATTATCGGCTGTTGATTTTCATTAATATTGTGTCTAAATTCACCACTGGAATTCAACGCAAGGCATGCACTGGCTAGCTGAAACGATCACTGACCTGTGCCCAGGGTTCGGTGCTCTTGTGTCTGTAGTTCTGCAATAGTTCTGAAATAAGCTTATTACTGGCACAACCTTTGTTTGTTATTCCTGGCTTTCTTTAGTACACTTGAAAAGCCGCGGCCAGGTCTGTGTAGAACACGTGAACCACCGGATTTTGCTCTGCGGGGCGAAGCCTTGGGACAGTATCAGGCTCTGACGTGGTCAGCCTGGCAACTAGCCCGTGCATGCTCCTGATACACCACTTCAGAGCCCGAAACTGCCTCAAGGTTTCGGCCCGCAGAGCAAAAACCAGCTGCTTGAGTGCTCTACACAGACGTGGCCAAGGCTGTATATAGCCCGCAGTGACTTCAATTGCAATGGGAAAGATAGCAAGGATGATTTTCTCCTGAACTTTGAAATTAGTATTAAAGTCTGAAGCTGTACACTCACTAGGAAATAACTGATTTTTAAAAAAAATTTTTCTCTTTTTTTCTCAAGAGCGACCAGAAAGTGTTGATCGGACTGTGGTTCGTGCCACCAAGCCAGGCCCGTCGGAGCATATCAGCAGGCCACGCCGTCGTTAAGATGTTTGATAAACAACACCTGAACAAGAACTGGCTCAAAGGCGACATACAGGCTTGGTCTGAGCCTCGGCTTTCTTTTGACGGAGGAGCTACCTGCCCCCGCAATTTACTTTGTAAGAAGCAAAAACACCCAAGACAAGTCTGTACAGATGCTACTAGACACTCTCTGGTCTCCTGCACATAATGTTTTACCAAGTGAACATATTTTGGTTTTAATAAAACTGCTTTTTCACATTTTGAATGTTTATGGTGCACCTAACTATGTACTGTATTTACTCATACAATTTGCACACTTTTCTGCATGGCACAAGCTAGTCCTTTAATATTGTGGAAGAGAGTGAAATATGAAGGTGAATTCATACAGTGCCCTCTACATGTAAAAACACACACGTAGGGTCGAACTGATTTAATACAGTCTTATTTCACTTTGGTCTTGTCTCGCAAAATAGGATGCATCTTGGCTCACCTGCTGCCAGCTGTTGGGACATCTGTTAAATTTGTAAACAAATGTATAGGGACACCATTTCGATGTGGCTGCAGTAAACATGAGCCTTTCGTGGTGCTGACCGTGAATGTGTTTTGGAAGTGGCGAAATGTTGTGCAGCGGCCAAAGCATAATTTCTAGAATGTAAAGCAGATTTGATCACTATTAGTGGAGAATCTTGTCGCGCTAAACTTTATTGTGACTAGAATGTATTTATTCGCGCAATTCCTAATCACTATCTCCGTATAGTGGGCAATCAAACCCACATATTCCAGATAAGCAAACAGTATTATTCTGATAGCCCCTCCAGTAGCTTCTTCACTTGCTCGTTACGTCGGTGTAATGCAGCGACACTGCTGCAGATGTGCCAGATAGTGGCAAAGTGACCTTGACTGCGCTCTCTGCCTGTTCCACTTGCCACAATGAAAAGAGAAGTGTCAGCAAAGACGCTGCTTTGAGCTGCTGTGCGTTGCCTGGTGTCATTTCAATTAAAATACTAATCTACTATGAGTGAGTGAGTATGAACTTTATTGAGGTCTGAGGAGAAAAAAAGCAGTGCCGAAGGCGGCGGCTCCACCAATGTGTGTGCCAGCAGACAGAGTCCTTCGGCGACGGCCCAGGCCATCTGGACAGCTTTGAGCTGAGCGATTAACTCTGCTCAGGTGTGCCACTGTGTGGGGAAGTGACCTTGGCAGTATTCTTTGCCTTGGCTACACACTTGTCACAGTGGAAAGGGAACTGTCGGGGTGGATGCTGTTTCGAGCTGCCGTGCGATGTGTGGTGTTCTCCAATTCTTATAATCCAGTTGTATTAATGAAGTCTAATCGGGACCTTGTAGAACTTTGAACCAAGTGATATTTGATACAAAGCGATTTTTTTATAACGAGGTTCTACTGAGTAATGATGCCAGCGTCTGATATTTGAGTGCCTTTTAGCTTGCATCTACCTATACATATCAGTCGTCATCAGCAACAAATCGGACGCTGTCTGTGAAACGAAATTACTGAATGACCAAATATGCAGATATGTAGTCTAAGCTAAGCTATCACATGGTTATGGTTACAATATTTCGCTGCTCAGTAAGAGGTTTTGGGTTAGATTCCAGTAGCAGTGGTCACGTTTCGCTGAAGGGAAAATGCAAAAATGCTCTTGTGCTTAGGTTTACTTGCTCGCTAAAGAGTCCCGGTTGCTCAAAATTAACTATGAGTCCCCCACTGGTTCGCCATTTGTGGAGTGGGCGAGGGCGCTCTTCTTACAGTTCTCTTCTGTTACTATCGAGCCCAAGTACCAAAAAAAAAAAAATAATAAAACACAGCTTGCTTCCGTGTACTCGTTTAGTGCATTGCAATTTTCACTAACATCGGTCCGGAACAAAGCCTTAGAGAGCAAGAAATGGCGCATTAGACCGAACGAACTCGATATGCTGTGAAACAAAGCTTCACTGTATGCAGACTCTCTGACGGTTTGGGAACGTGAGATCTGCTTTTCGTTTTAATTCCTAATAAGGCTACACCTTTAAGAAGAGTGGTTACCAGAATAGCGACATACCGACATAAAAACCCGGCTACAATTCGCCTGGTGTGCGACCGACAGTGGCACTGCGAATCGCACCTGTATGACATCAGAGCGAGGATTCGTGCGCTTTCGTCAGCCACGCAAGCGCGGCGCCGTGTAGACACCCACCGTTGTGGTGAACTCAACAAAAAAAGCAGTTCAGTTGGTTATCTTGTCTGTGGTGGCTACCGATGCTGTTCGAGCATCTGTGGGTCTCTGCTTTTGACGTTTATTTCAGAAGCACAGCGTTGTTGCTTGGAACTACGGCAGCTTGTCTCCACGGCGAGTGCTGCGCAATCGTGAAAACTGCTGTGTGCCTCAGTGTACTTGTTTGCTTGTGAAAAGGGCATTAGCTTTCGGAACTATCCTAAAGACCTGAAGCTCAGGAAGAACTGGATAGTCGAGCTAAGAATGGAAAAGCCCCCCACACCTTCATTGACTGTGTGCAGCAAGCACTTCGCTGAAAGTGATCTCTGCTATACCCACTGTAATGGCCACTCTTCAATAAGCTTGTAACTGTGTTCGAGTGCCTCGCCAGTAGTACTTCAGCCATTTATATTGCACGCAGCCTATAAGCACAGGCGACTTAGACAAAGCACGGTGCAGCCTGTCAGTTGCATCGGTGTGCTCGTCGGCCATCTGGGAGATTTTTTGGCCCTGTCTATTGGGCTGCAACTGAAACCACTTCATAATTGCACTATAAAACACTCGTTTCATACATTAGTTGACCCTTGTGAGGCTGTTCATTTGACAATGTCCCCGCCTGATGCAGACGGTCCGTGTACAAGAGCAGCGGATGCTGCAATGCGGTTGACAGCGGAGATGAGTTTCTGCTCTGACATCACATGCAAGAGGGCACCATTGAAAAATCTAGAGGCGATATTTGCAAAATAAATCTAAGCTTATCAACTATTGGTGTGTGAATATTCAAAAATTTTGAATAATGAATGTAATCGTGTTCATATTCACTTGGTATTTCAATAGATTAGCACATATTTCAAATACCTAATATTTATTTTTAAATACTGTTCAAATAATTGGCACTGGCAGAAGAGCCCCAAAAGGAGAACATTTTGGAACATCGAGAGAGTGCTTCTGTTTTAATTATGGGATTACCAAAGTACATGTGGCCCAACTTTTCATGGCGCTATTGATGGTGTACTGATCACTGGTGAAAGTGCTTCGGTTCAAAGCTAGTGTCACCAAAGCTTTGTGTCCTCATTTGTTATGCTCATCATTCTTGATGTTCATTTGTGAAACAGTGTTTAATTTTAAGCCTTTGCTTTTATTTAAAAGTACTTGGTAACAAAGTGCTGCCTTGAATTCTGAAGTAGTAACTGCTTTTTCAAGAAGCAGATGCAAAATTTTCCATATGCTGTCACTGGTATATAAGCTTACCTCAATTGAAATAACTGTGGCATTTCTTTGTTGACTATTAAGTTAATCCCAATGTTCTATTGTTATAGTTTGTGACCATTTGTTCTTAATAAGATATTGTCCAGTTCCAGAGCTGTATTGAAAATGGCTGCCTTACTATTTGAAAGCTACTCGAATACTATTCAATGTGTTTTTCATTTTTCTTCTTCTATATTTACTTTTTATTTGATTTCATTATAAAATTCATTATTCACACACCCCTAATTGCCAACTCTGACAATTAAGAAAGATAAATCCTTCGGTTCAATATGTGTTCATTCAACAAAAATGCATCAGCGTATACTGCAGTTGATAAGACAGCAGTATATCATCAGACTGCTATTGCTTTTGACTATGGCAAAGTTAATTAAACCGTTAGCAGACAGCTATAGAAAGTCTACGAATGGTTTCTTAAGCATATCATCTCTTGAGGCAGCAAATTGCAAGCTTCTTACAATATTATTATATTGTGATCGTATGATGAGTACTTTCCAACAGGAATGCTTTTCTTTATGCAGGAAAAAAAAGGACATAGCCAGGTTATGTATTTTATGTACTCGCATCGATGAGCCCATTCTGCATGTAAGCTTTGTTCACTTTTTGGCTTTTATTACAACGGCCGTATGGACGAACCAGCGTGTCAAGTACACCACCATTGGTTGCGAAAGACCAATATTCACGTGCGAAAATTGCGATCTCTGCTCGGCTTCTGAACTGGTCTTCCAGAATCGGCAGCTTGGTGGTCCTCCATCAGAGTTCTTCGGGAATGATCATCTCGCAAAAGGAAAAAAAAAAGTTATAGTCTTGTGCCTACAGCGGGAACGTTTCTGTGGCGACTTGGCGGATGAAATCGGGGAGCACGAGGCGGCTCACGTTCAGTGGCCTTTTTGCCTGCTGGTGAAGTGCATTCTCCGTTTTGTGGTATCTCGATCGGAAATTTCAAGTCGCTCACTAAGAAACGCGGCGTACCTTGCGCACAAGCTCCGGTGGCGGAGTGATTTTGGACTTGGCACCGCCTGGCGCCTGGTCCAAGGTGAGTTGGTGCATGCGCAGGTAGAAAAGCGCTGACTGGACGCACGAGCTAAGCAACATGGTGAGCACGGCCGACAGGGCAGTTGCGAATCCAGGTAGCGAGGGGCAGACGTCTCAAGTAGAGGGCTCCCGAGATGGCCAGCCAGGCGCAGTGGAAGACGGCTGCAGAGGGTCCAGGTCTTCTGGTGCCACAACGCGAATGTCGCGCGCCACACCTGCCGGCTCCACCACGTGGTGCAGCGTCGACGACGACGCGTTGGACAGCTGTCACCGGCTACGCTTGTACTTTGTACATGGTCCCGCGCACTTTCGGTGACACATCTCGATGTTGCACTCTAGGTACACCTCCATTTGCGACATAAACCATTTGTACAATTTGCTGTTTCCACTAGGACATACTTCCGCATTGAAAGCGCTGCACAGCCGCCGGCTTTCTACATGGGGTTCACCATATCTGACCACGAGGACGCGATTTCCGATTTTCAACCGCAGCAGCCGTTTGCCAGGGACATAGAGCGATGCAAAAACACTTCTGTACCGTGCTTAATAATCGCGCACGACGCTGTAATTTAGGACTTCCGTACATTACTGCTAATCTAAAAAACGAGCTATTGTGCGCACTTACTATTTAACTTCACTAGGAACTGCTTTTTGAAATTTTAATCCATTGTCACGCCCCGTTTTCTTATGAAGGTGCCGAAAAGTTTTGACAGCTCCAGAAAGCATAAGTTCCAGAAGGGTTGCCACTCCTCTATAACACACGGCAGACTTCCTGAAAGAGCGATGACGTAAGTTCATAGCACTATACCAATAAATTAACTTTCTAGCCACTTTCAGTCCAAAGTTTCTAGTGTTAAGATTAGAAATTATAAACTGACCCAATGTTTCGGGACCTTGTGCACAAACTGACTGAACGTCGTCTTGGCAGCAGCTACATTCGCCATGAAAGAAAACACTGCAAGGTAGTTTAGCGACACTTTATGCGATAAGGCAACATATTTACTACTCATTATTGTTTCCCAATGAAAAGGAGGTTGTCATTTGTGTTGTGAAGCTGTGGTGAACACGGTCGACGATGGAGTCATATTGTCACTTCAGCAATTCGGTTGATTGTAGAATTTGGTACAAATACAGGTGTAGTGGAGCATACGCACCAACGCGCAACATCCTTATAGGCTCCACCTCCTCTGGCCTTGCCTTCAGTTTACAGGCCCCCACCGCGCTTTTTCCGTCCATCTAATGAGTGGCGCACTCATGACAACCGTCCTATCTGCTTCGCGTGTGGCATCGCTGGCCACATTGCATGCTTCTGCCGCCGCCGTCCCACACTTGCGCACGCCTACTTGGGAACTCCTACGTACGCACCCCAGCAGGCCACCACGTCTGCAAATGAACTGAGGCACTCCGACTCGGATCGTCACCCATCTCCTCGTCGCCGATCGCCATCGCCTATGCGTCGTCGACCACCTCCTGAGGAGGAAAACTAATCAGCGCAGTTCCGTAGGCAAGAACTGCAACTTGTGCGCAATTCTCAAGGCCTCCATTTTCGCCGCAAGATGTTGTTGATGGCAATGTTGAGGGAGTCGCCAAATTAGCGGTAATTGATACTGGGGCCGCCGTTTCTGTGATGAATGCAAAATTTTGTCGGAAACTGAAGAAAGTGACCACATCTCTCTGTGGTATGGTGCTGTCCACGGCTGCGCGCAAAGCATGCATCCCTAGGCTGTGTGTACGGCGCGCGTCGTCATCCAAGACGTTTTGTACATTGTCCAATTTTTTTGTTCTACCATCTTGCTCTCATGACCTTATACTGGGTTAGGATATCTTATCACGTCATGAAGCTATCATCGATTGTTCTCGTGGGGAAGTGGCCCTTGTGCGAATATGTGAATTTCCATAGCCCGACCATTCTCCTCTGCTCTGCAAACTCATCGCCGACGACGACATCACTTTGCCTCCGGAAGCTTCAGTCGCTATTAGCCTTTCATGTGTGGCGCAACCTGACGCCATGGTGGTGTTTACGAAATCTCCGGTTTTTACTGAACGCAAGGTCATCGTTCTCCCATTTGCCGTACTTACAATTGCGTCATGTTCCACTGTAATTCTGGTTACCAAGCACTGCAACTATCCCATTGGCTTACTCCGTGGTGAAACCATAGGATATGTACAACCTGTCGACAATATCGATATTATTCTTCCCGACGAAACGCCATGTCAGATTGCCGCAATCACTCAGGCGTCTGAGCCATCAAGCTCACCAGCCTTCGACAATGCTATTGACGCAGACCTTCCCCCCTCGCATCGCAGCCAACTTGTTGCTCTCCTTAACAAGCTTCGCTCTTCTTTCGACTTTCAGAAACCTGCTTTGGGCCGCACCACGACTGTCACTCATACTATTGACACCGGCTCACATTCGCCTCTGCGACAGCGTCGTTACCGTGTTTCTGCCGAAGAGCGCCGCGTCATTACGGAGCAAGTAGATGACATGCTTAAACGTGGAGTCATACAGCCTTCTCAAAGCGCTTGGTCGTCACCCGTGGTTCTGGTAAAGAAAAAAGATGGAACCGTTCGATTTTGCGTGGACTATCGCCGCTTAAACAAGATTACAAAGAAAGACGTCTACCCGCTACCACGAATAGACGATGCTCTTGACTGTTTACAAGGCGCCGAGTACTTCACATCCTTGGATCTGCGTTCTGGGTATTGGCAGGTGCCAATGGCTGAATGTGATCGCCCTAAAACAGCCTTTGTAACGCCGGATGGCCTGTATGAGTTCAAAGTCATGCCATTTGGGCTCTGCAACGCGCCTGCGACGTTTGAACGCATGATAGATACCATATTGCGGGCCCACAAGTGGAAAACTTGCTTGTGTTACCTAGATGACATCGTAGTCTTTTCAGCTGATTTCCCGACACATCTTCGTCGTCTCCACGAGATTCTGGCGTGTCTAGCTTCTGCAGGCCTACAACTTAACACCAAGTGTGAGGGCCGGGCGGGCTAGGCATGAAGGCTGAGAGGCGTTGTGAATCGAGAAGAATGCGCTTTATTCGAACATGAAAACGTGCCGACCGCGCCGGAGGCGGGAGCGAGATTGATAAAAACGTGACCCCGGCCCTCGCTTGGGCTTGGAGTTTATCTGAGTAAAGGCGCCGCAGGTGGCGCTGCCGATTAGATAGGCCGCTACGCTATAGTGCGCATGCGGGCGCTCACATCCGGCCCCTCCTTGTCTGACCAAGTCCCATTGGTCTAGGAAAGGAGCACTACTTGGTGGCTTCACTGCGAGAGAGAATAGTCCTTCAAGCGCTCGGGTGGGCGCTTTTGGCGGTGAGGTCGCGAGGAGGGTACCGCTGGAGGCAAAACTGCAGGGCCAAGGGAAACTGGTGGTTGAGATAACTCATTGCCAACACTGGGAGAGCCAGATAAGTCACACAAAGGCCACTCTTGGGTTTTCACAATGTAAGGCTCGACATAAGGTGGCACGTAGTGCTTGAGTTGAGAGACGTGCACTATCCTGTCTTGGAGTCGATCACGAGGACCTTGACCAGTTACGCGGCTAACGACAAACGTAACGGGTGTTTTCTGGTTGGTGATTTGGTATATTCCCTTGAATTTGGGTGCCAACTTTCCAGTTCCATCTGCTACAGGCTCTTGGCGGCGCACCCAGACGAACTGGCCGACTTGGAAGGAGTGGTCTCGATGGGACTGATCATATGCTGTCTTCCGTTTCCCTTGTGCTTCCTCGGTATTACTTGCTGCTACGGCCCGGTTCTGAGACAGCATTAGGAGACGGTCTTGTAGGGTCCTGGCTGTGGCGGGACGATGGCGTTGATATGGGAGCTTGGGGACGTATCCATACAGTAGTTCAAATGGAGAGAAACAGCTGCTGGCGCTATAGCTTGTGTTGATGGCAAAAGCAGCTTCTTCGAGTTTGCTTGCCCAGGAGGTCTGGTCCGTTGGACACAGCTTACGAAGAACGGAGACTAAAGTCCCATTGCTTCTCTCTACAAGACCATTGCTGGCTGCGCGGTATGCCACTGAATAATGAATCTCAGCACCGTGCATGTGCATGAAGTGCTTAAACTGGTGAGATTCAAAGGCTGCTCCATGGTCAGACATGCAGTCATCAGGACAACCAAAGCGGAAGAACACCGACTGTAAATGTGCTATAACTTCCTTAGCTGATGTTGAAGTTACAGCCGCTGGGACAATGAAACGCGTGGCAAAGTCAATGACATTCAAAATGTACTTCTTTCCTGAAGCAGCCGGCATTGTGATGTGATCAATGGCAATTAAGGCAAAAGGAACATCCGACACTGGCATGAGACCCATTTTGCCAACACTTTTAGATATTGGGCGGTTGTTGCTTTGGCAGATCTGGCATGCTGTGACGTAGTGGGTCACTGAAGACGTAAGGTTTGGCCACCAGTAACGTTCTCTCACTTTGGTCAGTGTCCGGGTTACATCCATGTGGCCTCCACCGTCATGAACAACCTCCAGGACAGCCTGGCGCATCTTTGCTGGCACTACAATAGCTTGAGAACCTGAAGTCGCGTCACTATGGTACAGGATGTCATCAATTATGGCAAGGTCATGGTCCCACGATTCTGAAGATGACAGAGAGCGACGAAGGTCCTGGCACTCTTTGTCTTCTGCTTGCATAGCTGCGAGAGACTGTGTCTGATGGAGGACTGCTGCAGATAATCGTGACAGCATGTCAGCAACCACGTTTTGACGGCCTGGATGGTGCTGCACAGTGAAGTCGAACTCTGTAAGATCCATCAACATGGTCGTAAAACGACGTGAAGGCCTGATGTTGGCTGTTAAGCATGCAACGGTCCAGTTGTCAGTCAACAGGCAAAATTTCTTGCCGAGCAAGTAGTGTCGGAACTTGATCGTAACCGCCCAGTGGACACCAATACACTCCCAAACGTTGCTATGCAACTTCTTCTCTGCGGCCGTGAGTGCACGACTCGCATATTCGATCACAGTTTCTTTTCCACACTGTTTCTGAGAGAGCACAGCACCAATTGCGGTTCCTGAGGCATCTGTTGTGACTGTGGTTTGGGCGTCTGGATCAAAATGACCCAGTACAGGTGCCTCTGTTAATGCTGTGCGAATTCGCTGAAAGGCTTCATTGCAGTCGCTGGTCCAGGCAAACTCCTCAGACCGTATGAGACTCTGCAACGGTGCTGCTATCCGAGAGAAATTCCTCACAAATCGGCGATAGAAGCTTGCTGTCTGGAGCCATGACAAAACTGCTTTGCTGTTTGCAGGCTGTGGGATTTTCATGATGGCTTCGACTTTGGCAGGGTCAGGCTGCTTGCCGTCCCTGCTCAAAATGAATCCGAGAAACCTGATAGACTTCAAAGCAAACTTACACTTGTCAAGTGAAACTTTGAATCCACTGGCAAGGAGTGCACCAAGTACTTCGTCGAGTAACCCTGCAAACTCGTCAAAAGTTGGCGCAAAAACCAGAACATCATCCAAGTACACCCGCACACCGCACTTTGGGCAATGGGGCTGCAGGTTAGCAAAAATTGACTGCATGGCTCGCTGGAAAGTGGCAGGTGCGTTCTTCAGCCCAAATGGCATGCGGGTCCACATAAAGGTGCCATAGTGGGTCACAAAAGCAGTTTTTGCCTGGTCTTCCTTACGAACGCGAACTTGCCAGTAAGCAAACTTTAGGTCAAGGCAGGCGAAGTACTGTGACCCAGCAATGTCATCCATGATGTCATCCGCATGTGGAAGTGGTTGCACGACGTTCACAGTCATCTTGTTTAGGGGCACATAGTTAACACAAAGGCGCTTCTTGCTACCTCGGCTGACAACCACTGCGGGGAATGCCCAAGGTCCTAAGGCTGGTAGAATGATGCCTTGCCGAAGGAGTGTGCTTATTTGAGCCTCAAGAAAACGACGGTCTGCAGCAGAGTAACGGTAAGGGGATCGACTGTATGGCACAGCATCGGGAAGAAGGTCGATTGAGTGTTCAACACCCTCGTACAGACCTAAGTCATCCTCTTCACGAGCGAATACTTCAGCGTGCTTCGAAAGAATGCTCGTGATTTCCCGTTGTTGATGTGCTGGCAAATGGCTACCAACCTGAGCGGCAGGCAAGGATGGGTCAATGCAAACCTCTATTGTTGAAGAAGCACCTCGCCTGCATTCAGAAGACGGGCCGTTGGTGTTTGAAACCTCATATTGACAAGATAGTGCTAACCACGGGGGTTCATCTGGGCCTGGGAGTGGCATTCGCTGGAGGCCTGCTGAGCTGTGGTGTCCAGATACATGGTAATTGAAAGATGACCCCTGGATCATAACAGCGTTCGACATCCTGGGCAACAGTCGCTCATAGCACCGCACACTTGTTCCTGTGGTGGGATGACGAATTTCAGTTGGCATGGGTGGCTGGAACACCAACTGTGCGTGACTGGCAGCAAACCAGTCTTCCCCCAATATAAGTGGCATGGCATTGTTATCGAGGACGGCGGCTTCCACCAAACCGGTGATGGGTCCCACAGAGATCTTCAAGCAGATAGCACCAGCAGGAGCCACTGTCGTTCCTCCAACGACAACTAGAGGGGGTCTGGTCCAGGGCAGGAGGGGCAAAGATCTGACAAGGTGACGAGAAACAAGTGTCACCTTGGAACCACTGTCTGGAAATGCGTCCACTTGGCCGCTTCCAGCAATTGTGGCGTTTACAAGGGCGCATTGGACCAGCGATCCATCAAGGGTTTCGGAAAGTGTGCTGTGAAGAGCTGGCGAAGGATGCGTTGTAGACTGTGTGGCAGTAGCTCTGGATGGGCACTTTGAAGCTAGATGTCCTTTTTGGCGGCATTGAAAACACACGGCTTCGGCCAAGTTCTGGCCAGAACGGTAGGCAGGAGCGCCGTGCCTCGTAGAGATGGTCAGGTACCGAGCCTCTTGTTGGTCTGGTGGTAGGGCTGCGATTCGCTGCGGCTGTCTTGTTTTGTCTGGTACCGCCTGAACATTCGTGCCCTCTTCACTGTGGTGGGGCACCTGTGGGCTTGGCATTACTAGTTTGGTGCTTGAATACCCTGGGCGTGGGAGTCGACGAGACAAGTGGCTCAATGTTTGGTCAAGCTGCGTTACGATGTCCATATAGGCGGCGACGGTTTCTGGCCGTTGTGCTGCTATAGTAGTGGCCAGGTTCTCGTCGGAAATGCCCTGAAGGGCGTACTCTATGCGCTGAGTGTCGGTAAGAGTGACTGGGCATCCCGAAATGAGCTTCAACTTCGCCAAAGAATAGTGGACCAGGTTCTCTCCGTGCGCTTGCACGCGACAAGTAACAGCTTGTTGCCACTGTAGTAAGGTTTGCTTGGCGCTGAATTGGTCCAAGAAAGCTTGCCTGAAGGCTTCCCAGGTGGGACACTGACGGCCAATGACTGCTTTCCAATCCGCGGCTGCTCCACGGAGCTTTCCCAGAGCGACGGCGAGTACGGTTGAAGGCTCCCACGAAGCTAGGTTTCGAGTTCGTTCCAACTCTTCAATCCAGTGGGACGCTGAAATGCTGCCGTCTCCATTAAATGTAGGAAGCGATGCGGACAGGTCTGGAAGGGTCGTGACCTGAACTGGCGCTGCAGCGCGTTGTGACACTTGAAGGAGCTGTTGAAGTAAACCCGTCAGCAACTCGGTACTTTGGGCTGCATCGAAGCTCGAAGGAAGCGGCGTAGTGTTCGGGCGCTGGCTGGACGCTGAGGAGTCTGGGGAAGGCGACAAAGGCGTCATTGAGCGGTTTTGGGCTATATCGGCGAGGAGACGATTGATCACTTCTTCCTTCGGCCCCGTAGCGTCCAGGTTTCGGCGAACCAACTCTTCACGGAGGAAGTCTGCTGTAAAGCCGGCGAGGTCCTCAGGCGTAGCCTCGTTCCAGTTCACAAGCGGCATGGCGTTCACAAGAAATTAGCAGAAGGAGCACAAGACTCACGAGAGACGAAAAAGGCGGGCAAAAGGCGACGTTCCAGGCATGGTTCGGAGTCGACTGCGCCAGTTGTGAGGGCCGGGCGGGCTAGGCATGAAGGCTGAGAGGCGTTGTGAATCGAGAAGAATGCGCTTTATTCGAACATGAAAACGTGCCGACCGCGCCGGAGGCGGGAGCGAGATTGATAAAAACGTGACCCCGGCCCTCGCTTGGGCTTGGAGTTTATCTGAGTAAAGGCGCCGCAGGTGGCGCTGCCGATTAGATAGGCCGCTACGCTATAGTGCGCATGCGGGCGCTCACACAAGAAGTGCCACTTCGCAGCCCGCAAACTAACCATCTTGGGACATGTCATCACAAGAGACGGTGTTCTTCCGGACCCCGATAAGCTTCGAGCTGTCGCTGACTTCCCAATGCCCACATCACTGAAAGGCCTAAGTAGTTTCGTTGGTCTCTGCTCCTACTTTCGTCGCTTCGTGTGCAACTTCGCGTCCATCATCGCACCTCTGACGAGTCTGCTTTCCAACAGCAAAGGTATAGTATCCACGTGGTCACCTGCATGAGATGACACATTTCACCATCTGCGCCGCCTGCTGACCTCACCCCCTATTCTTTATTCTTTCTCGCTACGACCCCACTGCTGCCACAGAAATTCACACCGATGCAAGTGGCGTCGGTCTTGGTGCAGTTTTGGCGCAACGAAAAGGCGCCCAAGCCGAATACGTATTTGCTTATGCAAGTCGCGCTCTCAGGAAGGCTGAATTGAATTACTCCGTGAGAGAGAAGGAGTGTTTGGCCATATTCTGGGCGCTGACGAAGTTTCGCCAGTACCTTTAGGGCCGTCCTTTGGATGTGGTCACAGACAACCACGCTCTATGTTGGCTGTCCACCTTGAGAGACACGTCCAGACGCCTGGGACGTTAGGCACTTCGATTGCAGGAATACGACATCCGTGTCGTATATCGTTTTGGTCGCGGGCATGCGGATACCGATGCACTTTCCCGATCGTCATTAACACCATATGCGGCTTCTCCGTCACCCCTTTTTACCACCTTGTCACCACTCGAAACCACTGACATGATTTCGGAGCAGCGTAAAGACCCATACCTTGCCTTGTTACTTGACTACCTTACCGATCCGTCTGCTGCCCCTTCCACGAGAGCGCTAAGCCGGCAAGCAGCCCACCTTTCTTACGAGACAACATTCTGTACCGCCGCAAGCACATGCCTACCACATACTATCCACATACAAATCTACCACATACCATCCACATACAAATGGTTTCACTGAGTGGTTCAACCGCACACTTGGCGACATGCTGCGGATGTACACCTCCTCCGACCACGCTAACTGGGACGCTGTATTACCTTTTGTTACCTTCGCTTATAACACCACGACGCAAGCGACTACCGTTTTTTTTCCCGTTCTTTCTGTTGTACGGCCGCGAACCTTCCCACCCACTGGACACTATATGCATCTGAGTGCTGTCCACTTTCTGAAGTCGCCAGGTACGCTGAAGACTGACGTCAGTTGGCTCGGTCTCTGACAAGCGAGACTCGAGGTCTACAAAAGACTCGACATGACGACATTCATCACATAGCTCCTACGTTTCGTGCTGGCTCCCTTGTGTGGCTTTGGGTGCCCCCACACGTTCTTGGCCTTTATTCTAGACTTCTGGCCCAGTACCATGGTCCGTACCGTGTTATTAACGCGACCTCTCCTGTGACTTACATCATCGAGCCCCTAACACAATCGCCAGATTTGCACCGTCGAGGACGCGAGACCGCACGCGTCGACCGTCCCAAGCCCTACTACGAACCTTGAATGCGCCTACTCCCTGAGTCGCCAGGATGGCTACTCTACACCCTGGGGGGGGGGGGGAGAGTATTGTAGTGGAGCATACGCACCAACGCTCATGCGTCTTCGGAAGAGAATGAAAAACCCCGCGCTCTGATTGCGCGAGAACCTGTGCCACCTTTGGCAGACTTTGCTGTACGGCCATTTTCCGTTGCGACCTCGTTGCGACTTCTCTGGTTAAATAAACATCATCACACAGGTATGACATTTTGCACTTGTTCTTGTTGGCACAAGTGCAATGTACGTACAATGTGTTTTATTTTTTCTCTCCTTCTCTTTTTTCTTGCCAAACAAAAAAAAAAAGAGTGTCAGAACAGTATCGCCAGTGGCAGATATTTGTACTCCGCCAAAGGAACCTATGTGACATGATGTGAACATCTTTATCTGTAAGACAGGGTCATAATACCCGACCAGACAATCGGAACAATGCATAGTTGTGAAATAAAAGACTGTCGGTACACGAGGCATCCTGAATGTATAGGACCATTTATTAACAATAAATTGGCTGCCAGACTAAAGGCATCAAAGAAAAGGTCTTCATGAAACAGATTTGGGAAGTATGAAGGGCCTACACTGCCAATATTTATTATTAGAGGCCAGATTTTTAGGCAATAAGAATTGCGTTTTAGGCGCCAAAAATTAGCAGGCAAAACACTGTTTTAGGCCCCCAGAATCGCAAATATAGAAGAGAGAGAAACAACATTTATTAAGAGTCCGGCGATGATAAATCGGGGCGGGCTTGGACCCCGGCCTAGGCATCGGCTGTGAGCCCTTGGGCTCGGGCGGCTTCCTCGGCTCGCTGGACAGCCCATAGTTGTTCGAATGCGAAGCTGAGCAGAGCCGCCTCCCAGCGCGCCCTGCGGTTCGAGACTGCCTCATCGTTTGTACTGCTGACTGCGTCATTGAGACTCGAGCACTCCCATAGCATATGCCCCAGGGTTGCCCGGGAATCGCATGCTTTGCATTTATCTGTCGAATACAGGTCAGTGTAACAGAGGCGAAAGGTCACTGGATTTGGAAAAGTGTCTGTTTGGAGTTGTCTCCATGCAACTGACTGCTTCTTAGTTAATTTGCTATGTGGTGGTGGCTATTTATGCCTACCGAGCTTGTAGTACTGCGTAATCTCACTGTAGCTATAGTCATACTTGCTCCCACTGCCACACTTTTCCGCGTGTTGTCTTTGTAGAGGCAGCATCGGCATGCGCAGCTGCTCGGTTCGTGAGCTCTCGAGCCGCCGCGTCTGCAGCCTCGTTGCTGGCCAGAGGGCAGTGCGTGGTATCGCTTTGTGCAGAAATACGTTCAATCTTGCACCACTTGCCAGCAGAACAAGACATCTCCGCGGCACCTTACTGGTATGTTACAGCCGCTCCCATTACCGGCTCGCCCATTCGACCCCGTGGGTATCGACCTCTTCGAATTTTTGTAAAAATTTATTGTTCCTATATTTACGTGTTGCGATATGGACACCTGCCCACACGCATATATAGGAACAATAAATTTTCACAAAAATTCAAATTTTCAACCTGTGTGCGCGACAAAAAAGCAAAAAAGAAGGAGGTTAATTATAGTTCATGGTGGCACAAAGGCGCCAATGGCTTAACATAACGATGTGATTGTCCTTTTTTTTGCACGGTTTGCAGGACACGACCCCTCTTTTCATTGTCTAGCACAATGAGTTAACTGTCGACCATAGAATAAACACTCTCGGGGGTTTTCTTTCCAGCATGGCTCCGAAGGGCAGCTAAAGAGCAAATAGATAGGTGAAATGGTCTTCTAGCCTCGCATGGGATGGGTCCATCGTGGAGGGTCAATTTTTCCTCTGTCGGGGAACACCTTAAAGGGCCGCTCACCAGGTTTGGACTGCTCACTAGGGTGCTCAAGATCACGTTTGCAAAGATTTGCAACGCTACACGCCCCCGAAAGGGTTGAAATGTCATGCTGAACGCCGACTGTCTTTCATTTTACGGGCACGCACCCGTGATGGAGAAGGCAGCGGCGGATCGAGCGACACATTTAGGGGGGGGGGGGGGCGCTTGAAGTAACACTAGAGGAGGTGGGCGCAGTCCTAACTTTTTTGTTTTTAGTAGCACGAAAATCCCTTCGAAGCATAAATACTATTCATGTGTGCTCATAGCGGTCACTCATTTGTTCTAATTGGTGATAAAAGGTGAACAACAAGCCCTGAAGAGTGGGGGGTAGGGGCTGAGTGCTGACACATGGCTTTACGACGGGGGAGACCATCATTACCGCCCCACACCTCTAGATCTGCCACTGGGAGGAGATGACGTATAACATGGAATGGTCCTGCGTGCGGTACGTACAATAGCACGTGACACTGCGACAATTAATCGGAGCGACAGGTGTAATTTGCGCAACCTGTTGCTTGAATAGAAGAATGAAAGTTATTAGAAATATTAAAACTTGTCCTCTCTACGCAAAGTGCAAATTCGGGAATGAAGCAGCGTTTCTGTTTGACCACTGTCGAACATATTTATTCAACACCTGGAGGTCAAATGAACATGGCAGCGTTATTTTTCAATGTTTTTTTCCGTTGTTTGCGTCCACAAAACAGAGCAGCTGTTACATTCTGAAACGAAAGCAATTCATTTGCAGGTTCAGAACACCAGCTAGCTGTTTACTCGTCGGTATAGCTGCACAGCAAAAAATATTTGCTTTTCATTGCTGTGAGATTACACCAGCTATGACGTGTAGAGAACATGGAGTAATGCATCTTTATGTAATTCTGAGGACATCAGTGACAACACAGCGACCGCAACGAAGTGCGGTAAGCGCGTATTTATTTTTGGTACAGCGACTGAACGTCAATGTGAAAACAGATCATTAAACGCTCACGAAAGACTTGCACACTGACGAATACATTTTGATGCCATTAGTAACCAAGGCGACAACGAGAGACCACTAAACATGATAAAAAAATTGATCGTTCATTACACCCATAGGTAGCGTTGTCAGCAACACCTCTGTTGGCTCTTTCATGGGCCTCATACAACATCGACTGGTGAAAGTGTGTTGAAATAAACGTAGCCGCTTGACGTACTATAACCAAAAAGAGACACGGTGTATTGGGAGACTTATAATGCTTAGACCTCATTCAATTTTGTAGCGTGCACCTAAATTAGATTGCAGGAATGTTCTTGAAGTACACCTCAAATATAAATGCTGCTGTGGTGGCCGGAGAATTCAGCCATCGTCATTCAGCTTAGCACTGCAATAACATGGGAGCTAACCTACGAAGGCAGGGTTGTAGTATAGCGACGGCGCGATCATTCATCATGACGGTGACTATTAAATTATAGCGTGTGTCATGTCCTGTTGCTGCAATTTGCGTGCTCGAACATTTTATTGGTCTTACTGCGGCAGCTGCAGACCTGAAAAGCTTCATTGCATATAAGCGAAGAAGGAGTTTCGGCAAAAGGCTGAAGCTATGAATGCAATAGCAACCCGTCGGACTGTTATAAAAAGTAAGTTTGCGAGATTTAGGAGCCATAATAAATGTAAACATGGTCGAATGTGTTTTCGCCGACATTCGTCCGGCGTTTCCTTCCTTGGCATCGGTCGATGTCGACGATACCAGTGACGGTATAGCGAGAAGTACAGTTGCAATGCACTTCACCAAAACGTCCACTTCAGACTGTCCCAGGCATGGCTGTGTGGGAGTCGACGCCGAAAGCAGGTGGATGACGGGAGAAGCTTGCTTGTTCCTTGATATATATATATATATATATATATATATATATATATATATATATATATATATATATATATATATATAATGAGATCTAACAGACAATAATGTGCCAAAGAATGTATAGGGCCCGTTATTAGAACCAATGTAATGTAAAATAAGAAGAAAGAAAAGTGGGTGAAAAAATAACTTGCCGTGAGCAGGAATCGAACCTACGACTTTCGAATGACGCGTTCGATGATCTACCACTGAGCTATTACGGCGGCTATGCCCCCAGCCACTTTATTGGGTTCGTATGTAAATTTAAACTATGGTGGCTAGAGGGGGGAAGTGTGACGGGCGCTGTATCCCCGCCATGGGAGAGGGATGCGCGGAACGCAATGAAAGTTCTGGCCGCCGCAAGGGGCGCTGGTGTAGTAGTAGGTGCTCGCCACGCTTGCTTTGGCACGCTCGTTCTCTCTTAAACGTAAACATTTTGACAGCAATCTGTCTGGCTGGGTAGAAAAGTTTAGAAAATTGAAATTGCTCCAGCCACAGTTCAAAAAGAGCCCGACGTTTCGGGACCGACTCGGTCCCTTCCTCAGGGGGTGACTGTCTTGGTCATGGAAGTGTCGTCGCGTCGTGTTCTCTCACCACGGCTCCGGCTTTCCCTTTCCACCACGTTTCGGAGACCGTGAACGTACACCGAAGGCATTGTTCCCAGCGAGCGGTTGGATTCGCTCGCAGGATTTCAAGCTGGACGGTTGTGCCCTCGCGATCTCCGACTTCAGCGTAGCTCCCGCCGACTGGTTCGCCCTCCGCGGTCTCCTGAAGCCGTGCAGCTCTCGCATTGTGGCGCCCCGCCCTTGGACTGCTTCGACCGGATCCCCACTTTCCTATCTCCTTCTTTTTCCTCTCGTTGGCTGTCTTCTTCTCCGTCTATTTTCCTTCTATTCTTTTTATCCCTCCTTCCCCCCAACCCTACAAGGCACTGCGCCGTGTCGCCTGAAGGCAGACAGAAATTACGTGCCTTTTTCCTCTTCATTGTAACCACTACCACCACCCTCTCTGTGCTGTTCCGTCACCTTGTTCGGATGCTACGCGCTCGCTGTCGTTTGTTTACCCATGTGTTCTGCGAACCATGCCGTCAAGTCGTGCAAGTACATGCTTCGTCTCTGGCTGTAAAGGCGGGTATAGATCGTGCTCGGAGAAGCTTTCCGTCTTTAAAGCCCCGAAGGATCTCTCGAGGCGAGAGCAATGGGCTCGAAATATTAAGCGGGCTGACAAAGAGCTGACGAGAGACAGTGTCGTTTGCGAGCGGCATTTCGACGCCAGTTTCATCGAAAGGACATACCGCCACATTATAAACGGTGAGGTTGTCGAGATACCCCGCGATTGTCCGCGTTTATCAGAAGATGCGGTGCCTACGCTGTTCCCAGACGCACCGAAGTACTTTACCAAAAAAGCGCCCGTGAAAAGAAAGGACAGAAATATATGTGAGCAGCGCGGACCTGCTAAAAAACGGCAAAAGCCGAACTCTGTCAGCAGGCAAGAGCCCGAAGCACACGTGCAGCAGCAGGAGCACGAGGATCCCAATGTTCTTCCCGAAGTGGAGACATCTGATGCAGTTCACGCCGACGCCGAAGTTCAAAGGGTGTGCGGCAACCTCCGTCACTACCCGACGAAACATGGAACAAGTTAACGTTTTGCAGTGACGTGATTCTGCGTTATACGGCGTTTGTGAGCTCGAGGGCGAGCAGGTGGACCACATCTTGCTGCCCAAGTTTGTGAAATTCAAAGCTAATAGCAGCCAACAGAACTCATTGTGTTGCTTTGTATACTTGAGGGGCAAACTGCATTCACAGTGTAACCGTCTCCTCGCCGAAGAAGCGCAGTCGGTGCTCGACAGCACACATGCACTTGCATTGTGTCAAGGGCTGCGGCATGAGACCGGAAAAGCAAGGACAGTATGTATTGTTTGCTGGGAATTACTTTTCTGCCAAGTGTACTTATGTGTGTGAGAGTGGGCTCCTGCATACACTGCAAATACCTCAGAAAACTGGTGCAAAACCAAATGTCGCGAAAGCGGCGTAGCGGGGGCATGTACAAACGTTAGATTCGACAGACATTGTCAGCCTAACTACGCTGCAAAAAGAAAAACATACGCCATCAGAACCACCTGAAGCCATGTCTGTTGTGCTCTCATCGTCAAGTGATAACACACACGTGAGTCGAAGCACTGCAGAAATTTCGAATCCACCAACGCTGGTACATTGTCATCTGACAGAAGCATTCACAATCAATGATGACCCACCACCATCTTGGGAGCTTTTTCATCAGTCTGTCACGCTGCTTTCATCGCAAGACAAGCCCAGCAGTACAGTATCGACTACCGACTGTCTACTGAACACATCACCATGCAATGAAAACCAGAATCATCTTCCTGAAAGATGCCCATCTGACCAACTTTCGCAACAAAACGAGCAATTTCAACAAAGGCAACTCCACGAACCACAGGAACTACAACGGCTACTCGAACAAGAACAACGATCAATTGAAACCTCCGCAAAAGTACACTTGTGGCTTCAAGGTCACCAGAGACTACAACAATTAAAGAAGCAAAGACAAAGTCAATGCCTAAGCCACCTTCGGAGAAAGCAACGTCGACAAAATTTTCTGCACCAGTTCTCAACGCCGTGCCTTCGATCCAACAAACTGAGAGAACGCCACATGAAGTTACGAAAGAGACATGAAGCTATCAAGTATACAACAGAGAAGAAAAGACATCGTCCCATCAGCCTTCGTTCTCACGCACGCCGGCTAAAAGCAAAGCGTTTGTTGCCTCGACGGCGCTGGATCCGATGCCAAAGACATCCGTCAAGCCAATGCTGCGCAGATTTCAAGCCTTGTTCGTTCCTCACAAGACCTCAAGATGTGTCATCATCAGTGCAGATGTGCAGGGCGGGCTTATGCTATCCCGGGCGCAACAGTCAGCCTCGCCCACCAGAGTTGTTATAGAGTTCACCGGACTGCTCCCTCGGGCTTGAAGATATAAAGAGACTGTGGAACTCCGTCGGGACGTGATACTGCGAATTTGGACATTGTCTGTTTATTTGCTTCTTCAATTTTTTGTAGGTTATAAACGGTGCCATCTTTCGGGGGGAGGGGGAATCGTGTGACGTATCAAGTGATGGTTAAGAGAGGCAGAGAAGGAAGAAGTGCACAACAGAATAAACATGGGGTATGAGCCAGGCCACGTCTCCTATTCATCATAGCGTCACATATATATATATATATATATATATATATATATATATATATATATATATATATATATATATATATATATATATATATATATATATATATATATATATATAATGAGATCTAACAGACAATAATGTGCCAAAGAATGTATAGGGCCCGTTATTAGAACCAATGTAATGTAAAATAAGAAGAAAGAAAAGTGGGTGAAAAAATAACTTGCCGTGAGCAGGAATTATCGAACCTGCGACTTTCGAATTACGCGTTCGATGATCTACCACTGAGCTATTACGGCGGCTATGCCCCCAGCCACTTTATTGGGTTCGTATGTAAATTTAAACTATGGTGGCTAGAGGGGGGAAGTGTGACGGGCGCTGTATCCCCGCCATGGGAGAGGGATGCGCGGAACGCAATGAAAGTTCTGGCCGCCGCAAGGGGCGCTGGTGTAGTAGTAGGTGCTCGCCACGCTTGCTTTGGCACGCTCGTTCTCTCTTGGATTCGCTCGCAGGATTTCAAGCTGGACGGTTGTGCCCTTGCGATCTCCGACTTCAGCGTAGCTCCCGCCGACTGGTTCGCCCTCCGCGGTCTCCTGAAGCCGTGCAGCTCTCGCATTGTGGTGCCCCGCCCTTGGACTGCTTCGACCGGATCCCCACTTTCCTATCTCCTTCTTTTTCCTCTCGTTGGCTGTCTTCTTCTCCGTCTATTTTCCTTCTATTCTTTTTATCCCTCCTTCCCCCCAACCCTACAAGGCACTGCGCCGTGTCGCCTGAAGGCAGACAGAAATTACGTGCCTTTTTCCTCTTCATTGTAACCACTACCACCACCCTCTCTGTGCTGTGCCGTCACCTTGTTCGGATGCTACGCGCTCGCTGTCGTTTGTTTACCCATGTGTTCTGCGAACCATGCCGTCAAGTCGTGCAAGTACATGCTTCGTCTCTGGCTGTAAAGGCGGGTATAGATCGTGCTCGGAGAAGCTTTCCGTCTTTAAAGCCCCGAAGGATCTCTCGAGGCGAGAGCAATGGGCTCGAAATATTAAGCGGGCTGACAAAGAGCTGACGAGAGACAGTGTCGTTTGCGAGCGGCATTTCGACGCCAGTTTCATCGAAAGGACATACCGCCACATTATAAACGGTGAGGTGTCGAGATACCCCGCGATTGTCCGCGTTTATCAGAAGATGCGGTGCCTACGCTGTTCCCAGACGCACCGAAGTACTTTACCAAAAAAGCGCCCGTGAAAAGAAAGGACAGAAATATATGTGAGCAGCGCGGACCTGCTAAAAAACGGCAGAAGCCGAACTCTGTCAGCAGGCAAGAGCCCGAAGCACACGTGCAGCAGCAGGAGCACGAGGATCCCAATGTTCTTCCCGAGGTGGAGACATCTGATGCAGTTCACGCCGACGCCGAAGTTCAAAGGGTGTGCGGCAACCTCCGTCTACCCGACGAAACATGGAACAAGTTAACGTTTTGCAGTGAACGTGATTCTGCGTTATACGGCGTTTGTGAGCTCGAGGGCGAGCAGGTGGACCACATCTTGCTGCCCAAGTTTGTGAAATTCAAAGCTAATAGCAGCCAACAGAACTCATTGTGTTGCTTTGTATACTTGAGGGGCAAACTGCATTCACAGTGTACCGTCTCCTCGCCGGAAGAAGCGCAGTCGGTGCTCGACAGCACACATGCACTTGCATTGTGTCAAGGCTGCGGCATGAGACCGGAAAAGCAAGGACAGTATGTATTGTTTGCTGGGAATTACTTTTCTGCCAAGTGTACTTATGTGTGTGAGAGTGGCTCCTGCATACACTGCAAATACCTCAGAAAACTGGTGCAAAACCAAATGTCGCGAAAGCGGCGTAGCGGGGGCATGTACAAACGTCAGAAGAAGCTCGCTAACACACGCCGCAGGTTGCGTACTGCTCAGAAGAAGCTGCTGAATGCAGAACGCGAATTAGCAGCGATGCGGCAGGCAAATCAACAAATTGCCGACGAGGTGCTGGGCGCTCGCATTAAAAGTTTGCCTGAAAAGCAACAAATGGCTGTCAGGGCCTGCTTCGAGGCAGCTACAAGAAAATCAACATCTGGGGTGTTGTATGAGAAGGAATGGATTTTGGAGTGTGTACTTCTGCGGATGCGTAGTGCTAAACTATACGAGCAGCTTCGTAAGCAAAAAGTTCTTATATTACCAAGCAGGACGTGTCTCCAGCGCTATACTCGCAGCTTCAAAAGTGGCTTTGGATTTAACAAAGCAGTTTTCAACGCCCTTGCTATCAAGACTAAAGATATGGACATCTCCAGTAGACATGAAGGCATCATCTTCGATGAGATGAAGTTGACTGAGCATTTCAACGTCAGTGCAGCAGGTAAGCGCTACCATTTCTTCAATCGAGCATCAGATCACTGAAGATGCACCACGTTTGCCCAGTATAGGGCCTGTTTTTATACTGCGGAGGCAATCAGTTTTTCGTTTTTAACTTGTTTCCAGGGACAGTGGAAGGCTTCGTTGACCTCGGAAAGTTCACCCAGGAGGAAGATCGGACGACTCCAGCCGACCATGGGATGGTGATGATGTTTCAACCTTTTCAAGGTGAGGAAGCGTTATTATCAATTTTGTGTGCCAACACATGTTTACTGATAAAAGCACTTTCACTTTGCCAAATTAATGAAGAACTTCAAGTCGGCTCCTTATTAGATGTCACGTTTATTGAGAGTGCCTAGTCAGCATAGCGAATTGCACTTGTGTAAGGTGCAAGAAAGCCTGTCAATTTTGTGCGAAACAACTTAGCAGGTCAGGCAGCTGTCTTGCTATAAACATGAGTCTAACTATATGACTGATTTTGTGCAGGTGACTGGACACAGATATTGGGAGTGTTTTCATCCAAAGGGAACATCAAAGCAGAAATGCTGGCGAAGCTTCTTCTAGAGGCCATTCTACTGTCAGAACAAGCCGGACTTTTCGTCGACTTTGTATCCTGTGATGGAGCGACCTGGAATCGGAGCATGTGGAGGTCATTTGGAATTGGCGGTATGAAACAGAACTATTTGTTCTATTGTGGCCAATTTCAACATGCCTGCTATGTCCATGGGGCACGTGAAACAATATATATGCATCTCAATATCAGCGATATATTCCCAGAACAGTGAGGTTTGAAAAGCAGAGATGCTGACTGCTTCTTTTTTCTTTATTTCAGCATCCTCAGTCAAGACCACCTGCAATGTTACCCACCCTGTGGACCCCTCCAGAAAGCTTCACTTCTGCTCCGACTTCCCACATTTAGTGAAATGTGTTCGCAACTCATTTGTAAGCACCGGGTTCACCACTCAAGATGGTCGTGCGTGTGTTGAGGACATTGAGGCAGCATGGGAGAAAGACAAAAGTTCTTTAACTCTGAAGGCCATGCCACATATTACGAGAGTGCACATTCGGCCCAATTCTTTTGAGAAAATGAAAGTTAACTTGGCGTTCACACTGTTCAGTGATGAAGTTTTGAAAGGCATGTTTTTGTTCGCATCAGACATTGACGAGATTTCTCGTTCAAAACTAATGCCCACAGTGGAGCTTGTAAAGCGAATGAGTCGACTAATAGCTGTGATGACGTCCAGGTGCCCGCGAGAGGGGCTCAGACCATCATCAGAGAAAGTTGCTGAGCTCGAGGCGTTCCTTTTATTTATGGATCACTGGGAAGCAGCAGCAAAAACAGCCGGTGGGGGATTCGTGAGTAAGAGCACTGCAGAAGGTTTGCGTGTTACTTTATGTAGCACGCTTTCACTTCTTACCTACTTGACAAAGTCTCTCGGCTTTAGGTACATGCCAACAGCCCGACTCAGCCAGGACAAACTAGAGAATATTTTCGGAATAATTAGGCAATATTCTGGTACTAATGACCATCCAAATCCCGGGCAGTTCCTAGTGACTGTAAATTGCTTGTCTTTTTACAATCTTGCTAGACCACCAAAGAGTGGGAACTCCCCAGCAGAGCTAGTAACAGCTCTCATTGACACTTCATCACCAGCCACAGGTGATGCCATTTTCGGCATACGAGACATGATCGAAGATATGCTTGAAGTTGGAGATGTTGATGGGGCTAGGTCTACACTGCAGTCTCTAAGTGGTGACCACAGCAGCTACGCCGTTCAGAAAAGTGACAGCCGTCTCATTTATTACGTTGCTGGCTATGTTGCGAAAAAATTCAACAAACAAAGCTCTTGCAACGAGTGCATTTCCACTCTTGCCACCAAGAAATCAGGAGCCATTGTCAAACCGAACAGTGAATTAGTCTGTGAATTCGACAAAGGAGGATTGCTGTATCCTTGTGACAATCTGGCCAAACTTGTGAAAACCTTGGAGGATACATTTACGTTCTACTTTTCTGCTGAAAAGTTGCACTCCTTCAGCATACACGACTTCATGCAGTTCTTGGCAGGTATCAAACTGGATAGAGTTGGCTGCGAAATTCACAGCAAAGAACTGACCGCAAAAGTAGTCCAGTTTTTTCTGCTCACGCGTATGCACTTCTGGACAAAATCTTTGAACAAAGACAGGAGTGTCCAAAGGGAGCGCCAGAAACACTTGAAGTTGAGGAGGGTCAAGTAATTTGGCCTCTTAACGTGATATGGAAGTATGTTATGACAAATGTGTGATAAATAAACATGTTTTACCATTTCCCTTGCGTGTATTTAGTATGCATCTAAAGCCGTAAGTTAACAGAAATCATTGGATCTTGCATAGATAGAACTATCGCTAAAATATTCAAACAAAATGTTCAATATCAAAGAGCCTCCAGCTGCAGCATTCCAATCTCCACTTCAAGTTTCTCAAGGAAAAGGAGCCGAAAACGTAAATGCTTCGAAAATTTCACGCCGAAGGGAAGCCCCTACAATTAAGAGGAAATGAAGGGGGGGGGGGGTACGGACTGAGAGAAAATTAAAAAAAAAAAACGCACTGCACTGCAGCCAATATATTCGCTATGAATGATGGAAACAGTTTAGTGTTTTTCCCTCTTTGTGAAATGTAAAGTCGGCAAGTCGTTTATTTCAACTGAACTAGACTATAAACATGGTAAAATCAGCTCAACAAGAACACGATAATAAGAACGACATAGGACGGGCGCTGAAAATTTAGCGCCTGTCCTCTGTCGTTCTCCTTCTCGCCGTACTTTTGCGCTGCTTTTACCATGAAGATCAACCAACTAGCCTAGTTTTGCACGCTGTTGCAGATTAAACATGTCAAAGGAAACCGATATTAGGAAACATTTATATATGATAACCTCCGTCTGATTTAAAAGCATTCTTGTTTTTTTTTCTATTGCTTAGCACCGCTCAGAACTTACAACACATGCTTCTTCGCGAAACAAACACGTAGTGCCTTTAACAGCACGGGCGCGGTGTATAAGCGATTATTAGAAAGAAGTGAAACTAACGTCTAGCAGCATACGCAAAGCAGGCAAATACCGCCGCAAGCACCTACGGCGCAGGTAGCGCCACCTGGTGTGGCCGCCATCTTTCATCGGGAATTCGTACAGCCCTCCGCTCTTGCCCGTCACACTTCCCCCCTCTAGCCACCATATTTAAACGTATGGATGGATGGATGGATGAATGGATGGAAGGATGGATGAATATGGCTGTACCCTTTAGGTCGGGTGGTGGCTAGCGCCACCAAGCCGTAATACTTAATGAACCGAAAACTAGATTTATTTTTTCCCCTTAAATAGTGAGGTTGAGGATTCGTACTTTGCAGTGAAGGGTTTAATTTTCACTCGTGCCTTGACTTTAACCATCAATCACATAACCTCCTTCTAGTTAATTCTACCCGCTTAAAGTCTATTTTGCCCTCACTGTCCCTAAACCCTAGTGCTTTGAAAAACTCTGTGCCATCATCCTGAACTACAGAATGAAGCCCTTTACAGAACATTATCAAGTGTTCGGCAGTTTCTTCTTCCTCTCCACACGCACTGCATACCGTGTCTACCCATTCGTATTTGGCGCGATATGTCTTGGTTCGCAATACTACCGTTCTGGCCTCAAACAGTATAAAACTACCCCGAATGTTATCATAGATCCTTTCCTTGGCAATTTCCTGCTTAAAACTTCGATAGATCTCTAGTGCGGACTTCTTAATCATGCCCATTCTCCACATGTCAGTCTCCGTTTCCTTCACTTTTTTCTTAACCGATAGTTCTTTTTGGTTTGGCCACCTGCATTTTTCTAAGTATTTACCAGTCAACTTCCTGGTTCGCTTCCTCCATTTTGTATCGACATTCTTCATGTACAAGTAGCTGAAAACCTTCCTAGCCCAACGCTCTTCCCCCATTTTTCTCAATCGCTTCTCAAATTTTATCTTGCTGCTAGCTTCCCTGCCCTCAAATGATGTCCATCCCATATCACCTTGTACTCCCTGATTTGGTGTACTCCCGTGAGCTCCTAAGGCAAGCCTACCTATTACATGTTGCTTAATTTCTAATCTTGCTTGGACTTCTGATCTCATGCACAAGACCGCATTGCCGAACGTCAGACCAGGAACCATGACCCCTTTCGATATTCCTCTCACATCATACCTATTGTAATTCCACAGTGCCCTGTTTTTCATTACCGCTGCATTCCTGTTACCTTTAGTCGACACGTATATTTCGTGTTTCCTTAGGTACTCGGCCCCTTTGCTTATCCATACGCCCAGATATTTGTATTTATTTATTATCTCTAGCCTGACCTCCTGTATTCTAAGCTCACTACCTTCATTGTCATTAAAAATCATGACTGCTGATTTTTTCTTACTGAATATAAAATCTAACCTATCTCCCTCATTACCACTGAAGTCCACCAATCTCTGCAAATCTTCCTTGTTGTCGGCCATTAGCACTATATCATCCGCGTACATCAATGCTGGTAGTGCCTGTTCAATGAGTTTTCGTTGTTTGACGAAAGAGATGTTGAAGCCCAGTCCACTTCCCTTTAATTTGGCCTCTAATCCTTGTAGGTACATCATGAATACTAAGGGTGACAGGGGACACCCCTGCCTAAGCCCCCGTTTTACCTCTGCAGGCTTGGATACCTGTTTTTCCCACTTTATAACTACCTTGTTACCTTTATAGATATCCTTTAAAATATTAGTCACCACTGACAATTTGAGAGCCCACATAAGACACCTCTGCCGAGTTCCTGGTCACCATGTTGCAGTGTTGCCACTTCAAAGACCACACGCGATCTTTTCAAAGATTATTTCTGCCCATGGAGAATGCCTCCCTTTTGGCTTTACTCCAGCAACAAGACCAGCGTCACCCCCGTGGTGCCTACAACAACCACAGGTGTGCCTCACTATTCCGGGAATAACGAACAAGAACCATCATTCAACAGTGGTCCTACGACAGGTGACATTGTCGCTACTCAACGAAAAATACGGCCAGAGGACCCACTTTTACACCGATGGATTGGTCTCAGCTGACAGCTCCACAGGTGCTGTTGTCATCCCGGCGTACCAGGTCACTATAAAGCTCAAACTGTCGCATAGGACAACATCCACAGCAGCGGAGCTTGCCGCCTTACGTGCTGCTATACTTTATATTGTAAAAGCCCGACCTCAAAAATGGGCTGTGTTCTGCGACTCCAAGGCATCCCTTCAGAGCTTGCAATCAGCTTTACGACAGAGGGAGCATCAACAACTAGTGAATGAAATAAGAGAAGTGATTCACGAAGTTTTATCGAAAGGACATGACTTGGTGTTCCAGTGGTTACCGGGACATTGTGGTATTGTCGGTAATGACCTTGCTGATAATGCTGCCCGATCCGCCTACGCGGATGCCCAGACAACCCCAATTCCATTGTCGAGAACCGACGCTGCAAGGGGCCTTCACTCGTTCGCTAACACCATGTCGGAAACTTGGCTGAGTGACCCCAGTGTCAGGAACCGCCGCCTACACAAATTGGACCCATCGAGGAAGCTTCAAGTTCTATAGGACCTCTCCCGCCAGGATGCAACTTTACTGTGCCGCCTGTGGTTAGGAGTAGCTTTTACAAAGGCGTACTCCTTTCGCATAGGAATGGCGGATAGCTCCCGATGTGAATCGTGCGACACTGACGAGACAATAGAACATCTACTGTGTTCATGTGAACGTTTTGCGAGCGACCGCAACTTGCTACGCGAAACGTTGGAGACACTAGACAGTAGACCTTTTTCCGAAGAGAAGATACTTGGCTCATGGCTCTACGCGTCGCTGGCCAGCAAAGCGACGCGGGCATTGCTAAGTTTTCTAAAGACGACCGGACTACGCGACCGCTTATAAGCGTGCAATGGACAAGGTCACATCTAGACACACGTTGCCCTTCACTTCTCTCTCTCTCTTCTCCTTTAATCCCCTCACCTCTTCCCCCAGTGCAGGGTAGCAAACCGGACGTGCGTCTGGTTGACCTCCCTGTCTTTCATTTCTTCCCTTCCTCCTCCTCCTTTAAGATATTAGTGACATGTTCCACGCCTAGTGTGTCCAGTATTCCCCACAATTTCTCTTGAACCATGCTTTCATAAGCTCCCTTGATATCTAAAAATGCTAGCCACAGGGGCCTGTGTTCCTTTTCTGCTATTTCAATGCGCTGTGTCAGTGAGAACAGATTGTCTTCCAATCTCCTGTGTTTCCGAAACCCATTCTGCAGTTCCCCTAGCACCGCCTCATCCTCTATCCATGCCTGCAGTCTTTCCTTTATAATCTGCATCGCCAGCCTGTAGACCACTGATGTTACTGTTATAGGACGGTAGTTGTTTTTGTCAGCTTTGTCCCCCTTTCCTTTATAGACCATGCTTATGCTGCTAAGTTTCCATTCATTGGGAACTTCTCCATCGATTATCAATTTGCTCACTGCCTCTCTCAAAGCCTGCTTAGACTTCAGACCTAATGTCTTTATCAGCATAATTGGAATGCAATCTGGGCCTGTTGATGTACTACTAGGAACCCTTTCCTGAGCCCTTTCCCACTCTTGTTGTAAAAATGGAGCCATTGCGCCACTTGATTCATCCTTGTCTATTGTGGTGCATAAAGCACTTTTTTGTTGAAGTTTTTATGTCGCCCTTGTTCTTATAAATTCAATAGCTTCGTTCCCTTCTAGCCTAGCACCTTGATCTGTAGTTATAAACCTCTGCTCTAGGCTGGTCTCATTTATTAGGGAGTTTAGATGGTTCCAAAATTTTGCAGCTGCCTTTCTATCTTTTTTATGTACTTCTGCTAGCCACTGAGCTCCCTTTCTTCTAATCTTTTCATTGATCAGAAGGGATGCATCCCTTCTACAGCTTAGAAAGATTTCCCATTTTCTTTCAACATCATCTGTCGGCTCACCCCACTGCTTAGAATGTCTGTGTCCCCTAGAGGCTTCCTGACGTTTTGCTATGGCTCTCTTAACTTCTTCATCCCACCAACTTTCGGGTTTGTGTCTTTCTTCCGGGGTGACTTGTCACGTGCCTTAGCAAGCTCTAGCTCAAACAGTCTAATTAGATTCGTGTATGTCCAAACTGTTTTATTCTCCTCAGTGATTACTTTCTGAATTCGTTTTGTGGCTGTTTCAATTTGCCTTCCTGAATAAAAGTTTTCCTGTAGTTGCTCATCTTGTCGCTTTCCCACTTTCCCTGCTCTTCCAAAACTTAGCTTGATAGGCTTGTGATCACTACCCAGACTTCTGGAGCCACCTTCATCTATGTGCCATTCCCTGAACTTATCATACATCCTATGTGACATCAGTGCGTAATCTATCGTCGAATGCAGCCTTCCTACCTCCCATATTATTTGCCCTTCACACTTCTAGGTACTGTTGCAAATGATCAAATCAAGCCTTTCACACATATCCGTGATCATTTTGCCTGTCGGGTCGGTATACCCATCTATGTCTTCTATGTGCGCATTCATATCTCATAGTATAATTATCTCGCACGCTCCTCCTAACTCCTGAATGTCATTTGATATACACTCTACCATTGCCTGGTTTTCCTCTCTGGCCTTTGCTCCCGTCCACAAGTACACGAAACCAAGGAGTGTTACTTGCCCTGCCACTTTCCCTTTTAGCCGTAAATGTTCCTTGCACTCCTGCTTGACCCTTTGCCAGTCTGTACTTTTATGAATGAATGCCCCAATACCGCCCCCTTCCTGCTGCCTTCTGTTCAATTACAATATTCCCCCGCGTAGTCTGCATTGTTAGGAGGTTGTTCCATGTCCCGGAGATGTGTTTCTACATAACCGTATACCATCGGCCTCTCCTCCCTTAGCTGTTCTTGCTATCTCTTCCCACTTCAGCCTGTTCCTACCACCCTGCATGTTAATATACCCTATGTCTGAATCGGCTCGGCGCTCGTGGCTACGTCTATTTCTGCTCCGGACTCTATGTATCTTAGATACTGGTGCCACTTTGGAATTGTGTCTGTCTATACCACCTTTCAAAGAGTCCCCCTGGTTGTTTTCCAAGGAGGTTATACTAAAACTCCTGGAGTGGCGGAGGGGCTCCTTGGTTGAAGCCGACCGCCGCCATATTGCTCAGGGCAGAAAGCGGATGGGCGCATTGCAGCGTACGTGGCTTACGCGTTGTTTTCGTGCCAGTAATGTTGCGTGTGGTGCCTCTAATTGAACAAGACGGTTTTGAACACGTCTGTGATCGCTTTTCGAGACGACAATGGTGGGCTCTTGGATAGCACTTGGCTGCGCGAATCATGTGAAGGGGACACAGGGCACAACTTTCGAATGTGTAAGTAGGCGCACTTCGCTCGCTTGCTTTTCCTCACATATTTTCGCGACGGCGACTGCATTATACATAGGTTTCCTCTTTTCCGTCCGGGTGCACGGGCATACTTTGAATATTTTTTTTACGTTTCAGGGTTCCAAAGACGTAATGCAAGGCACATAATAGTGCGCTCGGAGGCGAGAAGGTTAAGCACAAAAAAATGACGACTTATGTTCAGTACACATGTTGAAGCAGGATGCTTCAATGAGACAGGGTAAATAACGAGACGACGGGCTTTTAATATTACTACCGTGTTTGCATCGCTTCTATGCACACTTACCAAAGCGAGTAAGTGAGTGTGCCTATAATACAAATGGGCGCTTCGTTTTTGAAAGGTAACTATCTAGCTCCGGCTTGGCATTTCTGGGATTTTTAGTTTTTTGTACTTGCATCAGCACAACGCTCCCAATGCCAAAATTTCTGATATGTCGCGATATGCCTCTCTTTATGTAGGAGAAAAAGGAATTGGACTCCTTTCAAAAGTCAGGGAAGTACACTTTTGCCTAAAGCGCCTCTAATTCATGGAGCTGTCAAAATTCCGCCGCCCCCGAACTTCGCCCACAAAGTAGGGCTACAGGTAAAAAAGAAAAATTGAAATAATCGTGAACGAGGCATGATTAACAGGTGAAAAAGGAGGGTAAGACATCGTAGCAGTAACATAGGGGCCTTTTAAAATATATTGAGGCTTTTCAGAATTTCATTGACCAGATAATGAAACTGAACATATTATCAGACGAAGCATTGTTTCGTCCACATATCCAGCAGCTTCAGAAACGAGTACGTGAAAAAGTAAATACACCCCCCCCCCCCCCCCATGATAAAAACAGTTTGCGCACACGCTGCACTGTCATTCACCAAGGGTTTGTTGTGCGCGAGTGAAACTTTTATTTTCGCTGCATGTCCTCGCTGGTTACTTCTGCTATGAGGCAACTGTGTTAGCATATAATGGGAATTGATATCCCTGAGTACCTTTTTTTTTTACAGCGAAGCTGTTCTGGGATCAGAGCACGGATCACTCGCAGCGCCGTAATTGTCCGCCAAAGCTGCCGCCCGTAACCAGTATCAAACGAAAGAAAAAACTCAGTAAATGAAAAAAAAAACACCAATAACACAATAGGATTCGAACCCTGGTCCACGGCGTGCCTGCCAAGTATAATACCACTAAACCACACCAGTGCTTATAACTCGTTTCTAAACTGGCCTTAGGCAGGCTTGATGTCGGGAAATTAATCGCTTTTATATGAGTAATAAAGCGTTTTAGAACATCAAAGGAACAGCCAGGCGTCACACAATGCGAATTTCGTATTGACTGGGTCGTCCAATGCTCCAAACCTTCAGAAATCTTAATCTTGATCACCTATTAAGTGTGCTGCATAACCACTTCAGGAATATTTCTTCATCGTCGTCATCCACTGCGCAAAAAATTGCACAAACGTTTCAACAAGAGTGTAGCGGATACCGTGTATGCTTCTCCAAAGAACGATGAAGGTTAGCATAGCGAATGCTGGTCGTGCTTGCTCTGGGGTTTTGGTCTAAGTTTGTGTAGTGGCTGTGGTTTCTTTGTCTTTATTAGGTGTTCCTATAGTGCTTTTACAGCTAAGTAAGCGCTTTTAGCGCTAGAAAGTTCACTTAGATGCAGTTTTCTTCACCTGGACCAGGGGCTTGCCCCTGGTCTGCTTCACTTCCGCCACAGGATATACCAGTGGATCAGTTTCTACGCAACGGCATTCCCGCAGTTCCTGTGGCCCTCGTCCCTAGCAACGACGGCTTCATTCGGATGAAGAATCCGAAAGTGATCCAGGCGGAGCTTAGAGCTGTGACGTCTCACTTTCACAGCATCACAGAGGTCCGCCAGTTCGGCAGAGGTGGTGTTCTATGCTTTTCATCTGATCAGCTCTGTATCCAAGACCTATTGAAGTGCTCGAGTTTCGCGACCAATCCGGTGAGCGCCTTTATTCCCCCGCATCTGGCATGTGTGAAAGGTATTGTTCGCGGTGTCGATGTTAACTTGACCCCGTCTGAGGTATTAGAGATGTTTGCCATGACTGGTGCTATTTCCGTTTATAGGTGTGCACGACTAGTAGAGAAGCAGAAGACGCCGACTGAGTCGGTAATTGTAACTTTTGCTGGAGTGAATCTCCCAAGCGAAATCAAGGCATGGCCACTAATATACAGAGTGGAACCGCTATCACCGCGACCACTCCAGTGTACGAAGTGCTGGCGATACGGTCACACTATTAAAGGATGCAGGTCAGAACTCAGATGCCGAGTGTGTGGTGACAACCACGAAACAAATTACTGCAAAGCTAAAGAAGAGAAATGTTGTCTCTGCAACGAACAACACTGTGCAGATAATCCTGATTGTTCTGCAAAGGCTCGAGAAATGCAAATTCTTGAAATTATAGGGCGTAGGCGCTGTTCTCGACGAGAAGCCCTAGCGGAAATACAGACTAGAACTCAGGGGTATGCCAGTGTTGCAGCACGACATCTCTCGGAAATAAATGGGCCGATTTCCCTGAATATAGCGGAGGCCATAGAAAAGGCTCTAGAAAAAGCCATGGAACGACTGACTTCTAACCTTTGCGATTCTCTATCTCAAGTTTTGGCTAACCAGATGACTCGCATATTTGGTACAGCGGGAGAGTCAGGCCTAGTATCCCAACATGTTGAGAGTTCACGACCAATAGCTGACGGTGAATCTGAAACTGCGCCATCGTCTTATCAGCCCGCAGGAGCCTCTGCAATAGGCGTTCACAGCCAAAATGAGGAATTTGAAACCGCACCATCGTATTCTCCGTCTACAGCACCCTCTGCAGTAGATATACAGAGTGTAAGTGAAGACAAAGCTGCATATACAATAGATTCAGATGACATGGATTTGGACCCTAGGTCCCTGAAGAGATCTAGATCCCCTGTGTCAAGGAAAACTAACTCACCGAAACAAACAAAGAACAAAAAGTATCTGAAAGAAAAGGAGAGCCTTTCAAAGAGGGATTTCTTGAAAGAAAGCATTCTAGAGAAAGCTATAGCGGAAGCAGCTCTTTCGAAACCATAGGGTCGCTTAAGATTCTCCATTGGAATTGCCGATCAATTCATTCTGCATCTACGGATTTGATATACTTGACTTCCAAATTCGCTCCTGATATTATAGCATTACAAGAGACATGGCTGTCTGTACATAATTTGTTCCATTTAAATAACTTCCAATCTTTTCGATTAGACCGTCCATCGAGAGGTGGGGGTCTAGCTCTCTTTATTAGTAATAGAATTAGTATGAAAGTCAAATGCTCATACAAACATATGTCGCCAGAATGCGAAATTTGGCAGTAGACATTACACTGCCCAACTGCTCTCCTTTCACTTTAGTTAATATGTATTTTCCGGATGGAGTTCAAGACACACGAAGTTTGGATCTAGCTACAAAATCGTGGTGCAAAGACAAAGTTTTAGTTGGAGACTTTAATTCCCAACACACGAGTTGGGGTTTTAGAACTGATCTTAGTGGGAAACGCTTGTGGGAGTGGACATTGGACAATGACCTGACGTGCCTCAACGTCAGAACCCCCACATTCATTCGTAATCACTCCAGGTCGGCCTTAGATTTAAGTTTTGTCAGTTCAGCCATTAGTACTTCTTCTTGGAAAGCGCTGGACTGTGGCACCAACAGTGACCACTTACCGATAAGTTTTGAAATTTCTTGTCCGATAATTCCATCTTGTTCAAATGTAAGAGTATTTGTAAATTACACTAAATTTAGGAATGACCTGAAGTCAGCACTGGCTTTTCACTCGGAAGAGAGCGATGATAAAAAAGCACTGAAAATAAACGCAGTCATTAAACGATCCTACAAAAGAGCCGAATTTACTGTTGAATCCACAAAAAGAGTATATAACCGTTGGTGGAATGATGAATGTACAAGAGAGCACCGAAGACGTCAGGCAGCTTGGAAGCAGCTCTTACATAATCAATCCCCACAAAACTGGGCCGATTATAAATTCATTGCTGCGGGCTTTAAAAGAACGGTAGCTCAGGCTAAACAAGATTATGACAGAAGACATTATGAATACCTGTCGAAGCCTAAACATATGAAAGCACTGTTCCGATATATGAGAGCTCGGAAAATCTTGCCATCACCAGTTAATGTAGCTTTTGATAATCTGTCGGCACAAGAAATGACCACTACCTTAGAGGCTATCGGTAAAGGTCTGGAAAGCAGATTCACTTCAGTAGTGCCAAACAACTGGCACAAGTCTACGACAAAGTCTGACTTTGAAGAAGTGACACAGACTGAGGTATCCAACGTGATTAAACATTTACCCTGTGCATCTCCTGGCCCAGATGGAATCACAGTACCCATGATTAAAATTCTGTTCAATTTATCGCCTCGAGACGTCGCCAATGTTATTAACTACTCCTTAAAAAACTCATGGGTGCCGCAGGATTGGAGGATAGCAAAGGTGATTCCTATACTAAAAAAGCCGGGTGGAGGATTAACAGTCGATAATATCAGGCCAATCTCTTTAACATCTAACATGGTCAAACTAGTAGAGAGGGTCCTACATAGCCGAGTAAGTATCTGGATGGCAGACAATTTAGTAATAAAACCGAACCAAATCGGCTTTCGTAGTGATTTCTCAATTTGGTGTGCCCATGCTGATTTAGAGAGCCGAATACAGCTCGCGCGTAAAAGAAGGCAATACGCTGCTTTAGTAACGCTTGACATAGCCAAGGCGTATGACAGTGTGGAGCACTTCATATTGTTAAATACGCTAGAGAGATTGAACTTCCCACAATATTTTATTGAGTGGGTGGCAGAATTCTTAAAATCAAGAGAATTCTACTGCGTCAAGGATGGATGTTCCTCATCTAGATTTAAACAAACGCGCGGAGTTCCCCAAGGAGCAGTCTTATCTCCAGTATTATTTAATGCTTTAATGAGCACAATTCCAACAGATCAAGAAGTTACTGTCTACATTTATGCTGATGACATCGCACTCTTTGCTGCTGACTGTGGTATTTACTCATTACAACTTAAATTACAAAGATATATTAACATGTTGGAAATTTGGTTGCAGTCGATTTCGTTATCGTTAAATGTCAACAAAAGCGCGCTCATGGCGTTTCCGCTTGCAGAACCAATTTCAATTTCAATTCTATATAAACAGGAACCCATCCAGCAAGTAGACTCTATAAAATATTTGGGAATCATTTATAATGACAAACTTAACTGGAGTCCACACATAGAGTATATAACTACCAAAGCACAGCGGGCTTCAGGCTTACTACACAAGCTAAGTAACCGGAAATATGGGTTACGGAGGCACACCTTGATAACGTTGTACAAGATGTACATGCGCCCCATCATGGAATTCGGCTGCATATTATTCTCTGGTGGCCCTGCTTATAAAACGAAACCTCTAGTTGTCTTGGAGCGAGAAGCACTGCGAATGTGTCTGGGACTCCCTAGATTTGTGGCTATCAACGTACTGTACCAGGAAGCGCGCCTGCCTACACTGCTTTGTCGATTTCGAATTTTGACCGTACAAGCATTTTTAAAATTTTATAGCTTACCGGCAAGAAGATCTCAATATGCTTTTATCGCAAACCCAGACGCCTTCTTCCTTGCTCATTGGCCACGGTTTCACACACCTCAGATAATGTTTGTACAAAAAAATCTACAAAGTATAAATGTGAACATTAGAAATGTAATTGAGACTAATGACTCGAATTGTCATGTTATTATTGAGTATGATGATATATTCCCGCAAAACGCCAAATTACAATCCCTCAAATTTTTAAATAGCATATTATTAGATTACTTAGAGCATGCAAAAACTAAAAATATAATAGCCACAGATGCTTCCGTAAATAATCAAAAGGCAGGTGTAGGCATTGCCTCTGATTTGCTTGACTGGTCCTTTTCAGTGAGACTGCCTGATTTTACTCCAGTTTTTGAAGCGGAGCTCTTGGCGATTATTTTAGCTCTTCGAAAACTTCCATCAAATCAAAACAATGCAGTAATAATGACGGATTCTCTTTCAGTTTGTGCAGCTCTGACAGCTTCAGAGAACTCTCGAATTCTAAGCACATTCAAAACATTAGTACCGCCGCAGTTGAGACTCCTGAGATTACTATGGGTTCCGGGTCACTGTGATTAAGATTAAATGAATTGGCCGATTCCTTAGCTCGAGCCGCACTTGATGGGCCAGTTTTGTCCATACTGCCAGATGTAGAATATATCACGGCTATAAGATATCGAAAATCGGCAATCTCCACTGATACGATAGAAAAAGTAATTACATGGACAGACTATAACCACCTCATGTTTCCATGGCAACCCCACTGGAGTCAGTCCAGAAAGATCGAAGTCTTAATCACTAAATTTCGATGTCGTGTCCCCCCCCTAAACCTATATCTACACAGAGCTGCTCAGACAACATCACCCCTCTGCGCATTCTGCGGAGAAATGGAATCACTAGATCATTATTTCTTGTATTGTCGCCGCTACGAAATACTTAGAAAAAGGTTACTAGTTATGCCATTTCGGAAAATAGGTCTTACATTGACGGCGGAAACGGCGCTAAGCTTTGGCGCCTCAGCTTTGGGACATTGCCACAGGGATGCTTTCAATGCCGTTTGCGATTATATTCAGGCAACCAAGCGTATACCTTTGTGATCTTCAATCAAAAACAAAAAAAAAAAAATTATTTATTACTCCCAAGGGCAGAGTGAAGTAAACGCAGCTAAGTGGTAAACATAACACCTCAAATCTCAAAATTGCTCAACTTGATTTTTTTTTCTTTCGTTTGCTCTTTTTATGTTGTTTTTATTTTTACATTAGTCTTATTATAATACCAATTCATTACACATAGTTAAAATGATTATAGATAAACTGCACTACACTTTCTTGGCCAATCCCCCTAAGTGGGTATGAGCCAACCTCCCAGGGAAACAAAACAAAACAAAACGAATGCTGGCCTGCTACACAGACTTTATTATTATTTATGGTGCTGTGGGTACACAGCAGTGTGCTTGTAGCATTCCAAAGAGTGTTTAGAAAAGACTCTGAAAGGTCGCTCTACTAGCTTTCGCTGTGACTGTGCTGCGCGTTCCACGCAGGCATGGTGTTTTTTTTAACATACCCTATGTCTGAATCGGCTCGGCGCTCGTGGCTACGTCTATTTCAGCCCCGGACTCTATGTATCTTAGATACTGGTGCCACTTTGGAATTGTGTCTGTCTATACCACCTTTCAAAGAGTCCCCCTGGTTGTTTTCCTCGTTACTAGCTATCCTGCACCCCGAAGGGCCCGCTTGCCCCCCAAAAAAGCTACTGCGCGTCCTGCAAGTCGCCAACCCACCTCATGACCTAGCCGCCCATCGAAGTCCATTCTGTCTCGTTGAAAACCACCCTACGTATGCACCTCTCTGTTCATTTCCACCACCTCAAAGCCTTTCTCTTGACTCATCCGCCATATCTCTTGGTTCGCGTTTACAACCGCTCTTTGCAGGTTGCTATCACGCACCGGTATCTCCGGTATCGTGCATATCGCTACCTGTACCCGAGGAGAAGTGGCGCGCATGTCATCGACGCCTTTCGCCAGTGTAGTTGCTAGTCTTGCAGTATCTTCATTTAAGGCATCACTTAAACCGCCTGAAATTATCACGAGGTTTCGTCTATCAGCTGTAGTTTTGAGTTTTGCGCTCGCTTGCCTCATGACTGCTTCCAGCTTGCGTCCTGGAAACGTCCCCTACTGCGACCCTCTTGTCACCTCTTACCCTCTCTTTGATGGTATCTGTGCATCGATTTAAATTCGAGTCCCCGGCGATTATCACATGCTGCGACTTTTCAGCTAGAGCGTTCTGCACCTGGGGGTTACTTGCACCTGTGACGCCGACTGCTTTGTCCCCTCCCAGCCCCACCACTACTTCGCTGAAGCTGGGCCTTGCGACAATTGAACCGGCTGAACCTGTTTTTTCCAAACTTGCTTGCTCTCTTTTTTCCGTCCTTCTGCTTGCTGGTTCCCTACTGTTCTCTCCGTAGGCCGCTCCTCTGTTCACATTGGCTAGTGCTTTCTCGGCGGACTTCAGCCTTTCTCCCATAGCCCTCGTTTTCTCTTCCGCTGTCGCCAACTCAGTCTCGAGCTCGGTGATTCTCATCAGCAGGTCACTCTGGGTAACCATCATTTTCTCCATTTTTTTCTACGATCTCACATTGCCTACACTTCGCGTCAGCCTCTTCTCCTTCCGCTCCTACACTTGGGTCCACTTTCAAACCAACCCCACATCCTGAACACTTCAGTCTTTGTAACCATGTCTTTCCGAGACCAATTGTCCCTATGACTTGTCTCACTCGAAAATTACAAAACTCGAGCCCTGCCCTACGAAAAAGAGAAAGTCTAAGCTCTACTAAAAAAATTGCGTGTTCAATGTACGTGAACCTCCCCCACGGGGTGGCAAAAAAAAACAAAAACAAAAAACGAAAAAATCAAACACACACACGCATATACTAGTAAACACCTGGAAACGGACCCCCGAAAAAGCCGTACAATAAAATAAGTGCTACAGGGATTTTAACTGCTGCCCTATAAATGTAAGGACAAGCTCAAAGATGCAAAACAAACTTATCTGCGCAGTCGATCGGGAGCGCTCAAAAACACGTCCATCCACCGTGACAGTCCGAACATGGATTGTCAGTCAGCGCCACTTGTAGCCATGGCGGCGAGTGTGGCACATTATTTTTATGAGCCTGTATGGCGTCACGTAGCACGTGAACTTATTATGAGCTGGTAGCTGACCAACAGTCTTTCGTATACAACTTAACGGCACCAAGATTACCAGTACGAGACCCTCGTTAATGAATAAGGAAAAGAAGTGTATACTTGAGGGCTCGTTTTTCTCTGTTTTGGCAGAATACTAATGACATCTAACTAAGGAGGATTTCAAAAAAATTGCTGGAGTGGAAATGATTGCTCAGGAGTGAAGCCGTGCCTCTGGCAAGATGGTGGCTGGGGCGGCCATCTTACTAGGGGCACGATAAGTATCACCCTTCAGCGATTAAAAATGAAGCGTTTCCCTCGCACGCGCAACAAGTTTAATGTGGAAACTTTTTCGGGTCACATAGTGCTCCAAGTGCGTCTTAATTACAGTTACTAGTTTTCCTCAGTGAGCCTCTGATTGGAAGCAAAGTTCTTTGAAGATTTAGTCATCCATACTCGTTTCTGTGTCGTTATTTCGTCGTATAGAACTAACGTAGCACCTACATAAAATATCAAACCCACTTGATCTTGAAGTGGGCATTATCAGAAAAGAGCATGTTTCCGCCATCTTGGCAGTGGCAAAAGCTGGCTTCACTTCTGGTGGCAAGGCATTGCGGGAGCTTCCAGTCCAGCAATTTTTCTTTAATCCTTCTTGGATCTAACATACAATAATCACAAGGAATGTATAGGGGACGTTATCGGGACCAATGTAATGTGAAATAAGAAGAAAGAAAAGTGGGTGCCCAGCGCACGCACAGCGTGCACGCGACTCAACGCTACATTCGAGTATATCGGGCCCTTCATGATGCGCTCGTGGCCGTTTTGCTAGCTTCGCATTCACCGAATTTGGTGTTACGTGACGTCAATGGATGACGAAAGTATATGACTGGTGCAAACATGATAATCCTAACAAGCGTATCGCGGCCGTTTCACTAGCTTCACTTATACTAAATTTGGTATCACGTCACGTGAATAGATGACGAAGGTAAACGACACATACAAACCCGATAATCTTGACACGTAAGTCACGTAAGACATCATTTACCTCCACCTCGTAACATTGTGCTAATTTTGAAGTGACATATCAACCTTTCTCATTCCTGCTTCGCACATCATCGATTCCCACTGTACGTGGAATTTGCCAATTTTTTTATGTGTTTCAGCAGCCAACAACGAAAAGGTTATTTCTCGGCATCGCTGAAGGCTGTCTGAATCTTAGAATCTCGATGAATAAACACATCCTGCCACGCACTCGCCTATACACTCGCGGGAATACTGTTCGCCAGCGCTTCTCACCTGCGGAGACAGATCGTTTAGCCGGTGATTTCAGCATCACCTTTGGCATCGTAGCATCAGTTTTGCTTTCTTAACAGTCATCATAAAAGAATTGGAGACCAGAATGGGCTTCACAAAGAGAGAGTGTGGTAGCACCAAATATTTCCCAGCCCCGCCGCGGTGGTAAGGTACTCGGCTGCTGACCCGCTGGTCGCGAAATGGAATTGTGTCTCTGGCGGCTGCATTTTCGATGGAGGCGAAAGAGCTGTAGGCCCGTGTGCTCAGATTTGGGTGCACGTTAAACAATCACAGGTGGTCGAAATTTCCGGAGCCCTCCACTACGGCGTCTCTCATATTCATATGGTGGTTTTGGGACGTCAAACCCCACATATATATTTATCTAAGAGTGAGAAAGCAGCGCTAAGAAGACAGGTTGGGAGAGGACAGCGCCATGCTCTTGAGTCTTTTTTTGTCCTGTCTTTTTAGCGCTGCCTTTCGTCGATGATGTAAATGCCGCTCATTTGACACGGCTCACTTAGAACGGAGCTGACCTAGAACCGGGGGACCGGGCATCTTTGGTTGCTTACAATTTCACCACATCTCGTCACCCTGTAATTCAATATTGAGGATATTCTCCCATCGAAAACTTCTAGTTTTTTTCTTAGGCCATCGAAGCCAAGCTGTGTTAGCCATCCTTTCGTCGATGATGTTAGTTCTGTTTTATAGCGAAAGCTTTATATTTGTAGGAGAAACGAAAAAAAAATGCCCGCACCTCCATGAAGAGAATCGTGAGAAAATGCGAATGCATTCTTTGCGCCATAAGAGGGTATCGTTACCGTCACACATTCTCCTTCACCGACTTCTGCCATCGCCTTGAGAGGCGCCCAGCCAGCGAACGGTCCAGACTGAGGTGCGATCGGACAAGAAAGTAAGGCACAGGGAAGAAAGAGAGTGAACGGCGAGAGAAGGAGCGGCGAAGCACTGCACCTACCCTCTCCTGCACTCTTCCGTACCACATGCTACGGTTTCTAAGAGTGAGAATAAGCGCGCGCGCCCGCAGCTGTTGCTTTAGGAGAAGTGAGTGAGCGCGGAGAGAAAGCAACTGCTGGCGTGCGGACACCGCCGCAGACAACGCCAGGATGCCTGACATAGCCCGACTAAGAAATGCATTTGCATTTAAAACCATTTGACATCAGTGTCACTACTAGTCTCCAGTGGCTGTGTTATCAGTTACATCGTTACCATATGCGCTCCATTGGCTGCTTTGTAAGTGACGTCATCTATCCTGTCGCTGAAATGGCACTGTGCACGCGCGCATAAGTTTTACTGGGAGCTTCCGTATGGGTAACTCTATAGAAGAGCGCCGACAGTGGAAACGGGAAGGAGCTCGCGTTCGCCATGCCGATGGTGCAGTCCGGGCACGAAACATGTCCGAGAGACCGAGTGCCGGCAGAAACAGCGTACCGATGATCCGGCAGCCGCCCAAGCTGCGCTAAATCGAAAATGGAAATGCAGACACCGGTGGCTGACGGATTTCGCAAAACACGCCGCCGAGTTATCTCGCCGTGTCAAACGCGTGCGCTGCGAGCACAACTGCGTAAACGTGATCATTGTAGGAGCGCGTTCGCCAGGACAAACGGCCGCTTTCGGCGGGAGTTTCTCAAGCGGCACTACGGCTTCGGCGGCGACGTCTGTGACCACTTTCAGGTCGAGACCAACCACTCTCGTTAACGAATTGAAAACGCATTTAACCACTCACTACACTCCTACATGACCGTGACTATGTGAGGTAGAGTGCGTGGCATGTGAAATAAACATTGTGGTACACCGAAGTCAAACAAGTGTCTCACCTCACCAAGAAGCACTAAATGTAATCAATAATTGTGAAAGGCTTCAGTGCAGCGTCGAGTTGAACCCACTGCTAAACGCCTGGAACCGCACGCTTCAGCTTTCGCTGGTTATAACCATTTGTATGGAGTGCTTGGGCGGTGATTTTTAGGGGCGAAGCTCTCTATAACGGCACCCGTTCGTCCCCCGTAGCCGTTGTAGTGCGTAACACGTATAACATTTTGACCTCCAAGAAGGTGCCGGTTAGAGATTTCTTCTGTGCGTTGTTGAACAATGAAAGATAACACTCAATGTACTACCATTGGCTGCTAAGGTAGAGCGAGAGAAAGGAGCATTCGGCTTTTAGTTAACGCGCACGCTGCGATCTCCATTAGCAGTCATTGACATGCACATTGAGCACTATCTGACAAGAAAGGGTTGCTACGTTATACTCGCTGGGTGTAACCGTCACCCCCGGAAAATCTTTTCAGGCCTGCGCCCAGCAATCTGACGTCATTTTCGGCCGGCCGACTCTCGGGGAAGCCGCAGCGGCAGCGAGCGCAGCGCGAGCGGCGGTGGTGACGGTTCGGCGGCGTGGTGTTGACGGTGTTTAACGTTTGTTGCTTTCCGTTGTTGTTTTGCGGCAATTTCGTTTCCGTGCGTGATGCTGGAGTGATGCGACAATGCCGAATAAGTGTTGTGTACCCGGATGCACCGGCAACTACAAAACAGGAAAGAAGATACAAGTGTTTTCCTTCCTTAAAGACGCCGACGCTCTCAAACAATGGCTACGCGCCATTCCTAGGAAGGACTTCGTGCCGACTTCGTGCACTAAGGTAAGAATTTGAGATGCTCCTGTTCTTAGCTTGTCGTTGCTTGTTCGGGTAGAAATCACCTATGATGGGAAATACTTGAGCGTGTGGCCGCCGGGCCTCGCGAAGCGCTGACGCCAGCAGCGTTCGCAGCAAGGATGGTCAGCTGCGCTTTGTTCACTAACAGTGCCGTGGTGTCGTCCATTCTTGCAAGCTCTCGGTGGAAGCGCTTCGTGGAGTGCGGTGACATCACGCTCCCGTGTTTCCTTTCATGTTGCTTGTACCGCTTAGCGCAGCGCTTTTATTTAGATGCTTGCGAAACGTAGGTAGACTTTGTTTTAGCTACACGGACTGTAAACACGGTCATGCAAACGGGAGCGCATTTTTTTCTTTTGAGAAGTGCGTCTCAGACGTTCTTGAAACGTTTGTGCAGGTGTGCGCGGATCATTTCGACGCTTCATGCATTGAGAAGACGACATCGTAGACGGATCCAAGGACAGGGAGAGTTATTGAAGTTGCACTCCCAGTACCACGGTTGCGTCCTGGATCTGTCCCAACGGTATTTCCCGGCTGTCCGTCCTACCTATCAGTACGAGACCAGAGCACGAGAGAAACCCCTGACGCCAAGAGGAGCCGACAAGAAGCCTCCCAACTCGCCCGTGCTGTAGAAGAGTCGCTGGCGTCATATGAAGCGGAGCTAGAACGAGACCGGTTTTCGTCCCTCGAAGAACTAAGGGCTCGCCTGCAAGGGGTGTCAGTGTCTCCGAAGTGGACTGTGATTCATAAAGAAGAGTGCTTCATGTTTTTGAACATTATCGACTATCGTGAACCTTGTTTGAATGCGTCATTGACCGTGTTTGCAAACCTTGAAGTCTTTGCCTGCTATCAAGGTTCACCAATCAAGAACCTTGGTAGCGCTGTTGTACCAGACTCAGTTCAAAAAGTAAGTTCCTTGTTGGAAATTTTGAACAACCTGTCGATGCTGTCTGAGGAGCGCTGCACTTATTGCCACCTGGCTCAAGCAATACATTCCCTTGTTTGAGCCTTGTTTCCAGTTTTGTATCTCTTTACAAGTTGTTAGCTTTTAAAGGTGGTGTACTTTTTTCTTTTTTTTTTAACTCGAACTGCCTCGGTGCCCACTGTAGCAGTTGTACAGTCCGTTTTGGTACCTAAGCTGTGTACACTTTCCTTGTGCACTCTGTGTACAGACATGTTGTGCACTGTGATTTGTTTTTTCTTAGATTTTTGTTGGATTTTTTCCCTAGGACATGCACCTACCTGTGGCAATACAATTACTTTTCTTTCTGTCATTTATCATGCTGTGGACCACAATTTAGTCACCAGTGTTCTTATGTATTGTATTTTTTGGCAAGTGTTTGAACCTGATACCTTGTGTTGCTACTGCTACTATGATAAACGAATGGTATGTTTTCCTCTAACCTACAATTTAAATGAAAGTGTGCTTTTTCTGTTCCAAAGCTCGGGGATGTTTTTGCTGTTACAATCTGTTTTGTTTTCTGAGTTTTATGTGGCAAGATATTGTGTTTTGTACTTTTGGCATATTTTCAGCATTAAGGGCAACATCTTGTGTTGCCTGTCGTCTGCCTGGACCGAGAACAATGTGCACTGTGATATTTGTACAGACGACGTCTGGCTGTGATAAATAAATACGCATTATTCCATTCACGATATTCATTATTTCTTGATACCTTGATAAGTTCCCCCGCAACGGTGGCTCAGTGGCTAAGGCGTAGCGCTGCTGAGCACTAGGGCGCAGTTTTGATATCCGGCTGCGGCGGCCGCATTTCTGATGGAGGCGAAAAGCAAAAACGCCCGTGTGTACGAGATTTCGGCACACAATAAAGATTCCCAGGTAGTAAAACTTGATCCTGAGCCCTCCCCTACGGCGCGCTTCATCGCCTGCGTTGCGTCGGCGCGTTAAACCATACAATCAATGGATACCTTGATAAATCGTGCGGACATGGTGTCAAGGAACCTCGCCCGAGTCGGTAGGCGTGAAGGGCGCTCGCGGCAAGCGCTCGCGGCTGGCGCAGCCACCCAGCGAAGGGCGGCCGGCAGGCCGGCGCGATGTGACGTCGTCGACGTCACGTCACGTGACGCGCAGGCCTGAAAAGCTTCCGGGGGTGACGGTGTAACCTGCTTAGTTTTAAAAAGGTTTTGCGAGCGTTGAGCCGTAGTGCCATGAATAGAACGAACTAGTATATACCATGAATGAACTCATGATGGTTAAAGGTGGCAAGGTGATACAAAGCACAAGCCGTAAAAAAAAAGCAAAAGCCGAATCCTGTCTCTCATTTCCCATTAGCAGCCATTGGCATGTACATTGAGCACTATCTGACTGGAAAAGGTTGCTACGTCATACTCACCGGACGTAACCTCTTTGGTTTTAGAAAGGTTTAGCGAGCGTTGGGCCGTAGTGCCATGAACACAGTGAACTAGTATATACCATGAACTCGATGTGGTTAAAGGTAGGAAGTAGACCCGAAGCGCAAGCCGTAAGAAAGTGTGCTTGTGCCACCACTCGTTTAGTCCTTGGAGCGTCCGCTGGATGGAGGTGCTTCTATATGGGGAATATATGATTAAAAGATGCGAGATGGTGGTACTTGGAGTGTTGAATAGATGAACGAATGGACACACAGACAGATGCATGGATGGACGCATGAATGGACGCAGGGGCGGATGCATGGACGAACGCAGGGACGGTCGCATGAACAGACGCACGCGTGGACGGGTGGATGGACGCATGGACGGTCACACAGAAGGACGCATGGACGGACGGAAGCAAGAACGAATGGACGGACGAATGCTTCGCCCCATTTCCATCATTCACTCCGTAGATATGCTGCCATTATTTTTGCTTTTATTTTTCGGTGAAGTTTCTGTTCGTGGATTAGCGATTGGAGCAGAAGTACGGCGTATAATATGTTGTTCACTCGCAGGTTCTTTTCCATCTGTGTCATAAAAAAAAAAAAAACGCAGAACATCTGCAATGGTCACCCAAAATGCGCAGCCGAGAGGATAAACCAAGATAGTGTGCTCGGTAAGAGCAGATGCCACAAGAACTGGTCAGTCATTCCGCCAGCACGCAGATTCTGACAAAGGCCATGGTGCCTATTTCGCATGAGTTTCTCAGGATGGTAAAAATGTATCTTCTGATTCAATTATACCGTGTAGCATGAAAGCTGTCATCCATTTGTTTGAATGTTCCACTGGGACATCATTGTGGTGTTGTTGACCTTTACGGAAACTGTAATGTATGCTGTTACGTACTGGGAATAGCAAAAGTTAGCGAGATAGGCAGCGCGAGACGGAGCGTCGAAAAACTGCATTGCGGCGCCACCTACCATGACGTGCGCCACGATGTTGAGGTTGTCGGTCATAGCTTGCGAGATTAGATACAGCAGTGGCACGCTGTCTAAACACGCCGTTGCTAATTACCGAGGCAGCGTATGGCATGCCTCGACACCACACCCCCACGGCACAGTAGGCGGAGCAGGAATGCAATTTTCCGCCGCGGCGCCACGCACTGTACATCCCGCAAACTTTCGCTGTTGACAGTACATTGCATACTGCTTCAGTCTTCGATTGTGAAGTGTGTGAAATTTTAGATGCCTAAAGATAACTAGAAGTTTGTAAAAATACTTTCCTTGAATGAGGCTCCCTTCTAAGCTACTTTTACAGCCGGTTGTCATAAGCATGATTTGTCATCGAGCCCGTTTGACCATGTTGTATGGTGGGTTCTCAGCTCCTTGTTGTTCAATAACTACTCAACAACAACTCTCAATCCCGCTAAGACGTGAAAGGGTAACCCCACTTCGGATTTAATGTTCACCATGGACGGACATGATTGCGCATTGGAGCGTTGTACAAGACATTGACATGGAGAGCGACAAAAATCTTTTTCACTAATACTCTGCTGGAAAGAATACAGTCCCAAATGAAACGTCCTGTCAAGGAAATGATGAATGACTTCTCACTGAGTGAAGGGTATAAAAGCGTGAAAAATGTCCTAAAGCTCAAATGTGCTATCATATCTGACAAACTGAACCGATTTTGTTGGGTTCTGACTCAAGCGCTAGCAATGTGCCTCTTCAAAACAAAAGTTCGTGCGTGCCTTCAAAACGCCGATGGCCTAATTCGGCTGCCTGACGCAACGAAGTGCACAAGAGGAAATTATTTTTTACACTTTTTTTTTGCTTGCGTGGTAGCACGTGCGTGCTCGTCAGTGTTTGTAACTTGATTGTTCCCAATAGAATAGGCGGAAAATTAAAAAAATGCTATTTCGCGGGATGTCAGTTTTCCCTTGTTCCACTTAGAAGCTTTATGTTGACGCGGATTTAATCACCGGCAATGCTGGTAGCAGCGACGTCGCGGAAGTAGAGCTAACTTTAGAATCACAGATCCTCTCACTCGTTCCAATCAAATGTCGAGCTTATTAAAAAAAACATGAAGAAACCTGGTGTGGCGTTTGTTGCGCGGTCATGATAGGGCTTAGATCAACGACATCAGAGGAATATAAAATCTTTGGGGACAGTATATTTACCAGTGCTACGGAGGGAAGCCCACCAAAAGAATCACGAAATGAAACGAGCCTCTACTGCAGTTGCGCTGGTTTTGCTGTGCACCGCGACTGCAGCCCATCCTAAGCTTGGTGCTCCTGGAGGTCCAAGGAAACTGCACTACGATGTTCCGGACGCTTTCGAGGTACTGTGTCGGAGTATGTTCACTTGTGGGTGCATCAGGCTTCCCACAACGACGCTCGATGTCTCGTTAAATGACCTGATTCTAGAGAAACTGCTTAAATGCCCATTCGTTACTCACAGTGTACTTCCAGAAAGATCACAAAATGTGCTTGTAAATGAACAGTAAACAAGAAAAAGTCGTCCCTCATCTTCAACGAAAATGTGGCAAGGTAGCAACTGCCTAATGACTTGTGTTCTCTTAATTATTGGCGCAGTGTGAAGGTAATGGCTAGGCTTCGATTGTACCCTTTGAGAATTAGCAACCTACTTATCATTTGATTGATTGATATGTGGGGTTTAACGTCCCGAAACCACTATATGATTATGAGAGACGCCGTAGTGGAGGGCTGCGGAAATTTCGACCACGTGGGGTGCTTTAACGTGCGCCTAAATATGAGCACACTGGCCTACAACATTTCCGCCTTCATCGGAAATGCAGCCGCCACAGCCGGGATTGAATCCCGTGACCTGCGGGTCAGTAGCCGAATACCTTATAAGCCACTAGACCACCGCGGCGGAGCAACCTACTTATCATGACAAAGGGGAAAAATGTAGCTATCTTAACGACGTTCAGAAGTTTTCTTATAGCAGTATCGCTAATATTCTGTTTCTACAATGAGTGATGGACAAATTAATCGCATCGTTTCTCCCACTGTAGATTCAGGCTATCAACTCATTAGAAATAAATATAAATAGGTACGTTGAAAACGCACGGAGGTGCTCAAACAGTATTTAGGTAATTCAGACTATAAAGAAACGAAAGAGAGGTTTGCCAGAGTGAGACTGCTATCCTGCAATGAGGAAGGTAAAACAAATATCAATAAACGAAAGAGGGCGACAAAGTAAATGTCACACTATCGCCGCAGGAGCGTAGTATATACAGTAGCGACAAATTTGAATGTAATGCGAAGAAAGGCTTGTCACTCACCCCTTCACACAGACCACAGACAAAATGCTGCATTAAGGAAACGCAGCCGCGACAGCGAGTAAAGATACCTGCATGCTGACAGTGGCTGGTCGTAAACCTTACAACGAAGCCCCAATGCATACGAGTATTTGAGCCATCGGTTGATCCCCAGATGATCTCCAGTTAAGGCGGGGCGCAGGCAGTTTCGGGTGACCGGGCTTCGTCAAAGGACACACTTTCTGCCAGCGCCGCGCTGCGTTTCATTTAGCAGCTCTCCATGCGCCTTTCGCGTGCGGGGATGGCCGGCTTGTTTCAGCTCTGCTTCAGCCTCGTTCGCAGCCCCGATAACGCGCCGTCATTCGCCCATCGTAAATTTCGCGCGTGGGGCGATCTCATCGGTTTGCGCTTTACACGAAACCCGATGGTGACACTGACGGCAAAAATACGTCTTGAGAGTCTCTTTGATTCCTATCACTTAAATTTACAGAGTCATTGTGCCATTGAGCCAATGTCCAGAGGAAGCATTATCAGCGCGCACTCACAGTTTGCCAGTTAGTCGCTTAATCTGAGTCGTCCGAGGCGACATAGCAGCACCATCTTTGTAGCGACAACAAAAACGTCAAGGTCAGAATATACCACGAAAGCCTCTCAATCCTGCAGGGTGACATAAGTGAACATCTATGCCGTACACATTCTTCCATTTATGTACTTTAAGTACGGCACCTTACCAAAAATAAATGCTTATCTTGTTACTGATGTGGTGAGTTCATAATGTTAAAATATGAAGTAGGCTTGCGGTAAGGAACATTTTAAAGAGCCGACACAGGACAGGACAAGCGTTGAAGGATTTGCGTGCTATCATGTCTCCCTATTGAGCCTGTCGTACAATTTAGAAAGGAACAGCGCCTGGGCGCATTTCTACAGTATTTTAGGCAACACACTAGAAACAAACATGACTGCAGTGAATTCTATGAGGAAGGTTCAAAAATACAGTTGTATGATTTTGACGGTGCTCTTGTATTTCATGTGTTTGCCGCAAGTTTTTGGTTTTCAATCGAACGTGTGCGCCTGGTTCGTCCCTGCGCAGGAAATAGTATTAGCGAATTGCAGAAGAAGGCTGCATTTTACTCACATTTAGTCAGTGCATGGTAGGCTTACATATCAAATAAGACTGGGAAGAAATTTTCGTGGGCATATTACGGATATTGAGAATAGTTGGCGAATATGGCGTGACAATTAATGTGGCTTGTAGACCAAGCTATACCGGCAATAGAAGCAACCAAACAACTGTTAGCTAACCTGGCACCGATGGCAACGCATAGAGAAATAGGCGCCATTCACAGACTCCATCCGTACACTTGAGAAAGCATTCGAAGAAGGGTGGTCGGAAGATCGGAACACCGGGACACAAATGAAAGACAGCCAGCAAAAATTGAAAGAATAAGACACTCGGAGAACGCCTGAGCTTCGCTTTCAAGAGTTTAACGCCGTTGCGTAATCGGGCCTTGTTTGCATCGTCTCCTCGATCGGCTATTTAGTCATGCTAGAATACATCGTAGCCTTGTAGAGTGCAGCGTAGCCTTGTAGAGTGCAGCGTAGCAAGGGGGAAGGGAAAAGACAGTTTGAAGATGAGATATGTCGCCCATTGTCGTCTGATTTCCAAACTGTCTTCTCTTAAATTGGACTCTTTAACGCTATCATGGCTTCGAAATTTTCTTTCATTTCGTGAACAGCTCACATTTGCAAATGATTCTCATTCAGATATCGCAGAAGTCACTTCAGGAGTGCCGCAGGGTAGCGTCCTTGGTCCTCTACTCTTTTCAATCTTCATCAACGATTTCCCGACTAACATTTCATCCCGTATACGCCTGTTTGCAGACGACTGTGTCATTTATCGAACCATAACATCTCCCTCTGATCATCAGGCCCTTCAAGGTGACCTAGACCTCGTTTGCAGTTGGTGTAATAAGTGGTTAATGAGCTTGAACATTTCAAAATGTAAAATAATGTCGGTTTCCCGAAAAACCTCGATTTCCACTTTTTCATACAAAATTAAAAATAGTGAAGTATCTCGAACCCCATCATACAAATATCTAGGGGTTATTATTGAGTCTAAACTTTCATGGTCTTCCCACATAACTTCCATTTGTTCCAAGGCATCCAAAACACTAGGTTATTTACGTCGAAATCTCCATTACTCCACATCGAGTGTCCGCAAAATAGCCTATTTAACATTCGTACGTCCACAGTTAGAATATGCCTCACCAGTTTGGTCACCTTATCAAAACTATTTAATACAGATGACCGAAGCCATTAAAAACAGAGCAGCCTGCTTCATCACTCAGAACTACCAATGTCACAGCAGTGTATCTCAAATTAAACGCGAGATCGGTTTACAACCATTGGATATCCGCCGCAAGATAGCCCTCCTTCTGTTGTTTCACAAGTACATTAATAGCAGAAATCCATGCGCTTTTCCTCTACACACACCGGATCGCATGTCTGCACGCACGCGAAATCAGCGCAGCTTTAAGCGTATTTTTGGCAGAACACGTGCGTTCAACTTATCTGCTTTGCCACAGGCAATCCCACTGTGGAATGATCTTCCCGACGAGATAGTTTCAGTCACTAACAACAACGCGTTCCGCGAGAAACTACTCTCTCACTACATCTAGCATCATTTCATAGAGATTTGTGTGGAGGTGCATATACTTGGTGACTGTATTTTCCTTGTTCTATTACTGTTATTAGTGTCGCTCTTATGTTGCATTTATTTGTATATTTGAACTGTATACGTTCTCATTTTTCTTTCTTTTTTTTTCTGTAAGCCCCCCTTACCCTATGCTCTAACGAGAGCCTGTAAGGTATGTTAAATAAATAAATAAATAAATAAATAAATGTGATGATGAGGAAGACATAAAGAGAGGAGAAATTAAAGCACATCACTGAAAGAATAAGAAATATATCAATAAAAACTACGAAATGAGCACAGAAAAAGTGAGAAAACATCCACGAAAGAGAGAGAAAGAAAAAGGAGAACAAAAAAAAAAAGAAAGAAATCACCACCCAAGCACTCCACACAGATGGTTAAACAGGGAAAGGTGAAAATTGCGGCCCCGATGTTTAGCGGTGGGTTCAGCCCGACGTGGCACTGAAGCCTTTCGCAATTACTGGGTGCATGTTCGTGCTTCTTGATGAGGTTTGATACACGTTTGGTTTGGGTTTCAGACAGTGCTTATTTCGCATTCCGCACATGGTGTTTCCCATGATCACTGTGCGTTAATCACAGTGTTTGTTTGCAATGGTTGGTGCATTTTCTTTATCCAGTGTTCTTGCACTGTTTTCTGCCGGTTGTCATCACATTTCCCTACTTTTAATACGACTTTGTAGGCTTAATGTGACTATTTTCGGTGTTTTCTTGTCCATGTCTATCTTGAATTGGCAAGCAGACGGCACCACATGGCGAACTCAGATTGATTTCTTTCATTATATTTTTTCTTTCACCTCTCCACCTCTTTTTAGGTTGCCCTCCCTCTTCGTTTCGCAGCCCCAAATTTTCTAATCGCTTCTCCACATTTTCTTTTTTCTATCCTCGTCACCCTTACTTCCCTTCCATATCCGCTTGCTCAACGGTGCAAAGCTAGCTCATGCTATACTCTCACCCCTCCTGCTTTCTCTTCTCATCACCCTCAACGCACTCCTCCTCATACTCCCTGCCCTCCCCACCCCACACCGATGCTGTCTTTTCCCAGCTGGCGTATCATGCCTTACGCCTGGGTTAGATGGCTCTTATAATAAATCCACCTACTGGACATGTAGGCCGACGTGGAAAATTGGATGCTTCAGGAAAATTCAGGCTTCGTAAATGTTCAGTGCCAACCGTCTGTTTCGCCGTGCATGGCTTGCCCTAGATATCGAAAAACGTTGAAATAACGATACAAAGTTGACGCCACCCGAAATCAGTGTTCTAGCGAAGGGCACACTTTAGAAACTCTGTGCTTTCGCATATTTTAGACAGGTCCCGCGGCAGACTTAGCACCGTATGTCGGATAAATGATGGGATTTTGCTTAATGCCTCTACACAGTCTGACCATTTCTAAGTGATGTGTTTCTAGGGATTTCCAAGTCTTTTTCATCGCCCATACACTGCAATGCCACTGCAGTGACATGAAGGAAAGCCTTGTAGCACCGTCAGCCGAGCGCCACAGCTACGGCATTCTTGTGACGCGCACTGCTGTCTTTTTTATGAAGATATCCCGCAGTCGACTACTGAGCATATAGTATGAGCATCATGACTTACATTATTTTGCATGAAATGAGTGCCGTAATAATCAATTTCGCCCTCTGATTTCAAGTTCATGTGCAATGCAGGTGATCAAAGCCTTTCCTTTTTCCGTGGCAATAATGGACTCTGACAACGACACAATCTTCGAGTGCTTGATTTCCAACCGCACCGACATTGACTACGAGGCGAAGAAGGCCACGTTTGTCTGGACCATTGGAGGGACGAAGGGCGTGCCCAAGTAGGAAGGATTAAAACTAGTAAAACACACCATACAGATGGCCTGTAGGTTCACTGTTGCGTTGTAGAGTGCGCGAGGAGCAACAAACCACGGATATAATGTCCAGATAACTTGAAAGGAAAAATACCATTGCTGTGGCTCGGGTACGGTGTTGCAGGTAACTCGAAGGAGAGAGAGAGTGAGAAATAGTGAAGAAAGGCAGGGTGGTTAACCAAGCTTGGCTCGGTTGGCTACTCTACAGTTGGAGTGGGGTAAAGGGGGAATACTAGAAAGGAAAGAGAAAAGAAGAGGAGTAAGAAAATGATAGAAGATCGATCTTGGGACCTTGGCCGACGATTTCACATATGCGTAAAGCCACGAAAACCCGAAGGAAAAGCTTGAAACAAATAAGCTGAGACAGGAGGGGGAAGGGAGTCTCTACGAAATGGTGGCATATTTTTCAGGACCACAACTGCCCTGAAAGATCGTTTTCAAGTTGATTCTTAAAGAAAAGTAATCGATTAACGGCAGTCGCGCCGCCGTGGTGGTCTAGTGGCTAATGTATACTCGGCTCCTGACCCGCAGGTTGCGGGATCGAATCCCGGCTGCGGCGGCTGCATTTTCTATGGAGGCGAAAATGCTGTAGGTCCGTGTGCTCAAATTTGGGTGCACTTTAAAGAACACCAGGTGGTTGAAATTTTCGGAGCCCTCCACTACAGCGTCTCTCATAATCATATGGTAGTTTCAGGACGTTAAAACCCCACATATCAATCAAATCATTAACGGCAGTCAACCGTAAAGAAAAGTATTTGAATTGCACAGAAAGTCATAGTATTGTAAAAATGATCGATTACGTTTTAACATTACGAGAAGGTGTAATAGAGTGCAAGTAATTGATTCACATGTTACGTAAAACCGTGTTGCCGATTTCATGAGCGGGACTGCTGTTTTTGTTTAGCCGTGAGTGCGATAAGGTGCCACGCTTCCTTCATATGAAGTTTAGGTTTTGTAAAATTTTAGTCCTGCCGTGATAGGACGTTTTAGGAAGAAGGTAGCACAAAAAAAAAATGTCGTTACGCCGTCGGTGGCGTCCGTGAATAACGGTCAATCATTTACAGGTGAAAATGAACTAGACTGAGTGCTGCAGAACAGCCATACAATTACACACTCAATTTTATATGTAAATTATGTAGCGCACATGACATTTTTTATGAACTGCGTGAGGACAGGGGAGGCTACAAACACGAGAAGGTGCAACAGGTAGCTCATTCTACGCCAAACGTCCCAGCCATTTTGGAGACCATCTCAAATGTGTTCCAAAAAATCGTGCTGATTTACTGCGTTAGAAACAGTGTACTGCAGACATTTTCGGAGTGAAAAAAATTTTGCTCTCGTGACTGTCTTCTGAGTTTTCTGGAATGTCGTTTGGGTGTTGTTTGTGGAAAATATTATTTTATTTTAAAAGCAGCCCTATTTATTTCTGTACCAAATTTGGTTTACATGTTAAAGTGCTTGTGCAAGGCGTTTGAAGTTTAGCAATATTAGTGCGATTTCACGGGCACATACGCCTCTAAGACTTCAGCCAAAATGTTTTATGTTTGAATTTTTTCTATTGCGATACCGCACTTTGTAAAAAAAATATGAGTAGTTAATACTTATTCCACAAAAGGTGTGTTTCGAGGAAAAATTGCTTTTAGACCTCTCACTCTGCTAGACATTACGAGAAAAAGTCACCGATTTCGCTAAGTCATCATTTTTGCTCATCTTGAGATGCGTCTTGCACCTTTATACCCAAATCAACCCCAAATAAGCAGTTATTTTTATATATGAAATCTTATCTTTACATTTTTCTGTGTTTTAAGGAAGAAAATACTTTTTGAACTTTCCCATTGGCGCCTATCTTCCCATCTGGTCATACGACAGCTGCCGTCTTAAAGTTCCCTGTTGCCGTCAATGGGAAAGTTCAAAAATAATTTTTTTATTAAAACATTGGAAAACGTAATGATGAAATTTGCTATATGAAAGGAATTGTTTAATTGTTTTCAATTTAATTATAAAGGTGACTTTTCATTGAACCACCACTAGGTGCAAATTGCGTCTCAATATAGACAAAAATGACGATTTTGAGATATTCGTGATTCTTTCCGTAAAGTCTAGCAGCTGAAGAGGTCTAAAAATATTTTTCCTCAAAATATACCTTCTGGGGAGCAAGTAACTACTATTTAAATATTCATACAAAGTGCAGCATTCCAATCGAAAAAAATGCAAGCATAACACATTTTGCCTGAATTCTTAGAGGCGTGTGTGCCAGAACAATTGCACTAACATGTCTGAGCTTCAAACGCCTTGCACAAGCACTTTTACTTAAGACGTATATAAAATTTGGTATAGAAACAAAAAGCAGTGCTTTTAAAATACATGTTTTTCACAAACAACACCCAAACGACATTCCAGGAAACTCAGAAGGCAGTCACGTGACCAAAAAGATTGGCAGGTCCCACGTACAGTGGGAACCAATGATATGCAAAGCACGAATAAGAAAGGTTGATATGTCCCTTTAAAATCAGCACAACGTTATGAGGTGGAGTAAATGATGCTGTACATGAGTTCCGTGGCATGATTATCATGTTTGTATGCGTTGTTTCTCTTCGTCATCTATTCACGTGACGTGATACCAAAATTAGAATATGTGGAGCTAGCGAAACGACCGCGAACACGCTATGAGCGTGGTACGTTGTCATGTCCTTGCATGACATGCTTAGCAAGATTATCATGTTTCACCAGTCATATATTTCGTCATCCATTGACGTCACGTAACACCAAATTTGGTATATGTGGAGCTAGCTAAACGGCCGCGAGCGCATCATGAAGGGCCCAATATACTCCAATGTAGCGTGGACTCGCGCGCACGCTGGACACAGCGACGCTACGTTAGCAAAACGCGAGCACTCTATATTCGGACGCTAGACGCGAATAGTACGACCGGCATCTGTCGACGCGGCACGACGACCACCGACTTGAAATGCGACGTGCTGCATTTCGCGCCGAGGTGTTACGCAGACAACAATGCGTCTCCCTTTTTTCGTGACGCAGAGACGCCGGACGCGCGGAAACGCGCATGCGTCAGAGCAATGCGGCGCGGCACGCGCCTGCGAGTATACGGCAGGACCGGCGCCTGGCGTGGCAACGCCGGCGATATGCGACGAAATGAACGCCGGTGAGCACGCGCACCGCTTCCTTTCGAACTGTATTAGTGCCTTGACTGTGGCATGTAGTGATGTTCTTACATGACACGCATCTCATAATAATCATGTTTGCACCAGTCACATACCTTCGCCATTCATTGGCGTCACGTAATACAAAATTTGGTAGATATGAAGCTAGCAAAACGGCCACGAGCGTATCATGAGTGTGGCATGTAGTAATGTTGCTACATGACACGCATGTCATGTTTATCGTGTTTGCACTAGTATCATACCTTCGACATCTATTCACGTTCCGTAATACCAAACTTGGTATAAGTGAAGCTAGCGAAACGGCCGCCAGCGCGTCATGAGCGTGGCATGTAGTTATGCTGTTACATGACACACATCTCATGATTATCCTGTTTGCACCAGTAACATACCTTCGTCATCTATTCACGTACTAAAATACAATATATGTTATATGTGACGCCAGCGAAACGGCCGCGAGGGCATCATGAGTGAGGCATGTAGTCATGACACGCATGTCACGATTTTCATGTTAAGGTCTGTCGCTTGCGTTCGCCAGGCAATCATGTCATACCATACCAGTTTTGCAACATGCCATGTGACCGAAACCACTGCAAGAGCTGCAGGACCATGAAATGTAGATGATGACATTCATGACATACTTGTCATAATTATCATGCCATGACTGCTGCAGTATGTTCTTCATACAGTCGTGTTATGCCATACCAAGTTTGGTATTGATACCATTAACGGAATGGCCAGGAGAGGTAAAAGTCGTAGGCGGCAAGATAGATAGATAGATAGATAGATAGATAGATAGATAGATAGATAGATAGATAGATAGATAGATAGATAGATAGATACTCTCAAAGCCGCTGAAGTTCGCTAAGAAATGCTTCGCATTTGAAAATGTTTTTCTCCGAAAAATCCAGCAGTTCACTGTTTTCAGCGCAGTAAATGAGCACAATTTTTGTCAAATGCATTTGAGATTGTCGCCAAAATGACTGGGACGTTTGGTATGGCATGACCCTGGTGTAAGACCGTGTCCATGAGAGTGTTTGTGTGATTTTTTTCTTTGTTTATTCGCACGAAGTGGTGTCGTAGTTATCAGCACCAGCTGCTACGATCTCGGCCGTGGTAGTAGTATTTGATGAAGGTGGAACGTCAGATAGGCGTGCACTGTGTCACGTAAGTGCAAGTTAAAGAAGATCAAATGGTCGAAATCGCCGCAGATCTATATTACGGCTTTCCTCATAATCATATCGTGGTTTTGGGACGAAGAACCTGAGATGCCATCATTAATGATCAGCACCCATGATAGAGTAAGTAAGAGTGACGCAATGAAGCTATAGAAAGAATATACGTTGGTGTGAACCGATACACTGAGTGAGCTGACGTAATAGCAACGAAAAGTGAACATTTACTGGGCATATTCATGAAACGTACAGGAGTAAATGTCAAGGTGAGGGCAGAGTAAAGTATTACCGTGAAAAAGTACAATATTGCAATGCTTTTTAAAATAGTGAAAGGGGAGGTTGGCTCACGCACATTTTTTCTGATCAAGTAGTCTGATTGGTATCAGAAATTTGCCTCGATATCTTACTATGCGCGTTATGAAGGACAGAAGTTTTTTTTTTTTGAAACAACGTTATTCAGCCGGAATCTTGGCGTTGAATGTCCGAGTTATCTTGGAATACTTTCGTAGCGTCACATGAATCTTCTTTTAGTCGTTCATTAATTCATCTCGGGCTTGACCAGCATACCTCCTGTTACGCAAAGGCGGAATGGCACAGCCGACAATGTGAGCGTAGGTGACGAAAACGTTTTGTAAAAGCTCGTATGCTAAACACTTGTTTGTTTTCCTGAAACAATTTTGCAACGGGCACGATAGCACCGACAGCGTCGGTTCACTTAGAATTCGATGAACTAATGAAAACCCCTTGAAAACAAGTAATCTATATCACCACGAATTCTATAGCTTCGAGAAAGCCTAACGATCTAACGTGTATTTTCGCGGAATGTACATAGTAACATGCTTTGAAGTTATTTTTATGGAATGAAATGAATGAACAATTTTGACATAAAAGCAGTATGTAGCTCGGATGTTCTATCTGTATGTGTGATAAAAAAAACACTAACACACGTATGTATCACAAACATCTAGTGAATTTCAATACTAAGCACTACTAAAGATAACTAGCAGACAATAATGCCAGAGAAAACATAGGACTTTCTCTGGCATGTTGTCTGATATTGTATGTGGCATTATTGCCAATTTTTATCTGGTATTGTCCCCTGCTTGTTCTTCTTAATAACGTGTCTTACAAAATAAATAAGCCCTTAAATTTACACTTCACTTCAATGCTCACAACTTGTTTATTAAGAATGATTGGAACACACCGGTGGCAGTCGTAATGAAGATCATGCAAAAAAAAAAATGCCAACTGCATGTGGCAAGCCAGGTATGACTGATGCATCAAAAACTAAAATAAGTGGGAATGACAAAAGACGCATTCATCTCAAACAGAAAACCCTGAAGGATTGCGCGCGACATTACAAAAAGACTTTCTTCAGTGAATCAGGTTTTGTTGGCTGCAGCGTGTGTGATCGAAGAAGGCTCGAAACTCAGGGTCGCATGCTGAAAATCAACACTGGTCTACAGCTTACGCCGAGCGGCATTGGTTTGTAAATTTTTACCGATAAGATTATCTGTGTAAGGTGGGCGAATATTAATGTTTCAGCAGTAAGTAGGTATTTCAAACTAGCTACAACGTAGAAAGTTCACTGAAAAAATTTAAAGGGAAAGAAACTGACTGTTTCGGTATCAAGGCACCAACAACGACCTTGTGTTTGATATATAGTAAAAATGCGAACAAAGGATGCGATCTATATTCATCGTACAATTTTTCAGGCAAGAAGTACCATTCTACGTAACACCTGGGCTTACACCTGGGACAATGGACATGCTTATCGGTGATGGTGAGTAGTTTTAGTACTGAAAGAAATCATGCCGGAAAATGAGCTTTATGTCCACAAAAGCAAAATAATGCGTGTGGCGAAAGAAGCTTTGCATTGACAGCTTGCTATACTATATACTAATGAACTGAGGCTATAGCACTAGACCGCACGTGGAACAGTAACATCGGGTGGCTATCACAGATCAATCTTAGACGATTTCCAAGAGACTAGTGTAAAGGCAGCTTGGTTTTGACATTAAGGCCATTCTACATTTCCATAGTGAGAAGTCGATGACCTTGTTTCTCTGTATCAAAATTTGATTCGTAAATCCAGAGTGTGAAGTCGCTGACATCGAAATAAAGAGCATATCGCAAAACAAGCACGGAAAACTGATTGTGCTGCAAAGAAGAGTTCGAAATAAAGACACAATAAGCAGTTAACATCGTCAAGACAAATAGCAGGTCCATCCCATGTATGTGTTTTCTTATGCTTGCAAAAACTGGAAGCGAAGGAGCGTTGACGCTGAAAGGTATACCACTGACGAGGCAAGTAATATGTAAAAAAAACAAACACAGATGTTCTTCAATACTATAACTACCGCACAAAAATCGTACAGAATACCCGGCTTCGAGTATTGAATTGGCTAAAGAACAATCCCGCCAACGATTTAGTTTAATCATGAACTATTTATGTCACATTGCCGCGTGCATAGCTGCATTTAGCGGCGAGATAGCGACGACAACGAAGAACGCGGATTTGCTCGAGAGGCGGATACCAGATTGCGCTGTGCAGTACCACAACTAAATTATTACCTTAACAAAGCTCGACTCAAGGTGTCACCGCTATGCATTTGGTGCAACGAAATTGAAACAAGTGAACATTTCTTTTTACTCTGTCATCGTTATTCTTATCAGAGAAGAAGATTTTTAGTAGCCCCATTACAAAAGCTAGGAATACAAGTAAATCTACCAGTAATTTTATCACTTGGCGGAACTTCATTTGGTTACTGCCGCAGGGATATATGCTCCACTGTGTTTGATTACATCAACGCAACTAAAAGATTACCATGCTAGTGAACCCTTACATTTTCGGATCTTTAGTTTATAATTCGTAGCTATGTATATCAAAAGCAAAAGATGGTTTGACTGCTTGCTCAGCAAACATTTTTGTTTTTTGGTAGAATAATTTTTAAACTACTGTTTCAGATTGGCTTCATTTTAATTTTAGTTTCATTTAAGTATCCTGTCGCCCGGTTCTTGGCCCATCCCCCTCTGAGGGTAAGCGCCATCCATCAGAGGTCATCAGCATCAGCGCAGGCGAGTGAAGAAGACAATCTTAGCGGCCTTCTCTGAGAGCGTCTCCACTTCATTGGGACACAGCGACAGGAACATGTGTGGGGCTCTCTGCGAATTCATATATAGCACAAGAAGATTACCTTGCTGAGTCAGCGATCAGCTCTCGAATTTTACTAGCCACACTACCACTTATTATTTAGCTGATACACTGCAATGATTCAACGTTCAGGAGAATTTCATATAACGATTCCACCTCAGATATTTAAAATTCTATTATTTCTCCCCCCCTTTTTTCTTTTTTTTCTGACATTGCGCCAAATTAATTTCACAGTCAAAACACAGTAATCATTTTCCCCTAATCTAGAAAATCACCTATGGCGCAAGGGCCGTGAAACGGCCCTTGCGCCATAAAACATCAAACATCATCAGAAAATCTATCAATATTGACTTGCATTAACCACCGGCTTCTTGGCCAATCCCCCTCAGTGGATGAGAGCCACAAAAGAAAGGAACAAGCAAGCAAGCAAGCAAGCAAGCAAGCAAGCAAGCAAGCAAGCAAGTTCCACTGTCCATGTTTTTAAACCCCCCCCCCCCCCCCCCTGTAATTTATAACCCGTGACACTGGTGGATGTGTTGGGTACTACCACCTCATGATCAGCACCCCTGTGAGAAGCCCCGAGAGACAGCCACGCGTGGAGACGCCTGTGCACCGCTCAAGCCGTCGCCTTCAAGGTCTTGATCCAGAATTTGGCCTTTTAAAGGGAGCAACACTTCCGACAGCCACCCCTACTCAAGAAATGGCGAGGAGTCCTGCACAGGTGGCGGTCCAGAATATGCGCATTCCTGAACCATTTCATGGCCGGCCGAACGAAGATGCGCAAGACTGGCTTGAGCAGTTTGAACGGGTAGCTAAATCGAACTACTGGAGTCTCGATGGAAAGCTCTTCCACGTATACATCACCCTTGGAGACGGCGCGAAGACGTGGTTTATAAACTGGGAGGCAACATTGACGACATAAGAGGAGTTTTGTCGTCGGTTTCTTGACACATTCGGTAACGCGGACTAACGCGAAAACGCACAACGCCTTTTTGAAAGACGCACCCAACAACTGCATGAAAGCGTCGCCATGTTTGCTGAGGATATGGTGCGTCTTTGCCACCGCGTGGACCCCAACATGCCCGAGGCTCAAAAGCTAAGCCATCTCATGAGGGGCGTCAAAGAGCAGCTATTTGTTGGTCTTGTGCGCAATCCGCCAACAACATTGGGCGAGTTCACCAGGGAGGCCACCGCAATAGAGCGTGCGCTGCAGCAACGGTACCGACAGTCAGATCGCCCGGCCACTGGCGCAGCTGCAGGCGCCGCCGCACTTACCACAAACGACTTTTCTCTACGCCACCTAATTAGACAGATCATGCGTGAAAAGATCGTGAAGGCGAACGCAAAATACATATTGCAGCCACAGGCGCCTTCATAGCAGGAGTCCACGGTAGCCTCCGTCACTGAAGTCGTTCGCCATGAACTTCGACAAGCGTTTGCCTCTCCTCAGGAATATTCCGCTCCACCACACCATCCAAACTCGTGTACCTACGCAGACGTTGTGCGTCGTCCATTGGCTCCAGAAGTATCCTACCAGCATAACAGATACTGCTATGCAGACGCTGTTCGTCGACCCACGCCCATGCCAGCGCCGCATTACCTCGAACCGTATCCTGTGGCAGCCTGGGTTCAGCAGGATTCTGTCAGGCGACCCTACATGCGGAAGACCGACATATGGTGCACTGCAGATCGCCGAACACTCTGCTACAACTGCAAAGCACACTTACCGTTTTTGCCCACATCGCCGAGCGGAATACCGCGGTAGTGCACCTACAGCTACGCGCCGACAGTTTGACGAAAGCCATGCCCCCATCGACGACGACCAGGCTGGCAGGCGGAAAGGCTCTTCTACATTCCGGACGCACTCACCATCCCCGGCTTGCTGTGGTTCACCCAGCCGCCGTAGTTTTGCTGAAGCCGCCAGAGGTCGGTCTCCCAGCTCACGGCAGGGAAACTGAAAGCAGCGACCTCTAGAGGGAAGGTTGCAAGCCGTCGAATTGCCGAAAATCCCCCACTGCTGCCGAAACACGTGAGAGATGACGATGTAGACTCCGTCGGGAAAACTGTGACTGTGAACCTCGGTGTGACGATTGACGACGTTGGAGTGACGGCCTTAGTCGATACGGGTGCAGACTTATCCATAATGAGTGAACGATTGGCAGACAAACTCAAGAAAGTCAGGATGGAATGGACGGGCCCTTATATCCGAAATTCTGGATGCCAGATAATGTCTCTCACGAGAAAACGTAAAGCAAGACTCACGATTGAGAATGTTGCTTTTGTAGCCACATTTCTGATCCTACCGGAGTGCTGCAAACCTATAATACTGGGAATAGACTTCTTAATATAGTACGGTGCTGTGGTAAACATACGCGATCGTGTGATCACATTCGCCGCTGACAAGTCTGTGACCCATGATCCAGATCAAGAACTCAGGGTGTTACGTATGGTCGACGACGACGTCTGTGTGCCACCACTGTCATGTAGTCTTGTTTCCGTGTGTTGTGGTGTGCACTGTAATGAAGACGCCATAGCCGAACGCATCACTGTCCTTCTTTTTCGCCAAGGCATAGCCATCGCTCACGGCATCGTCAGCTTAGTGGATGGGCGCGCAGAGGTGCTTCTGACTAACTTCACGAATGAGCGCCGGCACTGTTATGCCAGCGAGTCCTCGTCAAACGCCCGTGCCTCTGAAAAAGGCAATCTGGGTCAAGGCCAGCCCGCAGTCCGCCTGGCGCGATCATCTCAACGGCGTGAACACGCGGGACGCCTCTCTGGCCCACGTGCATTGAGTCAGCGGCGCACGTGACAGCGAGCCGGCGTCTTCGTGTCGGGTGGTCTGACGCATGGCGCGGCAACCCCATTGGAAGAATCTGCCCTGACGACCATCGGCGCTTCTGATTGGACATTTTGGTTGGACCCGGTGTAAATAAAAGAAGCCCTGCGGCGCGTCGCGATCGGAGGTCCTAGGAGAGGAGTCCCCGTGTCGGAGAGCCGACATGTGTGTGAGTCAGCGGTCTTAGGCGAAAGGCTGACCTATGTGTTAGAGAGGAGAGCTCGGCTCTTCGAGTCTCTGTCGGCCCCAGTGCCGAAATTGTAACGCCTCTGTATATATGCTGTACATAAACCTTGTTTAACTCACCGTCGTCTCGTCCGCTCGTCTTATCAGCTCTGCGCAGAAGCAGTCGCGAGCTGAGAAACATACGCTACCAAACGGCTGGTTACCTTCCCGGCGGAGTTGAAAGCAGTGGCGCCTTGGGACCGTGTTGGCATCGCCGTCTTTCGCAACAGTGGTGGCTTCGGCGGGATCGGTCCGTCTTTCGCAACAGTGGTGGCAGTGGTGGGATCGGCCGGCGTCAGCGACATCGATGCGGTGAGTGTCTGATGTTTTCCCCTCAGTTCACCAGACTACTCTAGCTCAGGTTGTAGTAGTTTAGAGAAGGGCTGTGTGAAGCATTGAAGTGAGCTTTGATCGTTTCAAGCCAAGTCGAAGCGCTTTGAAACCAAAGTTAATGCGGAGGGGGTAAACACGGGAGTGTGAAAAATTGCTTGCGCGTCTTGCTAGTAGGCTTATAGTGGGTACGGCAAGTAGATTCTTAACAGGGGCAAACAGCAAGAGGCTAGTGTGAACGATGGAGAACCTTAAAGTGAAGGAACTCATCGAAATTTGTGAGGAACTCGGCATTACTTTGGGCCGTGCGAAACGAAAGCAAGCGATCCTTGAGATCATGAAGGATGAGGGAGTGTCGGCTGAGGAAGTCGATGAGGCCTGGGTGGATATCAAAGCACGCCGTGAGGAGGCTGAAAGGCGAGAAGTAGAAGCTCGCGAACGTGAGGAGGCTGAAAGGCGCGAAGCTCGCGAACGTGAGGAGGCTGAAAGGCGCGAAGCTCGCGAACGTGAAGAAAGGCGCGAAGCTCGCGAACGTGAAGAAAGGCGAGAAGCTCGCGAACGTGAAGAAGCTGAAAGGCGAGAACGTCGCGAGCGCGAGGAGGCCGAGAGACAGGAGCGCCTCGAGATGAAACGAATAGAATTGGTAATCCTACAGTGTTCGCAGGCGCCTAGCGCAGCTTCTCCGACGATTCAGGTCAGCGGTATTAGAATTCGGGATCAACTGCCACCGTTCGTAGTAGGCGAGGACATGGCGAAGTATCTCGTCAAGTTTGAACACGTCTGTGAGCGAAATGCTTTGGAGCAGTCTCTTTGGGCGCGGAACCTGCTAGCTCTTCTTCCCGGCGAAGTGTCCGACGCGATAACTTGCTTGTCGAGGGAAGCGTTTGAGAGCTATGACGAGGTTAAGGAAGTGCTCTTGAGACGTTATAAGTTGTCACCCGAGGCTTTCAGGCAAAGGTTCCGGTATGCTAAAAAGGGGAATGAGTCACACGTTGACTTCGCGTTTCGTCTTAAAGCCGATCTGATTGAATGGCTCAAGGGCGAAGGTGTTTATGACGACCGCGATAAAGTGGTGGAATGCGTTGCATTGGAGCAATTCTACCGCTGCATCGAGGAGGATGTCAAACTTTGGCTGCAGGACAGACTTGGGGAAGTACAGTTAAACAAGGCAGCTGAGTTAGCTGAGGAGTATTATACTCGCCGAAAGTTGCATAGCAGGGAAGTGCGCGTTGAAGAGGATGAAAGGAAAGAGGGCTTTTCAAGGAAACCTGATCAACGGAAACCCGTTCCGCACCGTAATTTCAAAAAGGACCCGTCTCTTACGAAGGACAGTGTAGGGGAAGGGCAAACAGAAGCGGAGAAATCGAGTGAGGTTTCTACCACACAGGCATTTGAATCGGAAAACAAACGGAAGCCGCTAATCTGCTACAACTGCAAAAAGGAAGGACACATCGCGAGAAACTGTCAGGAAAAATTTGCCTTCGCAACAATCCGAGAATCAGAAAAAAACATGCGGTTGTTGGAGCCGTATCTCCAAGAAATTAGGGTCAATGAGAAAACGTGCCGAGCACTTAGAGACTCAGCGGCAACCATGGACGTTGTCCATCCTTCATTGGTGTCTCCGGATGACTTCACAGGAGAATGCGCGTGGATCAGGCAAGTCGCCGAGGTGCAGAGTGTTCGCTTACCAATCGCCACGGTTGTCATTGAAGGCCCGTTCGGTAAGCTTCGCACCGAAGCAGCTGTGTCTGCCGCGCTAAATGATCGTTTTCCATATCTTTTCTCCAACAACTCAGAGCAACTTCTCAAAGAGCAGGGCAAATCGTTCTTCCCCAACTTAGCGTGCATGGTCCTCACGCGATCGCAAGCGCGAAAGCTTTCGCAGGAGCTTGATCTGGTTCAATGCGGTGAACGCTCAGGTGACCTTGTCGGCGGGTCGACGGAACCTCAGAGAGGAAATTTTCCGCGTGAGTCATGTGAGCAGTCACGCGAGCGGCCCGTCGCGGAAGCGGCCGGCGCGGTATGCGTTGGGGGAGACGACATGGCGCCATTGAATCAGAGCGAGGGGGCTGCAACGCTCTCGCCTGTAGCGGAAAGTGGGAGCGAGCTGCCGAGAGTTGATCGAGAGACGCTCATTCGAGAGCAGCGTGAGGACCTCTCGATTGAAGCGCTAGTGGAAAGCCAGGTTGAAACGCTAGTGGAAAGCCAGATTGAAGCGCTATTGGAAAGCCAGGTTGAAACGCTAGTGGAAAGCCAGATTGAAGTGCTAGTGGAAAGCCAGAAAAACGCGGCAAAAGTGCTGTCGAAGGAGCACTACGAGGAATCGGTGAAGAAGAGTGCTTTTGAAGTTGATAATCAGGTAACGCTGCTGCAGTCGTCCAAGAGGAACAAGCTTGAGGTTGATTGGGAAGGGCCCGCAAAAGTAGTATCGAAGCTTTCTGATACCAATTGTGAAGAGAAATTAGGAAGGCGGCCGAACAAAATTTATCACAGTAACTTGAAAGCAGTCGTAAATTTACTCTTAAGTGCTTCAGAGGAAGAGGAAGCAGAAATTTTTAGTTCTAGTGAGGTAATCGAAAGGAGATCGAAAGTAATCTGGGAACAGCTGAACCTAGAGCCTAGCTTACGTGACGGAGGACCTGAGAAAGCGGACCTGAGAAAGATTGGTTCCGAGTTTGAAGACGTGTTTTCGGACCGTCCCGGAAACACGACGGTGATCGAGCACGATATCGAGCTAACTTGTGAGGAGCCAATCCGTAGCAAGCCGTATCGTTGTTCCCCTGTGCAACGTCGCAAGTGTGAGCCGCTCTTGGTGCCGCATAGGTATCGTCGCCTAAAAGTGGCCGGTTACTGAGGTGGAGCATGTTGCTCCACAGCGCAACTTTGACGTTCGCTAAAAAAAAAAGGAAAGGTAAACGTTAATGCAGGTGCATTGAGCAGTGCGTTTAGTTAGTACCTTCTCAACCTTTCGGTTTCTCGCTGGCGATTCGGGGCAAAATTTTGACCTCATCACGACCTGGGCTGAGCGCTCTCGTTCAGAGTGATCTCAAGGGGCCAACTTTGTGGTATTCTAATTCGTTACGTTGTTGTACGTGGAAAAAAAAATTGAGTTGTCATTTTAAGAGTCTTGTGTCCCACATGTGCCTCTTGATGTAGAGGGAACAAAATTCCGATAGACACGTAGATAGGTATATGTTGTACTATACTTTGTCTGGTGTTCTGTCGGGTGACCGAAGGCACTTGCGTGTGTCGTGTGTTGTCTGTTGTCGATCCGTTCTTGGCAAGTTGCAGAACCATCGACAAGTGCTGAAACCGAAGATGGTCAGAAGAGACGAGTGAAGCTGGTCAGCAAGTTGTGGCGACAAGCCAGTGGAGCTGGGATCCGTCGTCAAAAAAATGGGAGGTGTTCCCGGAACAGTTTGGAGCTGTATTCTCCCCATGGCCCTGGAGGCGAACCTGGAAGGACCTGGCGAACGAGCGCACCTGACATCCGAGCCCCGTGGAAGCAGCTCGTCTTTCCGGTGCATTGTCTGGCGGCGGGGGTGCTGTTATGCCAGCGAGTCCTCGTCAAACGCCCGTGCCTCTGAAAAAGGCAATCTGGGTCAAGGCCAGCCCGCAGTCCGCCTGGCGCGATCATCTCAACGGCGTGAACACGCGCGACGCCTCTCTGGCCCACGTGCATTGAGTCAGCGGCGCACGTGACAGCGAGCCGGCGTCTTCGTGTCGGGTGGTCTGACGCATGGCGCGGCAACCCCATTGGAAGAATCTGCCCTGACGACCATCGGCGCTTCTGATTGGACATTTTGGTTGGACCCGGTGTAAATAAAAGAAGCCCTGCGGCGCGTCGCGATCGGAGGTCCTAGGAGAGGAGTCCCCTTGTCGGAGAGCCGACATGTGTGTGAGTCAGCGGTCTTAGGCGAAAGGCTGACCTATGTGTTAGAGAGGAGAGCTCGGCTCTTCGAGTCTCTGTCGGCCCCAGTGCCGAAATTGTAACGCCTCTGTATATATGCTGTACATAAACCTTGTTTAACTCACCGTCGTCTCGTCCGCTCGTCTTATCAGCTCTGCGCAGAAGCAGTCGCGAGCTGAGAAACATACGCTACCAAACGGCTGGTTACCTTCCCGGCGGAGTTGAAAGCAGTGGCGCCTTGGGACCGTGTTGGCATCGCCGTCTTTCGCAACAGTGGTGGCTTCGGCGGGATCGGTCCGTCTTTCGCAACAGCACATCGGTAAAGGCACGGCTGGGGCGTACCTCGAAGAGCTCGACTACTCTCACGACTGTCTTCTAATGCAAGGGGAAGCCACAGCTCAATAACTTCCACATACACCACCAGTCAATATCGGTCCGAGTCTAATACCGACTGAAAGATGCCGTCTTATGAAGCTGCTCGACCAGTTCAAGTGCTTCTCATTGACACCAAGAGTGGGTCGAACGCCTCTGACTAAGCATCGCATCATCACGGAAGACACAGCAAGACCGATCCGACAGAACCCATATCGCGTCGCTCATAAAGAACAGGATGTAATCCAGCAGCAAGTCAAAAAGACGCTAGAGGATGATGTAATCCAACCATCAAAGAGTCCTTGGGCATCGCCAGTGGTACTCGTGAAAAAGAAAGATGGCAGCTTGCGTTTCTGCATCGATTATCGTAAGCTGAACCATGTTAAAAAAAAGACGTTTATTCATTACCACGGTTCGATGGCTCTTTGGACAGGCTACGGCATGCGCGCTACTTCTCGTCAATGGACCTTTAAAGTGGATACTGGCAAATAGAAGTAGATAAGTGCGACCGAGAAAAGACCGCCTTAATGACGCCAGACGGGCTTTATGAATTCAAAGTCCTCCCTTTTGGTCTATGCTCAGCCCTAGCCACGTTTCAGAGACTAATGGATACCATTCTGTCCGGCCTGAAATGGGAAACATGCCTTGTGTACCTCGACGACGTGATCGTGTTTTCGGCCACGTTTGAAAAGCATCTAAAGTGGCTACTGTCAGTCCTTCAAGCCATACGGTCCGCTGGACTCACACTCAAACCGAAAAAATGCGACTTCGGCTTCGAAGAACTCCCGTTCATGGGACACGTGATCAGTCGCGAAGGTGTGAAGCCTGACCCAGATAAAACGGCTGCCATCGCAAAGTTCGCAAGGCCTGTTGATAAGAAGGCAATCAGGCGTTTTCAGGGTCTCTGCGCCTACTACCAGTGATTTATAGCAGGCTTTGCACACATCGCCTTTCCGCTCACCTACCTTACAAGGGAAGACGTTGCATTTGTATGGAGTGAAGAGCAAGAAGCTTCGTTTAACGAGCTGTGACAGCGTCTACAAACTCCACCTGTCCTCGCTCACTTCGACGAGAATGCACCAACAGCCATCTGTACAGACGCCAGCAATGTGGGCCTAGGTGCTGTTCTTGTCCAATGCAAGATGGTGTGGAAAGAGTAGTTGCCTACGCTAGCAGAACGTTGACACGCGCTGAGTCCAACTACCCAACAAAGGAGAAGGAGTGTCTGGCTGTCGTTTGGGCAGTTGCGAAGTTCCGCCCGTACTTATATGGCCGCGCTTTCCAAGTCGTAAGCGACCATCACTCTCTTTGTTGGTTGACCAACATGAAAGACCCATCTGGACATTTAGCACGATGGAGCTTACGGCTCCAAGAGTACGACATGGCCGTAGTTTACAAGTCCGGAACGCAACACTTAGACGCCGACTGTTTGTCAAGGTCACCGACTGAATCACCGGCTATAGAGGTTTTTCAGGAGTTGTTGTTGCAGCTATCATTTCTCGGCAACAACAAGATGATCGGGAGCTAAACTCGTTTATAGAATTTTTGAACGGACGAGCCGCCAATGCACCAAGAGTGTTTTCGAAGAACTTATCGTCATTCTGTTTCCGGGACGGAATTCTGTACAAAAAGAATTTTGCATCAACAAGTAGAAGCTATCTGCTGGTAGTTCCTGGAGCTCTCTGCAGTGAAATATTACAAGCCTGCCATGACGAAGCCACTGCTGGCCACCTCGGTTTCACAAGAACACTGACACACATCAAAGAAAAATATTACTGGCCACGAATTGCAGTAGAGGTGAAACATTACGTCCGAACATGCATTGACTGTCAGCGGTGCAAAGTACCACCTGTCAAACCCGCTGGGCTATTACATCCTGTGCACGTGCGAGAAACCCCGTTTTCTCAAATCGAAATGGATCTGCTGGGCCCGTTCCCAACATCGGACAGCGGCAACAAATGGGTTATAGTGGCAAAGGACTACTTCACCCGATACGCGGAGACCAAGGCAATCGCGAGTGGCACTGCAGCTGAAGTGGCCCAGTTCTTCATTGAGAACATTGTCTTGAGACATGTTGCTTCAGCTGTCGTCATTACACACAAAAATACCGCGTTTACAGCCTAGGTTTTGCGCACTGTGCTTACGCTCAGTGGCAGAGCGCATAGGAAGATGACAGCTTACCACCCACAAACGAATGGGCATACAGAACGACTTTCAGTGCCATCCATGGCAGCAGAAATTCTACGTTTTCCCGAGTGCTTTTACAGCCATAACAAGACAATTGCTGACGTGCTTTGCGTGTACGTCGACGTGGAACACAAGAATCGGGACCAAATATTGCCGTAAATCATAATCGCGTTTAATACGGCGCGCCAGGAAACAACAAAAATGACGCTGTTCGCACTAACTCATGGCAGAGAAGTTACTACAATGCTTGACGCCATGCGGCTTTACGATTACAATGATTCAGAGACAGACGCAGAAGACTTCACTGAGCGCGCCGAGGAAGCAAGGCAGCTTGGCCGCGTCAGAATAATGAACCAGCAGCAACGTGACGCCCAACGGTACAACCTTCGCCATAGATTCGTCATTTATCAACCACGAGATAGAGTCTGGGTTTGGTTTCCTGTACGATGACAAGGCCTCTCAAAGAAACTCCTACGCCGATACTTCGAACCCTACAAGGTTTTGCACCGTCTTAGCGACGTAACGTACGAAGTCGTGCCCGACGCCTCCTCTTGTTCGAAACGTCGCCAGCATCTGCCTGAGACAGTGCACGTGGTCCGCATGAAACTTTACCACTCTCAGTGATGTAAACACCTGCTGGCCGCATCTCTACCTGTTGAGTATCGGGACGACGCTCACTCTGGCGGGAGGGTAATGCCGCGTGCATAGCTGCATTTAGTGGCGAGATAGCGATGACAACAAAGAACGCGGATTTGCTCGAGAGGCGCAGCGCAGGCGAGTGAAGAAGACGACTATTTTAGCGGCCTTCTCTGAGAGCGTCTCTACAAGTTCCACTGTCCGTGCTTTTAAATAAACCCCCCTGGAATTTACAACCCGTGACAATATACTCGTATTTTAACGTAAACTAATGCTTCAATAAGAATACCCGATTTCATCCCGTGACAGAATACAGTGACTCCTTGGTGTTTGTGCTGCGAAAACTTTACTTCGCAAGCTGTGTAAAGCTGTTTAATAAATTTCGTAATTTTTGCAACGGTACATGCATTGCGTCATGCTTCAGGAAGACTTTCCTGATGACTTGTAGGCCACGTGTCGATTGTGGCTCCGCTGCGCTTTCTGTGAATATCAGAAGTCCAGAAATCGTTTCTTGGTAGGAACCGTTTTTACTAAAAACGGTTGATGAAGACGGCTCTACACAACGCATTTGCAATCGGTGATGACGTGACGTTGCCTAAATGCTCATAAGCGCCTATACCTGTCATCGCTTGAGCTTTAATGAATTCGGCTTGTGGTTCGAACACTCCGCAATTATTTCGGAAAGAAGATCATAATAGTGCGTGGAGCTAGTAAACTTGTAACGCGTGGCGGTGAAGCAACTAGGGTGCCCAACTGCGCACTGAAAGTTAGCTCGTTTGATCCTGGCCGCGGCGGTCACATTTAGATGAACACGAAATACCAGAGGCCCATGTACTGTATGACGTAGACGTGTGCACGGGCGGAGGGCGGGAGGGGTGGCGTGTTTCTCCTACAGTTTCTTAAAAGTGAGAGTGCGCAAAGCGAGCCCCATACATGAACATAAGAGGAATGAGGGGGGGGGGGAGTGCAGCTAGGAAGGAAGGAAAATAGGAGAAAAAGAACGGCAGAGAAGTTAACCAGCCTGTAGACAGCCGGTTGGCTACCCTGCGCGTGGGAGGGGGATGGTGGAGATGAAAGATAGAGAGGACAAAGGGAAGAGAGATAAACACAGCACATTAGGCAGCTTCACCATGTTGGATCAACCTACGAATGCCTAAGCTGTACGATGTGCGCCCCTTAAAGGTCACTTGGATGGTCAAATTTCCACAATCATATTTCATATTCATATCATAGTTTCGGCACGCAGTACCTCAGATCTTATTCAGCATTCTACCTAGGATTAATTTGAATCACACAATTGTGTGAAATAAACTGTTTTGTCACACCTACACATGTTCATAAACACATGAAGATTGCCGCCAGGTGCAGCAACCAATGTCGCCCCGCATGGTTCTGCATTGTTTCATGCACGCAGTTCCTCGAAGACTTAGTCGACCGCTAGCCCCTTCAACAACAAATTCTTGGTGTGGCCGGCAGGTGTTCGTCATGACGCCAAGTGAAGGCCATGTGCGAGTGTTGTCCCGACATTGTGTTTGGCTTCTCCCAATATGAGCGCCGTGCCACTCTTCCACGTTCACACGCTCGGAAACATGGTAACATCACAGTGAGCTGACAGAGTAAATGAAAGTTAACTTGGACGAACTTGAAGGAACCCAATAAAAACGTTTGGGAAAGTTAGCTGATCGGAAACAGCTATGTCATAGCTTGTTATGTGTGAGTCCGTGTCAGTCCAGCTGGGGAAAATTTCAGTAAGCCTGAGTGAGTACTAAGTGCAAAATATAGTTCGTGAGTGAGTCTCCATAAACTCCACGATTTCCGCTGCAGTGTGCCCGTGGCTAAAGAAATGAGTCGCGGAATGCAGCACGGCGTCGAACAGCTTGCGCAAAAGTAACGTGTTTTCGATATATGAAGCGTGTAATAATCGCAGGATAAATACAATGAAGTAGTGCACTGTTATGTCATCTGAGCAGTTGAAGGGCCGCAGCTCCTCTGCAGGGAACACTTTTTCTTGAACACCTACCTCAGATAGCAAACACACGCCACTCGTGAACAGCAGTTCGAATTTGCGAAGTTATGCACTTCGTGCAGCTGCCGTCCGGATGAGTTTTGAAGTGCACAGAGCTCCGACATTGCGTTCTCGCTAGTTTGTGGCAGCACAGTGAGATTAGATGACGTTCAGCAATAAATTAAAAAAAGCTTTTTTTTGTCCAAAAGCTCCGCCAACGAGAGTGACTCAGCCTCACGCTGGCCTATATTCTTGAGATGACGCTAGCAGAGAATTCCGTAACATTGCCTAATGAAAAACGGCAGACACGCCCAGTGTTGCCTGAACACTAAGCATTCTGAGTAGGCCCTAGTGAGAGATATATGTCTCTTTAATGAAAAAAAAAGAAAAAGAGAATTCCGTCGACGTATACAAAGGCGCCAACATGATACTCTGTTTATGCGAAGGAATTGTGTGGTGAAATTACCCATTATTTCCATCGTGCTTGATAGCTTGTCAACAATATAACTAGCCTGAAGGTGTGCTGCAGTAAGCTGTTGTATCTCTCCGTCGCCGCAAATGAAATTCCACGAATGAGTACCGCCAGCAGAGCAAATGATCAGCTATCTCAGAACAACCAATAATACTTGTTGAAAAAGCGAAAGACATAGCCTCAAAGTATGCTGAAAAGAGATTGTTTCGACAAATGCCACCACGTTACATATCTGTTGGTGTGTGAGGCTCAATAAGTGCATACTCAATAAGTGCGATATAGCAGAACTACAGCTAGCCAAAACCTGACTTAGCCCGATTCACTTCACAGCTCCAACACACGCCAAACAGCACCACGCCTTGACGCGAGATATACCGGTTGTGCGGGAAAAACTAGTCTCTCGAAACACATTGTGACAATTCATTTATAGTAAATGCTAACGATGTGAGTAGTATACAGTAGAAACATTGGCTGCAACAACAGTGCCCAAAGTTAATGGTTCAGACACGTCATCGAAAGATGGGGAGCTTGCTCAGATTCACTAAGAATCACCAAAATGTTTCTCAACCAGATTCGCTAGGGCTAAGGCTCAGCATGCTTTTTCTTCACTGGACTCACTCAAACTAGACCTCAAAAAACCATTACACACCCATACTTAGACTCAGATTCACGGTGAGGTATGAGTCTGCGCGAGTCTGAGCATATAGTTAGCTTTTTGTACCATACTGTTAATGTTCGTCAAAACAACGCAATATTCGCATGATTTGTGCTTTACTTGCTACCTCTTCATTTCGTAACGTCAGCCCTCAGCCCTGGTATTTTATTTTTGTCAGAAACACTTTAGTACGTATTTTACTAACAGTTGGAGCCTCAGAAGACCACAAGCACAAAATTTAGTCAATGGTAAAATTATTCACGAATATACAGACATAATATTAACTCAAGCCATAATGTCCATGCAGTCATGAAATGATTAAAAGAGATAACTGATTCCTGCTATAGAGTAATGAAAACATCTAACAACGTAGTATTTGACAGTGTGGAATCCCTTAAAGCAACTCAAGGATATATGGATGGATTGATATGGCTGTACCTTTTAGATCGGGCGGTGGCTAACGCCACCAAGCCGTAATACTTAAAGAACCAAAAACTAGATTTATTTTTTTCCTTCAAATAGGGAGGTTGAGGATTCCTACTTTGCAGTGAAGGGTTTAATTTTCACTCGTGCATTGACTTCAGCCATCAATCAGATGGCCTCCTTCTAGTTAATTCTACCCGCTTAAAGTCTATTTTGCCCTCCCTGTCCCTAAACCTCAGTGCTTTGAAGAACTCTGCGCCACCATCCTGAACAATAGGGTGAAGTCCTTTACAGAACATTATCAAGTGTTCGACAGTTTTCTCCTCCTCTCCACACGCACTGCATACCCTGTGTACCCCTTCGTATTTGGCTCGATATGTCTTAGTTCACAATACTCCCTTCCTGGCCTCAAACAGTAGAGAACTACCCCGAGTATTATCATAGATCCTTTGCTTGGCAATTTCTTGCTTAAAAGTTCGATATATCTCTAGTGCGGACTTCTTAATCATGTCACTTCTCCACATATTGGTCTTAGCTTCCTTTACCTTCTTCTTAACCGATCATTCTTTTTGGTTTGGCCCCCTGCTGTTTTCTAGGTATTTATCAGTCAATTTTTCGGTTAGCTTCCTCGATTTTGTATCGGCATTCTTCATGTACAAGTTGTTGAATACCTTCCTAGCCCAACGCTCCCCCCCCCCCATTTCTCTTAATCGCTTCTCAAATTTATCTTGCTGCTAGCTTCCCTGCCCTCAAATGGCGTCCATCCCATATCACCTTGTACTCCCTGATTTGGTGTATTCCCGTGAGCTCCTAAAGCAAGCCTACCTATTCCACGTTGCTTAATTTCTAATCTCGCTGGAACTTCTGAGCTCATGCACAAGACCACATTGCTGAACGTCAGACCAGGAACCATGACCCATTTCCAGATTCCTCTCACAACATTATACCTATTGTAATTCCACAGTGCCCTGTTTTTCATCACTGCGGCATTACTGCTACCTTTAGTCGTCACGTATATTTTGTGTTCTTCTAGGTACTCGGTCCCATTGCTTATCCATACGTCCAGATATTTGTATTATCTGTTATCTCTAGCGTTACCTTCTGTATTCTAAGCTCGCTACCTTCATTATCATTAAAAATCATGACTGCTGAATTTTCCTCACTGAATCTGAAATCTCCCTCATTACTGCAGATGTCCATCAATCTCTGCAAATCTCCCTTGTTGTCGGCCATTAGCGTTATATCATCTGCGTACATCAGTGCTGGTAGTGCCTGTTCAATGGGTTTTCCTTCTTTGATGAAAAAGAGGTTGAAGCCAAGTCTACCTCCCTCTAAATTAGCCTCTAATACTTTAGGTACGTCCCGAATAACAAGGGTGACAGATGACACCCCTACCTAAGTCCCCGTTTTACTTCTGTGGGCTTCGATACCCGTTTTTTCCACTTTATAACTACCTTTTTATCTTTATAGATATCCTTTAAAAGATTAGTAACTACATCTTCCACGCCTAGTGTGTCCAGTATTCCCACCAATTCCTCTTGAACCACGCTATTGTACGCCCCCTTGATATCCAAAAATGCTAGCCACAAGAGCCTTTGTTCCTTTTCTGCTATTTAGATGCACTGCGTCAGTGAGAATAGATTGTCTTCCAACCTCCTGTGTTTCCGAAACCCATTCTGCAGTTCCACCAGCACCCCCTCATCCTCTATTCATGCCTGCAGTCTTTCCTTTCTAATCTTCATCGCCAGCCTGTAGTCCACTGATGTCTCTGTTATAGGAAGTTAGTTGTTTATGTCAGCTTTGTCCCCCTTTCCTTTATAGATCATGCTCATCCTGCTAAGTTTCCATCCATCGGGGACTTCACCATCAATTATTGTTTTGCTGACTGCCTGTCTTAAAGTCTGTTTAGACTTCGGACCCAATGTCCTTATCAGCATAATTGGAATGCCATCTGGGCCCGTTGATGCACTACTAGGAACCCTCTTCTCAGCTCTTTCCCACTCTCGTTGTGAAAATGGAGCCATTGCGCCACTTGATCCATCCTTAACTATTATAGTGCATAAGGCACTTCTCTGTTGACTTTTGTGTGTCACCCTTGTTTTTATATATTCAATCGCTTCGTCCCCTTCTAGCCTAGCCCCTTGAGCTGTAGTTATAAACCTCTGCTCTAAGATCGTCGCATTTCTTAGGGAGTTTAGATGGTTGCGAAATTTCGCAGCTGCCTTTTTATTCTTTTTATGTACTTCTGCCAGTCACTGAGCCCCCTTTCTTCTAACCTTCTCATTGATCAGAAGGAATGCTTTCCTTCTACAGTTCAAAAAGATGTCCCATTTTCTTTCGCGTCATCTGTCGATTCACCCCGCTGCTTAGCGCGTCTGTGTTACCTAGAGACTTCCTGACGTTTTGCTATGGTTCTCTTAACTTCCTCATCCTGCCAACTCTTAGGTTTGCGTCTTCTTTTTCGGGGTGACTTGTCACGTGCCTTAGCAAGCTCTAGCCCAAACAGTTTAATTAGATTCGTGTATGTCCACACTGTTTCCACAGGATACATGTCCACAGTATGCCCACATTGATGTCCACATGATATCATCCCGAAGACACCACCTTGTCTCCTGTGCTTGCCCGTCTCGCCGTCCCTCATGACTTCGGTCAAGCTTTTTCTTCTTCACAGCTGCAAGCTCATCGAAAAATGAAGCTATGGTAGTGTAGATCGCAGTGGGGATAGTTGAAAATTATCCTTCTCCAAGAACGAACAGGTTTGGCTGTTCCGTTGTGGTTGTTGGAGAAATTTTGTGTGGTGTCGTCAATGGACGACACAACAAAGTGGACGACACCAGGGCCGAAAGAGTTAGTTACCAGTTATTGTGGGATATTTATTAAGGGCATTTTTATTGAAGAAGATGACCCACACAGGATATTTTTAGGAATAACTTTTTGTTGAAGAGCTCCTGAGCGGAGATGAAAGCAGCTCCATCTTTCTGTAATTGACTCTTCTGGTCAATAAATATTGAGCTCACTTGCGAATGACAACGTGTGAAGAGTGCGATAGCAAAACTTGAGTAGCCATAAGGCTGATAGTATAAAGTTGAAGTTTTGTACACAGAATCATAGGATGGAAGAAAAAAAATCTGAAGCCCACTCAGACTTACCCATGAAGTATATTGTGCTCTCAGGGCTCATCGAGACTTAGTCCAGATGAGAAAAATTTTGAAGAGACAAACGCACTCAGACTTGCCATTTCTTTTGCTCAACCGTACTCACTCAGACTCAAACCCACGGCAATATTACTCACACGGAGTGAGACTCTAACTGAAGGCCTAACTTTCGTCTGATCGAGTGAGTCAACTGATGAGTGAGGTTGTCGACCTGCGTTTAGATAAAACTACTGCTGGGGAGTAGACTGTGGCAAAAACATTGACAAAGGGTGAAACAGTGCAGGACAGGTGCGGTGTAAACAACGGTAGTGCCGATCGCAACGGGGATAGTTGAAGAAATACTTCTCCGAGAATGAACAGGTTTAATTTTGTCGTCGAGGTTTTCGGAGAAATTTTGTGTGGTGTCGGAGTTTTGTGTAGCATGTTGAAAGGGCTGCGTGTGGGCTAAGCGGCACAACTGCGAAGGAATAAACGACGTCACTGACGGCACAAATATTGACGCACGTGCTTAGATGCGACGCAGAAGACGGCGTCACTAACGGCACTGCAATGGCCGTTGTGCTTGGGTGAGAGATCGAAAAGCACGTAATTGATGGCGTACTCATTAGAGAACATTATCAAAACTCGTGGCGAGTGGTTTGTCGTCTCTGCTAGCCGTATAAAGCTTTCGCTGTAAGGGCTTCTGCATTGTTTTTTTCTTTCAGATCCAGACGTAAAGCAGGGCATATTCTACTACTTTGGCCATGACTGCATTGTGATGGATCTAGAGTATAACGGGCATTGTAAGTATACCGCGAACACAACATTACGCGACGCTTGTTTGACAGGAACGTTGAGATATAGTGATGAAAAGTTTTCGTCGTAGTAATCACCATAGTATATTAATGACTGAAATGCCCTCCTCTCTCTGTATTGTTCCCCACGGTGGTATATAGGTTACAATTTTCGGTTCGTTTGATATAAAGAGAAGCGCATAAGGAAGCAAACTACGGTAGTTTAATATATATATATTGGGAGCATTTTAATGCGTTCTAACAACTATTCCAATATCATGAGCCACTCCCCGAGATTCCTGGTGTCGTCTGGATTCTTACGCTCAGTATTCACAAGATGAACTATTCGTTAAAATGTGCGCCATCATAAATGTCTTCGTTCTTTTCTTCCGAAATTCTTTTCTTCAGAACATCTTTGAAAGCACACAGGGCACCTGTGGCTTTTTATATGGGCAAAAATGCGCTTCCCGCAAGTTGTCGAGCACGCAGTGGCCTGGTCACCAACATAACAACTTATCTGAGCCTATCCTTTGGTCCACTGTATAAGGTTCAACCATCACGTGAACTTAGAGCTGGTTGGCGTCACCTGCTTCCACTTGCTAGGTGACGCCAACTAGCAAAAGAAGAGTGTTCCACAAGTTCCGCCGTGGTGGTCTAGTGGTTAAGGTACTCGGCTGCTGACCCGTGAGGGCACCACAATACCGTGGGTTAGTGCCGTGACCTATCTCGGTCTTCGCATCGACCATCGGCTGTCCTAGGCCCCCGCAGTGAATGAAGCCATATGCATGGTGAAGAGACCCCCAGAAGGCAGTGAAGGGCATCTTCCTCAGAAGCCGCGGCTGCTCACAAGCATGGGCGCTTCGTCTTTACACAGCAGCAACAATATCACGGCTGCTGTACGCATTTCCCGTGGTAGCACTTCGTGGCTGCCTTTGGAGCATCTTGAGTTGCTGCATAGGGGCTTAGCTTGCCCGGCCGCAAAGTCGACCACAATCTCGGATGGGCGAGCTGCTGCAGATCTATCAAGCAGCTATGGGACCGGTGCCTCCAGCCGTTCCTCTTCCCCCACCAACAGAAAAAAAGCACTGGCTATCAACACTGGTCAGGGAGGGCTCTCCAAGCGGCGCTCACCCATTTGTGCACTCAAGCAGGCATCTGCGTCCAAGATAGAGGAAGAGCATGCTGGAAGGCTTATTGCGTACGTGGATGGCTTCGTCTTCTCAGGCACTTTCTCGGCCATAGCTTCCTGCGTTATGATAGAACTTGGTTGGACGGCCTCCTGCCGTCTGCCTTTTGCGGCCTGCTCTACCGCTGCAGAGACGGCCATTCTCCACCTGGCAGTTCACCTCCTGGCAGCGAACCCCCCAGCTGTCGCTGCGTCGCTGCATTGCTGGCCTTGGCAAAGCCGGAACGGGCAAGCTTCGCAACGCAGGTGCTCGTCACCAAACTGAATGCCCTCCTTGCAAGTGGCGTCGATGTATCTCTGCTCTGAGTCCAATCTAATGTGGGAATCCAGGGAAACGAGGAGGTTGACGCCCCGGAGAAAGAAGCACATTACTCCGCCGTTCCTGTGTGTCTTACCGTGGTCGCTCAGACTTTTCGAGGCTCATATTGAGGAGGCTGTTGCTACACGGCCACCCTGACAATCGTGTAGCAAGGATGGAACTACCAACCCGGCTGCCTGGCCAGGGTTTCACCGGGAGGGAGAGGTGCGTGCTACTTCGCGTACGCATCGGCTGCTCCTGGCCTGTGGCCCAGTGTCATCCGCGTGGCAGAGCCTCATCCTCTGTGTGCACTGCGTGCGGGGCAAATGAAACCATCGAGCACCTGTTTTGTGTTTGCCCAGCGCTTCGCACACAACGCGCTGTCCTGCTCGTCACACTACGTCACCACGGTTTACCCGCGGCTACACAGAGGGACCTTCTCTTTTTGGCACGGCACCACACCCAGGTCTTTAAAGTGGTTCTTCGCTTCCTTGAAGACACTAGACTAGAAAACCGGCTATAGATGCCGTCCGGCACGTCCTTGGTCATGGACGCCATTTCTCTTTTCTCTTTTTCACATCTTTCATGCCTAGGTCTTTAGACTGTAGACGGCATAACGACTGTAGACATTATTGGTCTCGCTGTTAGATGTCATGACGAATATACTAGTCAATGGTCGCGAAAGACTTGAGCGCACGCAAAACCTTGAATGAGCATTATAAAATTGCGAAACTGAAAAATGTGTTGAGTGTTATTGTTTCACTAACAAAATTTCGAAAGACAGCAAACAGGGAACACGCTTGACGCATATCGTTCCTCAGCTGATTTGTTGCACTTTGGTTTCTGGGTCTTTTCCTCCACTCACATGCTAAGAACTAGCTTCAGAGTAACGCTACGGGTTGGTGTGATATTCCACGAGTTAATGCTGTTGTAGGAGCGTGATTTCTGAATGATTTTTAATCGTAATTTTATGCATGTCTCACGTTTTACCAGTGTGCCTTCTGTGGACGGCGCTCTACCTGCTGCACAATGTGCCACCGGTGTGTATTGACCAATTCGTTGACACCTGCGGCGTAATTGCCAATCCGCACAGAAGAGACCTCTGCCCCGACGACTAAAAAGATCTCTTGGTAGGCTGAAACGAGGCACATCCGTTCTTTGTTGTGCTCTCTAATACAAGAGGTTGAACTCGGCGGTGATAACGGCTATGAAAATCAACACTGAATTGTAATAAATTTGCTTTAACTGGTTTTTGCTCACAGAGTTGTTTCTTTAGGTAATCGAATCTTGAAAACATTCATTAACCCCATTTGTAGAGAGAAACCATCTTCCGCTAAAAGGGGCGTCCGCAGGCATCCAGATAACGTCACATGAAATACAAAAATCACATGCTCCAACGACGACATTTCAGTTGGCAGCGCCTTGAGGCGCAATGCCGCTACAGCGACAAAAAAAAGGGCAACGCTACCAGTTGAACGCACCCGAACGCGCTCCGCGTTCCCGCTCTGTTGTGGTGGTAAAAACTTTATTTTTTCTTTGGAATAAAAAGGTGCAACCTGGCGCAATATGAAGTGAAGGTCAAGTTTGCGTAGCAACGACAACGTCGCGTCTGCTTTCGGCGGTGAGCTCCAGTAAACTTGAGAATAGGCGCGGGAAAGGGCGCAGGCAAGTCAGTTGGTTTCGCCGAAACGAGAGCGCGTGTGACACCCGCGGAACGCGTTCTGCAGTTGGTCCGGGAAACTTCGGCGCCGTGCCGTCCAGAGAGTCTCCTAATAAACACTAGAAAAAACTCTGGCGCTAGTGTCTATGGGAGCTTCAACGCATGGCACTTCAGTGAGCATGGGAATGATGAGTAGTACAAATATTTGTCTAATTTACGTACTTCTCGCTCCGTGTGTATTCGTGGCGTTTGGAGTTGTTTTGTCGCGAAACAAAAATCAGCAAATGTTCAGTGGCTGTGCTTCACCACCTTATTTTTCAGGCTTACCTTTTCAATTCGGGTCATGAAGTTTAAAAGGGTTCGTTTTTTTCTTTCGAAACAAACCCGAAACACAGCAATAAACGAAGCCACAAGTGCGATTCTCCGCCCGCAAGTACGAAGACTAGGCAAATGTGTGTACTACCCATCGTTCCCATGTTCGCTGAACGATCACAGCGCCAGAGTCCCCTCTAGTTAATTTTAGGAAACTCTATGATGCCATCAGCTTGGCGCGCTGAAACGAGACGCTCGCTTTGCGGAGTTGCCTTTCCGCGATGGAAGAAGCGGCCCCATGAAAGCGTCAGCGAGGTATGAAGTATTGTTGTGTTGTGGCCTGCCACAAAAATGCAGACAACACCAATGAACGCTCTCCACGTGTAAAGCAGTATGAGTTCCGCAGCAAGTCCCAGCAGGTGAACTCAGCCGCGTTCGTGAAAGATGAAGCAATTATGCCACGAAAAAATAAAAAAAAAACGAGTCGAGCACTTTAACTTGACTCGCCGGGGTTAAAGCTCAGCTTGCTACTTCGTGGCAAAGCCAGCGGGTCATGCTCCCGCGGCCCGGAGGACATGACTCTAAGACTACTCGAACATTTTATTACTATTATCGTATAACTTTATGATGATGAAATAAACATTTATTTTTTGAATCAGTGTTCCCGAGTTTGTGAGCTCGGAGTCACCCTAGGTGGGAGGGTCCCTTATTCCAGGAATCCTCTGGCCGCAATCACCTCCCGGGCCTTGGCAACAAGTCCTCGTTGGTCGTTTAGGTCACGTGCAGCAATCTTGGCCTCCAACGTCTCGGCTAGGGAGTCGATACGGGCAGTCGTTGCGGACTTGGTATTGGCATCTTAGTGGCGCCACGGACACTCGAGTAGTAGGTGGGCCAGTGTGTCTGGCACGTCGCGTATTGGGCAGTTGTATGCGTATAGCGTTGGGTAGATTCTTTGCTGTAGAGTGCCGTGTGTATAGGGGTTAGCTTGAAGTCTCTGAAATGCTGTGGCCTCTTCTTCAGTCAGATTGTGGTGAGGTGGCGGGTACACCCTGCGAGCTAGACGATAGTGTTGTAGGATGGCGCTGTATGTTGGTGGTACGGTTTCCACTTCTTCTGCAGCGCTGGCTAACCGCGGGACAAGCGAGGCGCTGAGGAAGGCCTGGTTGACGTGACCGCGGGCCGCGGCGTGAGCCGCTTCATTTCCCTCGAGCCCCTTGTGCCCCGGCACCCATAACACGCAGGTGTAAGGAAGCGGAGTTCGGCTCTTTCTCAGAGTTTTGAAAGCTTCGGCGGAGATTCGGCCTCGCGTGTAATTGCGGACAACGGATTGAGAATCTGTGAAAGCTACGACCGCGTCCTTACCAGTCGTAGTGGCAAGGGCGATCGCTGCTTCCTCGGCAGACTCGGAGATCCGCACCCGGAGGGTGGCGGATGCCAGCTCTTGTCCTTCCGCGTCGACCACACTTAAAGCGTAGGTATTTTTGCCAGGGTATTTCGCCGCGTCGACGTAGCGAGCATCTGGATCGTGCTGGTGTCTTCTGCGAATGGTGTCAACTCGAGCGATTCGTCTTTCCCGATGGTACTCGGGATGCATGTTACGCGGTACTTGGGCGATGCTGAATGATTGCGGCATGTACAGCGGCATCTTCTCTTTGCGATCTGCCTCGCAGATGTAGCTCTCGCTGTAGCCCAAGCGCTCAAGGATTGATCGGCCCGTCGACGTAAGCTTAAGTCTCTCGAATTGGCTGGTCCGTTGGGCTTCTGCCAGCTCTTGCCAGGTACTCTGTATACCCATTCTTAGGAGTCTGGTGGTCGACGCCATTGGAAATAGCCCTACGGCGAGCTTGGTAGCTTTGTGGATGAGCACATTCAGCTTGTCGACTTCAGATGTCTTGAGGGCGAGATACGGGGTTCCATAGGTAATTCCACTGGTTAGAAGAGCCTGCACAACACTCAAGGTATCGTTTTCTTTCAGGCCACTGCGTCGGTTTGCGACTCTCCTTACGAGGTGCGCGAGCTGGAAGACTGTGCGTTGAAGTCCAGGAAGCGTGGCGGTCCCTAATACGTCGTGGTGCAGGTGCAAGCCGAGCACGCGAAGCGAGGTTACCTTCGGTATTTGGACCCCGTGAAGGATGATGAATGGTTCTGGCGCTTCGCAGGTTGGAGGTCTTCCTCGCGTGCGGGCCTTGAGTACAAGTAATTCCGATTTTTAGGTGCACAATGGAGGCCACAGCTTTCGAGGTCTATGACATTGACCGCCTCCTGAAGGCAGCTTTCTTGCTCTCCGGTGCTCTTGCCTCGAGTCCAAAGCGTAATATCGTTCGCGTAGATGGCGTGACGTAGGCCCTGTATTTTTTCGAGAAGCCGAGGGAGCTTAAAGAGTGCCACGTTGAAAAGGAGTGGTGACACAACAGAGCCTTGAGGTGTACCCCTGTTCGGCAGCTCAAAACTTTCGCTCCGTATGTTGTATATTTCCACCGTGGCCGTACAACCGGTGAGGAAGCTTCGAACATAGCCATAATTTTCGAGCCAATAATTTCATGAAATTGAGATTTTGTAGTATTGCTTTATGGCTAACATTATCGAAGGCGCTTTTCACATCAATGCCAAGGGACGACTTGCTATTCTCTCTCAAGGGATAAACTAGATCTTCCTTGAGGAGTAAGAGGATGTCCTGTGTAGAAAGCAGCTGGCGGAAGCCGAACATGGTGTTTGGGAAGTACCCGTTGTCCTCAAGGTGGGACGCGAGCCGGTCATGAATCTTATGCTCAAACAGCTTGCCGACGCAAGAAGTCAGAGAAATGGGTCTAAGGTTCTCAACAGCTATGTTGGGCTTAGGTATCATGATAAACTCCGAATGCTTCCACGTGGCTGGAAGCTCTCCTTTGTCCCAACAGTCATTGTAGTACTGTAGGAGAGCAGTCATAGCCTGATTAGGTAGCTTTCGGAGGTGCTTGTTGACTATTCTGTCTTTGCCTGGACTCGTGTTTCTTGTAAGCTTGGAAAGAGCTGCTTGAAGCTCTGCTGGTGTGAAGGGCTGGCAAGGTCGGAGTTGGGCATGCCTTCGTACTCTTTGTGTGGTGGTGGCATCGCCGCTGATTGGACAGGACCACGCAGCTTGTTGCATAGTTCGTGGAGTTGGTCTTCCTCCGAGTCGTCGTAATTGTGGGTTAGCTGACGTACTCGTTGCCGCTGCTGCGTCTCGGGGGGGTAGTCACCGAGGAGAGTCCGCAGTAGGCGCCACGTCTTCTTGGTGCTCAGCGCACCCTGCAGCTTATCGCAGTATTCGCGCCAGTTGGGTCTCGCTAGGTGCTCGGCATACTGCTGCGCCTCTTCTGTCAATAAGGAAATTCTTTTCCTGAGTTTCTTTCTCAATTTTTCTCCCTTCCATCTCTTCAGTAAGGCTCGACTGGCCCCCCTTGGTGAAGTATGTAGGAATATACTGCCGGATGGTCTTCGTTAAGCTGAATTACTTTGGTGCACTGTTTGGCGGTATCCAGAATCTTGGTGAGCCAGGCGTATATGTCTGCTATAGCGTTTTCACCATCGAGCTCGTTTCTGAAGACGTTTCAGTCTGTCAGTCTTGCTGTGCCTGTTTCTGTAGGTCGTTGGTCATATTCGATTTCGAGTTGAATTATGTGGTGATCGCTGCCAAGTGTCTCGGGGAGACGGGTCCATCCCACCTTCTCGACATCTCGTGTAAAGGTGAGGTCAGGCGTGGTATCTCTCGAGCCACTGTTTCCCACTCTCGTTGGTGGGAGTGGATCATTCAACAATCGGAGGCCGTGCTGCTGAGTGGAGTCGTGGACTCTTGCTTGGTGGTGATGGCATAGCCCCAAGCTGTGTGGGGCGCATTGAAGCCCCCTACGACCCCTAACCGGTGACCTTTTGTGCGTTTTTTGAGTTCGCGGACGAAGTAATCGTAGTCCCTGAGCTGATCTCGCGGTGGGCTGTACACGTTAGGGACGTAAAGGCTTTGTTGTGATTTTCGTTCCGGTATGACTTCCACGATGAAGTGTTCAACTGTAGTGTCTTCTATCTTGTGTACTTGGGCCACAACAGTTTTCTTAAGTAGAATGGCGGTTCTTGGGGTCAGAGCAACGGTGTTGTATTCTGCAAGCCGCACCTTTTCAGCATTGTTCTCTTGTAGAGCGATGAGGTCGTGTTGATTTACTTTTATAAATTCTTGTAGATTAGCCAGCCGGGGTCTGTATGATCGACAGTTCCACTGCCAAATGCGTAAAGTTTGTTATGAAGTAGAAATCCTATTCTTAGAGCCTGCCATCTTCGTGAATATCTGGTACGTTTACCTGCTCGCCATCGGGAGAGGGGTAGTGAGAAACTTTTTCTCTCTTTGGGCGTGGTTTTTTTCTGCCATTGCAGTCTTCAAGTTCCGCGTGACTAATGCAGTTGTTCTTCACATGAACCACGAAGTTGGTTTGCTGCGACTTGAGATCGTTGATTTGGGCTGTGTGAGTGTCCATTCTACGGCTGAGCGTCGTGAACGTGTCACCAATTTAGGCGGAGATGGGCTCCAACTTCGCCAAGACGAGTGGTTTGAGCATCGACTCGACTGCTGATGTGCGTTGTGGCTCTACTGTCGCCGTGAGCTGCGAGTCGACAAGGGCGGCGACTTTTGTTTCTATAATGGAGAGTACTTTGGCCTCCACGATAGCTTCAATATCTCGTGTGGTGAGTTTCGTGGCTAGTTGTTTAGCTTGGTGCTGTTCTTCGAATAGTCGAATGAGCCTCCCTATGCTTCTCTATGATCTTTTCTTGTTCATGGCATAGTTTTAGGAGCTTATCGACAACTGCCCCATGTTGTTGGAGCTGGTCACGCTGGTTTTGCAGAGCTTTTTGCTTATTCGAAACCATTTTTTGCCAAATTCTTGAATGCAGTGGATTCAGTAGATGAGCAATCTGGAGGGTACTTGTTGTTCTGTGAAGTCGAATCTACGCGAGTTGCATAAGCATAGCTCAGGCGTTGGGCGGAGAGTGAGAGGAATCTTGTGCGAGACCTGGGGCGTGATCGAAGAATAGACCTATACTTGCTTCGGCCGCGCTTGTTGTGCAATGTGCCGCTGGGGCTAGGAGGTGGTTTGTAAAGCTCGGTGAAGTCTTCACGGCGGCAACTACAACCATTCTTTTGGGCTTTCGCCTTCTCGAGTGTTTGTTGTCTAACTTGGTAAGGTGGTGGGTTTGGTCGTTGCTTCTTGTTGCATTCCTTGCCGGTGGTTTCATGGGACTGTTCGCACATTTTGCAGTTGGAAATACATTCGTGATCTGTGGTGACTGCGTCTTGTCCGCACTTGTAACAGAAGCCTTCTCTGGGTCTGGGACAGATGTCTTGTCGGTGCCCAATGGCACCGCACTTGCAACTGCACAGACTTTCGATAGGGTTTGCAGCGGTAGTATCCACTTTGGTAGGTGATGTAGTACGGTATGTGTGGGCCATCGAAAGTGATGACGGCGGTGGAAGACTTATGAAGCATGCGAGCGCCAAGGACCGTGTATCGTGAGTCGACTCGGAGGCCAGCTACAATTTCGGCCCTGCTGGTTCTTGGGAGAAGCGCGTAGATGACACCTCTGCATACATCATCGGGACGTCTCACGGGGGGGTTCACACTGAAGAAAGTGCCGCCTAACTGGATGGTAGCAATGCTTTTCACGTTGGTGGCGCGTTCTGTGTCGGCAGTACTAGCAATGATAATGTTTTCAACGCTCTGCACTTGAACTCGAACGTTGTCGTAAAAATCCTGCTGTGTGAGACCGCTTGATCGTCCGATAGCGTGCGCAATTGCTGTTGGACTCCATTTCGATAAGTCGAGTCCGGCTTATTGCCTGTAGACGATTTTAAAGTCGTCTGAAAGAAAAGGGGGCATCTTAGAGTTGCGATGTTTCGAAGCTTTTTTGCGTGGGAACGGGCTCTTTCTCGGGCTTCTCGTTAGATGCTTGAGTCCGGTTCGGCGCTCGTTTTTCTTTGCGTCCGACTTGCAGCCATTGCATATGCTCCTTCCCTGTTGGTTTGCCACTGTTGGCGTCATACGTCCATGCCGATTTCTCCGTGGTCGTCTCGGCGTTCACTTCGGTTTGCATTGATGTTGGTTCTTCTTGTTGTCCTGTAGTAGCCATCGACACGCTTTGAAAGCCTAAGTGGCTGGTAGCAAGAGGCGTCTCCTTCTAATCAGGTTTTCTGGTCGAGAAAGGAACGCGAGGCTCCTTCCCAGGCCCGCGCGTTCGGCGGGTGTACATGCAACGCGAGCCACAAGTGCGAGACGCGCTCGCGCGTCGGTCGCGGCGTAAGGGTTTGCGGGGAGGATCTTGGCGTCGAGATGTTAAGAGTTTGGTGTAGATAATCACTCACCACTTAGTGGGAGGTGTCAGTCCTTTTCTCGCAACTTGGTGAATTGGCCAGCGCAAAAAAATTGCCCGCAGCTTCCCTCGGGGGAACACTGAGGAGGATGCGGAGCATATAATTGGTTAACGGGGTGTTAAAGTGCGACTTACTTGGGTCGATGGCTAAATTGGTTAACGTGGTTGTGAAATGGGGTGTTAAATTGCGACTTACTTGGGTCGATGGCTAAATTGGTTAACGTGGTTGTAGGAGGGGGTGTTAAATGAGTGAACACGTACACACGCATACGCTGGGCGGCGCTGGTCGAAGGGACGTCGATCATTGTGTTTGTGGATTCGTTGGAATTCACTTCACCGCGACCTTGGACGTCGACGCGCCGTACAAACCAACCGACGAGCGGCAACTGAGCGAGCGAGCGCCGACCTTGAGTATATATACAGCGCGACGGCGCATGCACTGTCAGCTGTCGAATGTTCGAGAAGGGGGAGAAGCGCAACGGCGCATGCGCGCGCGTCAGCTGCCGATGTTCTCGAAGCGCGACGGCGCATGCGCGCGCGTCAGCTGCCGATGTTCTCGAAGCGTGACGGCGCATGTGCGCTACATTATACAGCTAACGAATGTTCGTGAAGAGGAGAAGCGCACGCGGTGTGTAGAGGAGGAAGGGTGCACAGATGGTGGAGGAGTGAAGTGCGCGCGGTGTGTAGAGGAGGAAGGGATGCACAGATGGTGGAAGAAGGAGGAGGAAGCTTGCGGACGGCGCCGCACTACAAGCCTCGAGTATTAGATGCTCCGCATCTAAAACCCAAAAGTAGCACAGTGTTAAGCCACAAAAACTAGCATGAAAAGCAGGAGCCCATCTGAAGTGCAGCCGCACTCCGTGGCCCCCTAGCGGAAAGTCCCCGTATAAATTTAGTTTTTATTATTTCTAGCATGCCACAAACGTTTTTACATGACTGTACACGGCTGCTACTGCTAGATATCACATCAAAACAACTATATGTTTTTCATACACGCCAAGGCAGCACGTCAATAGAGTACGCGGCTTATGTCGTCAGATTGAGACGTACCTCGAGGCAAACCTCATACACGGTATTGTCACGGACCTGAGAAATGCATTTCGCAGGGACTCGGGTGTCCTCGTCTTCCATCGTCTGCTCCACATCATAAACTTGACTAACGAGCTTCACTTCTTTGATTAGATTCGCTTCTCGGAAGTGCTTGCCCAGCTCAGAGATATTTATGACGCCGCACTGCAGGCGGTACATTGTGATGTGACTCAAACGCTGTGCGCGCTCTCTGCACGAGCACGTAAGTGAGCGGCAGTGCATTGGCGGGAAGGGGAAACGCGTGCTATACTTCCCCGATTTCTACTTTTCTACCAAAGATGGCGTTGCCTGTCTGGAGTCGCAGCGTCACCATGCGTTGTTTTGGCTTCCTATGGGACGGAGATGAGGAGAGGTTGCTACACTTAATGGTCGTCCGCAACCCTCTCTTTCCAAACCAGTATGGCTTCCTGTCTTAAACAGCCCTCTCCCCACTCCATGACTGCGGTGGAACGCAAGCAACGCGCGCGACCAATTCCATCGGAAATCGAAATGGTGGCGGTTCCGTTTTCTTCCGCACGACGACAGTAGCATAACTTAACTTTCAGACAATATGACGGGATGGGGTCACTTCAAGGAGCGGAGTTGCAGCTCCTACTTGTTTCTTTCCCCGTGAGTAAAACTAAGGGAAAAAGTTTGCAAACGTACTTCCTGTAGTGTGAGCTACACTGGCCGAGGTTATGCAATTCCTTGTGGCTCCTGAAGAGCTTTTCTGCACATGCGCGAGGAGCAGTGACGTCAGATGGTATACAGCTGGCTCGCCGGAGCCACCACTGCGTGTCGTGCCTCGCCTGTCTGCACATTCCAGGGAAGTGACGTCATAGCCGCTCTCTGCTAAGGTCGACTCTGCCACGGCGCTGCATACGTAAAGCGGGGCGTTTGACAAAGCGGAATAGCCGAGGCGAAGCAGAGCGATATTGCTGCTCAATGGCTCAGAAGAGCAAAGACGTTTAACTCATCGGATCCTGTAGTGGTTGCGAGACGATTAAGGGTTCATTGTAGGAACATTGAACAGAAAAAAAGCTAAACGTGTTGTGGAGACACCGAAGCAAAAGGAGGACTGTCTAGCAAAGCGGCGTCGCCAGGAGGCAGATTCACTGACTATTCAGTGAAACTTAACAAAAGCACAGCGTGGCTCGGACCTTCGAGACGGACTTCATAAAAAATCCATTTGGATATGTGCATGACTTGTGTGAGAGACTGTACCAGATGAGAGACTTTACGCTGGTAATTAGCGCCATGTGTGAAACGTTTAGTTTAGCGGCGCCCTTTGGCAACATGTACCCTGGCATAGCCGATCTAACCCACTGCTACAATTCTTATTGTGCGAAACGTTATGAAGTGGTGGTAAAGATATGTAAAATTCACGCAAATGCCTACAACCGTCGCTAATGTTTTGTATAGTTAGTTGTTCACAGTTGCGGAACATGCTAACAGCAGCATGAGTATTAGCAGCACCAGAACCGGTAAGCTGATATAAAGTGCTGGTGCTCGCGAGGTTGAAAGCCCTTGACACTGCTACATAAATCAACTTCACCAAATGACACCCAACTACAGTTGATATTCAACGTGATCATCGGCATGGCTCAGAGGTGATGCAGCAGAACCAGACTTGACGGCTGTGTCATACAAGTACGTATGCAATGTTTATAAAATTCGATAGAAAGCACTGCAAGCGCAATTGACGTTTCACGAACATCATTGCCTATTCGCAAAGCAGTTCCAAGACCAGGCGTAGCTCTGTGATCGAATGAGATAGAATACATGATCACCATGCAGAATGCTGAGGTTTCGTTCCTGCTGAGACCCTGATATTTATTGTTTGCATTCATCGGGTCAACGCTGCCGATGTTAGCTTTTTGTGGACGCTTACGCTCTAACACTTACGTTTTTATCTATCTGGTGAACGAGTTATCCGCATACTTGTAGTACATAGCCGCGCGCAGGTATGTGCCACACGCCTGGCGGAACAGGTTTGGCGAGGTATTCGACGAGATTGTGTCTTTATCTCATGACCAGCCAGTAACAAATGTAAACCATTTTACTCTCCCATACCTACCAATTTAGGCTTACCCCAAGTTAAGGGGGTGATCAAGAGAGCACCAAGGCTTAGGTAGCTAGCTAGCTAGCTAGCTAGCTAGCTAGCTAGCTAGCTAGATAGATAGATAGATAGATAGATAGATAGATAGATACTCAAAGTGCCTGCCGCACGCAACAAAATGCCTCGCATTTCACATTTGTGGCGCATACCCGCATGGAAAGCCGGCGCTGCCCACGTGGCACGCCTAAAATTTACGCAATGCGCCACCTTGGCGAGCTGCCTGAGAACCATCTAGTTGGACAGAGCCGCCGCGAGGTGTACTACGGGCACGTTTTAACGCGGTCTTGTACACATCGCGTGCGCTGAAACACGTGGTGAACGCCATGCGACACTAGCCTCGGCTTTTCCCAGTGTACGCCATGGGTACATTGGAACCCTTATGTCATCTCAATCTGCGGGCGACCGATTTCTTACGCCAAAACCCACCGGTTTCTGGGCATCATTATTGATAGGGACCTCTGTTGGAGTCCGCATGTAACCTATATGAAGAAGCGCCTGACCGCTATTTCCCAACTGTTCAAGTTCCTGGCAGAGAAAACGGGGGGGGGGGGGGGATGTCAGTAGACGCAGTGATGGAGCTCTACAGAGCCCCGTTTCTCGGTTTCCTCAGGTATAGCTTGCCCGTGCTTAGCAATACCTGCAAGACCAATGTTCGTGTTTTACAGGCAGTACAAGCCCAAGCGCTGAGAGTGTGCCTCGGTCTGCCCAGATGTACGTCAACGGAAGCAACAATTGCAATTGCTGGTGACTATCCGATACAAACTCACATTGTTGTAGAAGTCCTGAGAACGCACATCAGACACTTCGCACGTGCTCCCTGTCATCACCTTGCACTGTTGCCTTCAGAGAGGCGCCAAGCATCGTTCGCCAAAATAATTGTGAAATACAACGATAAACTTCCCTCGGGCTTCACTCCTGCATCTAAACCATCCATACCGCCTTGGTCTCTTATTCGACCCACAGTGAATCTTAGTGTACCAGGGATCCGGAGGAATTCTGAGCTATCGTCGCCTGTGCTGAAACAACTGTCTCTTATTCTTTTGCATGAGAAATATTCAGACAGCATACATGTATACACCGATGGTTCCACGAACCGCCAGTCTTCGTCAGGGGCAGTAGTTGCCCCAGCAAGAGGTGTTACCATCAGCTTTAGGACTGACCACTCTACGGCATCTACAGCAGCGGAACTAGCTGCTTTGCATGCTGCACTTTGTGTGGTCAATCGGGAACCACCGCAACAATGGTCGATTTTCAGCAACTCAAGGGTTGCCCTACAATCTGTGCTCTCAGCACTGCGTCGTGGGCCATACGAACAGCTTGTTTTCGAAATTCGGTGCCTTCTCCAGACTTCACACGAGATAGGGCATCATGTGACGCTTCAATGGCTGCCAAGTCACTGCGGCATCATAGGGAACGAACATGCCGATACTGCTGCGCGGGCAGCCCTTGAAGGAACACGAGAAGCCATGCCACTTTCGCGGACCGATGCTGCCAGTAATCTTCGGCGACTTGCGCGTGAAATCACGTTTTCACTATGGTGCCCACCAAGCATCGATACGAATCGTCAACACCACCTGTCCTCTTTGATGGCTCTCCGCATGCCCACTGGACTCGACCGAAGAGAAGCTACCCTTTTTTTATCGCTTATGGCTAGGAGTGGCATTTACAAAATCTTATTCCCTTGTCATAGGAATGGCCGACAACGCTCTATGCGATGCCTGTCATTGCGAAGAGACGCTACACCACATCCTGTGTGACTGTCCATTGTATGAAGTCCAGAGACAGTCACTGGCGTCCGCTTTTGCGCGCATCGACAACAACCAAATGTCTGTGGACACTATTCTGTCAATTGCTCGAGAGAAGACATTGCAACAGAAGGCGACGAAAGATCTGTTGAAATTCCTACACGACACGGACTTGAACAAGCGACTATAACAGCAACGTCACACACCGCGAAAGAAAAGACTGGACTATGAGTGTGCGCGCGTGTGCTGCTGAATGTGCTGTGTTACTCTCTTCCCTCTCTGCTCTCTATCTTTCATCTCCCCCATCCCTCTCCCATGCGCAGGGTAGCAAACTGGCTGCCTATAGGCTGGTTAACCTCCCTGCCGTTCTTTTCCCCCTGTTTTCCTTCCTTCCTTGGAACACGCAAGAACAGCGAAGAAATGGACACTTCGCTGAAAACTGCGACGCAGCGGACGGGCAGTGACATCAGCGACTATTCTCCGCTACGGTTTCAGAGATGCGCGGTCGGATACCTCCGCGATACTGTGCTTTCAAAAGGATGGACGCTGTCCGATGTGAAATACGTCTATGACGAGATAGGAACAGTGTGACCTTTCGACATAGTGCCAAGAATTGTACGGCGTAAACCTGCAGGTCAGTGTGTTCAAAATAGCGCTTGCGAAGCTCGACATATACTGTGCAGGTTTTTCTTCGTGCACCTGCTGTGAAGTAAAATTAGCAGTCTCTGAGGCGGCACTGAGGTAGCATTCGGCCCAGTGACAGCTGTTTTGAGCGAGAACACTGCATTCAAGTAGTTGGAAGTAGCAGCTCCTGCACTATATATTACAGAAGCTGTTTCCCTACGTGCTTTCTTTTATGTTGTTTCAGGGCTAGCGTGAATAACAAAATGCTTGCATTGTAGCCACAAATTTAAAATCAGTTTTTGAAGCTAACGATGAATCGTGAAATGAATGTCTAAGGCAACCTTCACATGAAAGGCCAGTGTGTCCCGGCAGCGTATTTTGAAATGCTGGTGCCGCACCGCACGCGTGAGAGAAAATAAAGAGAGCGAGGAGGAAGCCAGCGCCACCGTCAGGGTTGCTCGGGCGCTATTGGTCCTTCCTCTTAAGGTCACGTGGCTGGGGACGTGTGCGCCTGCAAAAGCACGCGCACAAAGACGAAGTGTTCACGGCTGTTCCATCGTGCGCATGCACCCTCGCTACTTCGTAGCTGCCTTAGAATTGGGAGACTTTGAATTCACAACTCGAACGTCTAGGGCGGGGCTTGTGCGTCGGCAGTTAAGGCTACGTCACGCGTCACGTGTGCAGCAGTACTTTTTTTTCCTGCTTTTGTCGGACTAGGCGGCTCTGTACTTTCTCTGTAAACCGGTAAACCACAGCTCTGTAAACCACAGTGAAAAATCCCTGTTCTGTTGAAAACTTGCACAGGATCGATGCGTCATCTCGTGTCTGACGTGGTGTGGAATTTATCGCATTGCCTTTTTGCCATTTATGGTCTCTCGTAAAGGTCCCTGCGATCAATGCGAAGAAGCCACATCTAGATGGGATGAGGGGAGCTTGGTGTTCGGCAAGTTTTCACGCTTGACTGTCTCTATCAACAACTGGTTCTCGTCAGTGCAGATCTTGAAGTATTGATTATTCATTTTACCGAAGCTGAAAAACTCACCCAGCCGCAGCAGTCGAAACAAACAAAATGGCTTGGCTAAAACTAAACAGAATTGAAGGAAATTAGCAAAATATGAAAAGTAAAGATGTCATTCGAAATTACAGTTTGTTGGCGTTGCTCTTGATGTATTTTCTATGGTTTATCCTGCCATAGACTGCTTTATACTTGCGATAGGCAGAAAAGGCATTGCAAAACAGTGCTGAAATATTGCAAATTGGGGTTATATTTTCAGAATGCGATTGAACAGGTGTTGAAGCCTTCTGCAGATTACTGCACTCATTGGCTATGCGCAGTGATTGATTGATTATGGGGTTTAACGCGCCGAAACTACACATGTTATGCGGCACGCGCTGTAGTGGAGAGCTCCGGATTAATTTCGCCCAACTGGAGATCGTTATCGTGCGCCGAAATCTCGAACACACTGGCATTTTTACTTTTTGCCTCCATCAAGAAACTGGCTGCGGCGGCGGGGAATCTAACGCTTGCCCTTGGGTTCTTATGTGCAGCACTCTATATAGCAAGAAAACTACATTTTCACCTCTCAATACACCTCTACAAAAAAAAAAAAGAAAACTCAGATGCGCTTCGTGAAGCTTAGCGCCTGCTACATTGCTCACCGCTTTCAACTGGGGTATCCCCACATACTTCTGCTTTCACCAGTCTGTGTTCTTATGGGGACTAAAAGTTGAAAGAATAGACAAGTCACACCTATGTTTTGCCGGAGCACCAGTCTATGTTCTTATTGGGACTAAAAGCAATAGGAATTGACAAGTCAGACCTATGTTTTGCCGGATGTGAAACTAGATAAATTAGAAGGATGGTATGTTAGAGAAATTGCTGACATTTGTGCCGGGCAAGTGCTGAATAGAATTGTCGTCAACACCCATGCTGCCAACTGCTGTGTTTCGCAAACAAATAAAAAGACGGCATAATTGCAGCACAACTGACATTTATTTACATGACACACATTCTCTTGCATACATATTCTATTTCTTGTCATGGAGTTTCCAAGTGTGCTGGATGTTCAGGATAAAGTTGACTCAGCTCGATAAAACCATTCACACAATGAGGTAATTTAGCAATAAACCAAATAAATAAATTATTGCGCTGGAACAATATTCTCAAACAAAGGAGAGCTTAACAGTAAACCAAGAAAAAAAATTTATAAAATATTGCACTGGAACAATATTCTCAAAGGAGAGCTTAACAATACACCAAATACACAATATATTGCACTGGCACACTATTCTGAAACAAAGAAGAGCAATTGTGGAAGTGCAATAAACTGACAAGGACAAAAAGGACAAAAAATGTCTACGCTCGCACAAAAAATACTTTGTTGGTTATTGCACTGCACTATGGAAACAATGATGCAGGCACAATAATTATAAATACATGAACATGTGGCATTAATACTTATTGAAGTCGCGAAATTTTATGGCACTCAAAGAATATTGCTAAACCAAGGACAGCGATAGCGCAAGTGCAGTAAACTAATAATTGCAAGAAAAGTACTATGTGTATACAAAACAAAAGCATCTTATTTGTGGCGACATTTGTGGTACAATAGCGATTGGACATAAATACCTTTGAAAATTCCGATTTTTCTCACCATCCTATTGAATCCAACAATCTTGGCTCAAGCTACCTTCTCAGAACTTGGCAACGCCGTCTTTGCTTTGGCAGAGGCTTTAAGGCTGAACAACCTTTTGTTGAGGAGCCCCTAACTTGCAGGCCAGAAGACTGTGGCACAGCCTTTGCCATAACACTAAAACTGGGCTCAAGGAAACTCTTCGCACTACGCAATGCTTGAACACTTTCACAGTAATGAAGAACTGAGTGACATTTTTCCCACTGTGCAATAATTTCCTTACGCAGTGTCGAGACACCTGCATGCGTTACACTTGTTTGTGTGATTGCAGGCTCGGAAAGCACTTCTGCAGAGATGACATCATTGTCGCTATGTTCAATATGTGGGCCCATATCTCAAGAGTGCGATGTCACCTGTGGCCGCTCAGGGTACCCTTGCGGCAAGGAAAGAAAGGACTGCCCTTCAATGCGGTCAAAAACAGCACAGAAGTGCTTGCACGGATATTTGCTCTTTGCAAAATCAAAGCAAGTGCAGGATGGTGTGTTGAAATTAACTGTGTGTTTTTCCTCAGTGTTCTTTTCAGAGCGAACAGCAAATGTACCTTTAACGCCGAGCTCCTCTATGTCGTCAAGGGTATATTCAACTGCATTCATATGCCATCTCAACATGTGCTTGACAAAACTATGGGGCCTGCCATGTAGATATGTGGGAACATTTTCATTCCACTGTCTATAAAGTGCCGACTGTTTCATTGTTACTTGATGATATCTTTTTTCATTCTGAGGTAGATAACTAAACACAATAACTTTTATCAGAGAAGCCAGTGATCATTTCCCACTAGCACTCTTAGTGTATTGTGCTTTCAGCACTTTGTTTTGAGCCTCTATGTCATTGTTGGTGCTCAAAACTACATCAAAACCTAGACGGTAGTTGGCCACCCAGAGCTCTTTCACAGGCAGCCACACAGTTTCAAAATAGTTCTGAAGCTTCCCATTCTTCCAATGGACGGAACTGAGAAGATCCTCTTTAGCCTTTTCAAAGCTCTCCTCACTTTGAGAGTTAGCAATCTGCTTCATCAGATGCAGGACGACACTTGGATGTTCAACATTATTCTCTTTTCGACGAAGCCACCTATTCCAGGCTTAAAGTCTGTGAAAGTCACATAAAGATATGTGACTGCTGGGAAATGCCTCTCGAATTGCACTTATTTTAGCTTGACTGAAATCTACCATAAAGTACTGAGGAGAAATGCCAGACGACCATTCTTTAAAAATCTTCAAGGCCTCTGCAATACAGTTTGCTGTTTCAAACTGTACAATAAGAACTCCAACCGTCGTGTACCCCACTGGAGTTTTCACAACCAGCAAAAACAACGGTAGAGCGTAGTCACTCGTTTTATGTGTCGCATCTAGACAGACAACGGAAGCACCATATTTGGCAAACATCTCTTTCATAAATTTTGTTTGAAAACAAAAAGAAGTGTTTGTTAGCACTCACTGGCCACCATCTCCTCTACATTGTCATTGATGACACAAGCTTCTGCACAGCCTCCTGCTGAACATGGCCGATAAAACGTCTGTGTCTCTGGTTGCTCTTTCCTAAGCCACTCGATTGGAACAGCCGTATTTTCTCGGTCAATCGTGCTGAACCTGACTTGCTTAAGTGCAGCCTGCACATAATTGTTGATGTCTGCATGAGTTGGGATGTACGCCCTGCTACTACCATTCGGCTTTTATTTTTCGGCAAAAAGTACGTCGTGGACATAGCACCGGAGACATTTATCTATGACAGACACAGATGTGATGCCCTCTCTAACAAGATCGTGGATGCGCAGGACAACGTCTTTGTCAACAGTGTCACTAAATGCTTCAATTTCACCAAATGCATCGTTCGTGTGTGTACAGAAGTCAGAAATCGCGACATATACACTTTTCTCAGAAGCAATATCGTGCTCACACTGAAGAGCTTCACCCAGTTCCTTCGCTTTGCTGGCCTTGAAGCTGTTTATCTTTATCCAACCGCAGGGCTGGGGCAGCTCAACCTACGAAAAAGTTTCTGAATTTCAAATACAGATTTGCCACATCTGAATATTAGAGAAATAACCATGCCAGCTTATAGAAATGTGCATTTGCACTGTACAAAAAAAAAACAAACTATAATTCGCTACCTTGTGTTCCGGGTACAGTTCTATGTACTTCAAGTGCATTGTGGCTTTACTGTCTTTGTTTTTTGTGCCCTGTAGCTGCAGCCTCTTCTTTTTGAGGCCTTGCCAGTCTGCAGCTGGTTCATCCTGCAAAAGGTAAACAAAATAAGTTTCGGTAGTGGAAGTCCGAAAGCTTGGGTTTGAGTTATATTTTTATTCACCTATTTATGGTGAACACTAAATACTGGGACAATAGAAGCCATGGTGGCACTTTTCTTCACTAGCATGCTTCCATTTTCACCTTCTACTTGACAGGCAGATATTCACGACTGGTTACATAGGCAATTAATGTCGGCCAAAGCCAAGAAGTAACAGAAAACCAAAATATCAAATTTCTCAGTTTTTTTTTTGTCTTCAAGCTACATGCCTGGTGCTGGACATCAGACTTCTTGTAATACTCGTCCCCAAAAGTGCATTGCTCCGTTGCGTCTCCCGTCACCCGGAAGGACACTAGGTCCAGATCAATTTGAACACCGCCGTTTGCGCTGTCGAACACATTGTTGCCTGCAAAGAAAAACACACATGAGCGCGCACTTCCTGTTGTTAAACACTACACTATGAGCAGCACTCCGCACTTTACTGCTTCTAGCTATTAAACCACGTTATGAACGTCCGCTGCACGGTTAGTGTTATTCCGGTTTCACGCACGAGTCAACGGCGGTACCTTGGCCTTTCATCTAGCATTACATCGATACTTGTTTTGTTCAGTGAAAAGCGTCGAATTCCTTTGTTCCTGCAGCACGATGAAAACTCGCGCCATCCCCAGGCACAGTGAGCCGAGCTGCGGACATTGAAACGGCCTCCAGGCTGTAATACTTCTATTACTCAGGGATTTACAACCTCCCACGCTCAAAACGCTCCCACAATCCGAATTCTGGATAAGCCTAATAACAACTGAAGTCTTTACAAGGCATGAATTTAGGCGCGTTCGTAATCACGCACTGCGCAGACTAGACGATGTCAGAAAGAAGAGGCAATGAGGTCCTACATTTTACGCATTCATATCATAAGTGAGATAAGGACGAAAGAAAATTAAGTGAAATGAGATTAAATCGCACCATAGCAGCGATTGATCCGAATTTATATGATGTGACAGCTGTGACAGCGGTATGTATCACCGCCTTCACTGATGTTCTCTCACCTGGCTTCCTTCGAAACGAACTCACAGAAAATTTTACGTTGGCAGCAGCGAGGGATCTTTTCAGTTGTTTGACGTCGTCTTCCGTCGTTACTCTTTCCCGTCTCTCGGAAGAGAGTAACGAGGTACCCAGAGAAAGGTACCCAGACCGAACACCGTCTTGAAGTTTCAATTCCTGCAGGTGCCTCCTAAGGATAGGCACCTGAACATCAGTGACGTCGCTCATTGCTTCAATAAGACTTTGCTCATTGCATCGAGTCAACGCATCGAGTGTTCCAACGCACGTGAATACACGGCTGGACTTAACGGTGAACCACAGAACAGGGAGTGAACTAACCACGCCACCACGCGCTCCTCTCATGCGCCGTGCTCGCCGGCCGCACACGTGACGCTTGACGTATACGAAGCTGCCGGTCCACAAGCCCCGCCCTAGGCGTACGAGTTTTGAATTCAACGTCTCCCCTTAGGATCAGGTGGTCGGTCACGCCAATGCGCCACCATGCAGTGAGGCACCTGCGAGTGGTTTTGACCAGGGGGCGATAGTGTCAATGTGCGGAGTTGCTCCAGCTTATAAACGCGAAGTGCCTCCGCGTCAACATGTGCAAGGACGGCATCGTGCACGAGTGAATCACCAGCTACAACCAGGCATCAAATACGACGTGGATCATCGACAGCAATACCAGAAATCCAAATAGGTAAGTTCGCATGTAGTTCGCTTCCATCCCAAGGGGCAAAAACTAAGTATAATAAGATTTGATGATAACGACTATAATTGTGAAGCCACACTTGATTTGCGCTTCCCAAAATGTTTTCTGCTCTCAGCGTGGTTTTCTACTGACCTGAGGTCAATAAGTCGGTAGCATTCTGCACCGAACGAGGAAATGTTAAATTAGCCTCGACGTTTACCACCCAGTTCTTGTTTACGCGTGGATAGTGCTGGTTGTGATACACTTGTGGCTTATTTACCTACAGAACGGACATGCTGCATGCTGGCTCATCGTATTGAAATCAGTGAAAACAGAAGGTTCTTGGTATCAGTTAAAAACAACTTATGAAAGGCGCTAATCAAGTCAATCATTGACGCTTATGCGAATTTTAGCAGCGGAATTTCCCCACTTCAGATGAGATTTTAGCGCACAATATTATGAGAACACTCAATCATTAACGAAACGCCGTGTCTTTCAATATGATCAGCGAGCATTCACATGTACGCGTCCTGTAAGAAAATAAGCCCTATGTGTTTGACAAACAGTATTCCTACCCCGCCGCGGTGGTCTAGTGGTTAAGGCACTCGGCTGCTGACCCGCCGGTCGCGGGTTCAAATCCCGGCTGCGGCGGCTGCATTTCCGATAGAGGCGGAAATGTAGGCCTGTGTGCTCAGATTTGGGCGCACGATAAAGAATCCTAGGTGTTCGAATTTTCTGGAGCCCTCTACTACGGCGTCTCTCATAACCATATAGTGGTTTTGGGACATTAAACCTCACATATCAATCAATCAAGCAGCATTCCTGCGTAAACAAGAACTAAAGGTGGTTGATGTCGAGGCTAATGGAACCTTTTCTCGTTCGGTAGCACTAGTGTGGCTTCTCAATGATCGTCGATATCATCAAATCTTATTAGACTTGGCTTTAGCCACGCGTAAAGGAAACGGAGAACATTCGACCTTACCTCTTTGGATTTATGATTTTCCTGTCGATGATGAACGTCGTGTTTGTTGCCTGGCCGTAGTTGGCGATTCACTAGTGCGCGTCGTCGTCCGTGCACATGTCGACGCGGAGGCCCTTGTGTGTTAGATGGTCATTTCGAACTGGCGTCTATTTTGCACGTGAATGTCGGTTGGACTGACGTAGTTCATCGAAACGGGAGAATCTATTTGTGCCTCAACAGCTCGGGGTCACGTGACCAAAGGCAAATGTCACTTGTTACGTCACTGGCGAAGTGATTGGCTTCAAATGGCGCTGCAACTGGCTACATCTTGTCAAGCGAGTTTGACGTCACGTGACAAAAAAAAAACCGCGTTTTGTTTACATTATGGTTATAATATTAGTGATTATTTCCTTGTTTTTTGTTTCTCACTCCCTTGATTTTTGTTTTTTTATAATGTCTTCCTGCTTGTTCATCTTCTTTTTTGGTAAGCAATAGTGCAGTTACCGACTTACCGTATATGGGATATTATATGTTGGCCAATCTCCCAGAGTTGGTATGTGGCATAAATTTCAGGCTATAAACAAACATTATGGTTCCCTTGCACTATTTCAAATCATCTTACATACTTGTGGCTGTCATCCACGCAGTGTAGTTCGTAAACTTACTGGCTTCATTCATAGTTTGCTGCATTGTGACGCAGTATCCAGGTTTCTTCTGCGTCCGCGTCGCAACTTGGCTGAAGAGTAATAATATTTGTCAGAGTTTAATATCTCAAAAGCAGATCAGATTTCACTTTCCGCAGCGTTAAGAGACGTGCGCAGAAACGGACTACTTTGGGCAGTGCTACATGTGCAAATGCTCCACCTCCGTAGCTTTCCCTTCAGTGCCTAGAAAGGTTGTCGCCGAGTATAGTTTATAAGTGCATGTAGCACAGGACTGCACGTGACAGCCTGACCTTAGTTTTATGTCCTTAACATTTGCATTTTATGATTGTACGTATAGTTGTGTTTGTGTGTGTACACTCGTGGATCGATTGAATTTTGTGGATGGCAGCCGTAGGCCCAAAAATACCTGGTTTAACATCGTAGTCATTGAAAGAGCTGGTGGTGATTGACTTTGTGGTCGTTCCGTGGTTGACATGCAGCGTGTGGCCAGTTTTGCGGCACGCGTAGGTCATCATGCTTTTTTTAGCAGTCATCATCTTTTAACCAGTCTGGAGCTGTTCACGTGACAGTCAGATGTAATATCTTATTTACTCGAACATGGCGCCGTTTTTTTTTGCTTCAAATTTTCGCTACTAAGGTCGAACCTCGCGTACGGAGTACGAAAATTCCATTTTTTATTTCTAGGAGTATTGAAATGTCACCCCTCGCGTTGCAATCGTGCTCGTGTAACAATCAAATAAATACGGTGTGTGTAATAAACAACAACATGCGTACGCAACCTAAGTTTTGACATGTTTTCTTGAACGTTTTCAAACCGAGTTTTAACTAAAAGACGTAATATTTTTCAGAGCACCAGCCTATGTGCATTCAGGTGGAAATGGACGCTGGAGGGAGTCAACTATAGAGTATTTTTTCCTGCTATTAAATTTTTTTTTGTATTTGTGAATACAATGCCACCGGTCTCGAAGCTTCCTTTTATCCCGTCTGATAGTCGCGCACGCGGCATGCTTCAAGTTACTATTTGTACGCCCGAATGTTTGCGGTCGTGCTCAACAGAGTGGCGCTCCATGTCCACGGGAACTCCAGCGCTGGTTCCCCATATCCGCATAACGTGGTTCATGGCATACGGGTACGGGCCACAGGTGCCTGCAGAAAGAGGGTTGACGACGTACGCGACGAGATTCTGATGTTATTAATGTAACTTGCTGAACAGGAACTATCGCTAAAAGCCACGTTAAGACAAGGTGAGTTGGTTTTGCCGACGCAAGTCGACAAGTACATTTGTCCAAGCGACAAATCCAAAGGCATTTTATGTTGAAAAATTGTGCATAATTTGAAGCCTCCATTTTCCCTGGAACCCTGGTTGCGAGCAGCGTGAACGAGCAGCGTGAGCACGAGATTAGCGAAGCATTGCACATTGAACAGCACGTTGTTTCTTGTGTTAGCCTACGCTAAATGTCACTTCATGGATCGGAATTCAAATATCAAGGGCCCAGTGATGTAACAGCGTCGTGATGATGTTTGCCGTGTGACCTTTAAACATGTATGTGCATTTCCGCTTATGTTTCGTAACAAGTGCCGTGCTTGTGTTTTCTTGTCGATCGTGCCGTCTTTCACGCTGTCTTATTCTTCGTCTATATGAACCTTGTTCTCCTCACGATTCTGTACTTCTTGTGTAATGTTCAGAAAGGACGCACAGTGACTTGATGCAACATAGTGGAAGAGCCCACAGCGCGGCAGGCAGGTCTCTCAGGACCAACTATGAAAATTTAGTGTCGGACTGACCAATGAACCAATCAAACAACCAACGAATGGTGGCCATGCTGCTCCGCCGTGGTGGTCTTGTGGCTAAGGTACTCGGCTGCTTACCCCCAGGTCGTGAGATCAAATCCCTGCTGTGGCGGTTGCATTTTCAATGAAGGCGGAAGTAGTGCAGGCCCGTGTGCTGCGGTTGTGGAGCATATTAAAGAACCCCAGTTGATCAAAATTTTCAGAATCCTCCACTACGGCGTCTTTATTAATCATATTGTCGTTTCGGGGCGTTAAACCCCACATATCATCAATGGTGGCCATGCTTGAACGGACCAAAAGCCTACACTGTAACACCGGCATACCTGAAGTTCATTTTGCAAGTACCAGTAGTCGAAAGTGTGTTCGCGTCACTGATTATTTTTGCGTGTTGTGTTGGCATTGCTTTCTCCGGGGGCTGCATGTTACAACATATTGCCATATAGAGTTGTGAGCCGGCAAGCCCTAGCAAACCGAAAAAGGGCAAAGAGAACGAAGAAGAAGTGTGTGTTAGGGCTTCGTTAAAAAGATACACACTCGTGTCTTTCTGCCCCGCTGTTCCTGTCTTGTCTTCACGACTCTTGGTGCGTGCCAAACTGGTGGACATGCTGGGTAATCTATGCATCGTACCCCTCCACATAGGAAGAACTCGAGCGTCGTAGTGGTCGTCACTCGTGTGCACTGCGCCAGCAGAAGAATTCGAGGGCAATCTCCCGAGTTTGGACTGCTCGAAAACAACATGGTAGCTCCGACCAGCCCTAACGACACCAACCCAAATGGTACGAACGGCACAACGCCGCTTCATTGCACCTTACTCACACCGCGAACGCCAAATACCTTTTATGGCACTGCACTCGAGGATGTTTAAGATTGGCTTGTTTATTACAAGTTCGTTGCCGTGCACAACCATTGGGACGACGCAAACAAACTGCGGCACGTCTATTTCAGTCTTTTAGACGGCGCACGTGTATGGTTTGAGAACCGGGCTGGTAGTCTTACATCATGGGAAGACTTCAAACGCCGGCTTCTTGGGACATATGCCAGCCCTGACCGTCGGGAGAGAGCTGAGATTGATCTGCAATGTCGCAATCAACGCTAACGCCATGACACCCGAGAATCAGACCTCCTTACGAGAGTTGATTAGGGAGATAGTTCGCGAAGAACTGCAGAGGTTACGGACTCCGGTTTCTGAAAATCCCATCGCGTCGATCGCTGAAGTCGTACGCGACGAAATTCACCAAGCATTGTCTACGACTGGTATTGATACTCAGCAGCGTCCTATGACCTACGCTGCCGCTCTTCGACGTCCACCACTCGCTATGCCGATGCAGTACCACCAGGTTCCCATGGTCCCTTGGTCTCCACCGCAAGAGCAGACCACCCACGCTACGGTCATACAACCAGCTGTCCACAGCCACCCCATGGGCAGCGACGCCAGGGGAGATGCTCAGTCGTCCACCGACCCGGAAAACCGATGCATGGCGCACAGTGGACAGACGTCTACTATGCTTTCACTGTGGAGGTGCAGGCCATATTGCCCGTCATTGCTGGCATCGAGGTGATTCATTCCGTCCACATCGACCTTGGTTTGACGGTCGACGTACCAACGACGAATACACACCACGCCGTGACGACACCCCTTTCTATGGAGCCCGTTCTAACTTTGAGGATGGCTGTACCACTGCAGAGGAGGCAACGCCTACTCACCCTCCTAGTCTGAGACGTCAATCCTGTTCTCCGCCCCCCGCGCATTCGCCTTTGTCGCACCGCCGCACATACGCGGATCTTAATACAAGGTCACCTAGCCCGCGACGGGGAAACTGAGGGCGGAGACCTCCGGGGGCAAGGTTGCAGGCCATAAATATGACGACAAGAAGCCCCCACAGCATGACGTCGTACAGCCGATGAGCCGTGAAAACGATGAAATTGTGACTGCCGACCTTAGTGTTCTTGACGGTCAGAAAGTGACAGCTTTAGTCGACACTGGTGCCGACTTCTCTATTATCAGTCAGGACCTTGCCGACAGCCTCAGAAAAGTGAAGACGCCGTGGACGGGCCCTCACATAAGAACAGCAGGGGGCCAGTTACTGATGCCCACTGGAAGATGTACAGCAAGAGTTGACATCAGAGGTTCTCCTTTCACTGCATCGTTCGTCGTTATCGCCGCATGCTGCAGAGATGTAATTCTTGGCATGAATTTTTTATGGGAATATGGCGCCGTCATCAACATACCAGAGAGCTTGATTACGTTTTGCAACAGGTCGGGCTTACCCAATTCTCCAGAAGCGCGACCAAACCAACTGCGTATTACTGATGACGACGTGGTTCTCCCGCCTAGGTCATGCACGCTCGTTTCGGTGGCCGCCGCTGCCCAGTTTGACGCCGAAGGAGTTGCAGACCAAATAAGCTCGCTGCTCTTCACCCACGGTATTTCCGTCGCTCGAGGTATCGTCAGAGTTGCTGCTGGACGCACGGACTTGCTGCTGACCAATTTCAGTGCTGAGCGCCGGCACCTTCCTAAAGGCATAGCTGTCGCTTACTTCGACGACGTCGTAGATGCCAAAGGCTGCTTGGTGGTAGTCGATGAGTCGCTAAATCTTGATTCAGCGCCTGTTCTGGACGTTAGCACTACTTTGCCGAAAGACGATCGACGCAGACTCCTTGAGCTACTGGCCAAATTTCAAGACTGCTTTTCGACAACATCAAAAGTTGGCCGCACCCCTCTAACCAGGCATCAAATAATTACCGACGAAACGGCGAGACCTATTCACCAGAACCCTTATCGCGTGGCTCCAAAAGAACGTGAAGTAATACAACAGCAGGTAGACAGAATGCTTGAAGATGACGTCATTCAGCATTCACAGAGCCCCTGGGCGTCACCTGTAGTCCTCGTTAAGAAAAAGGACGGCAGCCTGCGCTTCTGTGTGGATTACCGCAAGCTAAATACGTGACCAAGAAAGACGTATATCCACTACCGCGTATAGACGACTCTCTCGACAGACTTCGACACGCTCGATACTTCTCTTCAATGGATTTGCGGAGTGGATATTGGCAAATCGAGGTGGACCCGAGAGACCGCGAGAAGACCGCTTTTGTAACACCAGATGGGTTGTATGAATTTAAGGTCTTGCCATTCGGTTTGTGCTCAGCGCCTGCTACCTTTCAAAGACTCATGGATACTGTGCTTTCTGGGTTAAAGTGGAAAACATGCTTAGTATATCTGGACGACGTCATAGTGTTCTCGACGAGCACCTTGAGAGACTTGAGGTGGTCTTACGAGCCATACAGTCCGCGGGCCTGACGTTGAAGTATGAGAAGTGCCAATTTTGCTACGAAGAGCTGCGATTTCTTGGTCATGTCGTCAGTTATGCAGGTGTTCGTCCCGATCCTGCAAAAATCGCAGCCGTAGAACAGTTCCCTTTGCCCACCGATAAAAAAGCTGTCAGACGCTTTCTCGGCCTTTGTGCATATTATCGACAATTTATCGCAGACGTCGCACGCATAGCATCACCGTTAACTCGCCTCACGAGAGAAGACGTCACCTTTGAGTGGAATAACGAAGAGGAAGCTGCTTTTAACGATCTTCGCCAGCGACTACAAACACCTCCAGTCCTTGCCCACTTCGACAAGAGAGCCCCTACGATGCTTCACACCGATGCTAGCAATGTTGGTCTGGGAGCTGTGCTGGTCAACGAATCTTAAAGACCCTACCGGCCGATTAGCACGTTGGAATCCGAGGCTTCAGGAATGCGATATGGCAGTCGTACATAAGTCAGGGAAGTGGCATATTGACGCCGACTGTTTGTCCCGTTCACCCATTGAGTCGGCGACCCTACCCGAGGAGGAGGAAACATCATTTCTCGGTGTCCTCGACACGACCACCATTGCGCAGCAACAACGTGACGACGCTGAGTTGCTTGGCCTAATTACCTACTTGGATGGCACTTCTCGGAAGGCGCCAAGAGTTTTCGCAAGAGTGTTGTCATCGTTTTGTTTACGGGGCGGAGTACTCTACAAAAGAAACTTTTCGTCGACGGGATCCGTCTATCTACTCGTCATCCCAGCAGCCCTGCGCACCGAAGTACTGAAAGCATGCCACAACGAGGTTACCTCTGGCCACTTGGGTTACACAAGAACGTTGGCTAGGGTACAGCAAAGGTATTACTGGCCAAGACTAACCACAACCGTGAAGAACCACGTTCGTACCTGTCTCGACTGCCAGCGACGGAAGTCACCACCAACTAAACCAGCTGGCCTCCTGCAACCCGTACAGGTCCCAATGACTCCATTCCACCAGATTGGCATGGACATCTTGGGCCCACTCCCTACTTCTACTGCAGGCAACCGATGGGTTATCGTTGCGACAGATTATCTGACCCGTTATGCCGAGACAAAGGCTATCCAGAGAGGTACAGCAGCGGAGGTGGCAAGATTTTTCATTGAGAATATTGTACTGAGGCATGGTGCACCAACCGTCGTAATCACAGACAGAGGTACCGCACTTACGGCAGCTCTTTTGGACCATGTCTTGATGCTGAGTGGAACAAAGCATCGTAAGACCACCGCCTGCCACCCGCAAACGAACGGGCTGACAGAGCGTCTAAACAAAACCATTGAAGACATGCTTTCAATGGACGCAGACGTTGAACACAAAAATTGGGTCAAATCTTGCCATACATAACGTTCGCATACAACATGGCCAAGCAAGAAACGACCCGCATGACACCATTCAGCCTCGTTTATAGACGGGAAGTATGAACCATGTTAGATGCAATGTTACCGCACGAAGGTGACGACATCGTCCCGGATGCCGACACGTTTACCGAACGCGCGGAAGAAGCTAGGCAACATGCACGTTTACGCATCAGCCAGCAGCAAGAGTACGATGCAGGCCGTTACAATGCTCACCGCAGAACAGTTGTCTACCAAACTGGCGACAAAGTATGGGTTTGGACGCCGGTACGGAAACGAGGACTTTCCGAAAAGCTCTTAAAAAGATACTTTGGACCTTACCTAGTGCTGCGAAGAATGAGTGACGTCACTTACGAAGTTGTTCCCGACAGTTAGCATAGTACAAGGCGTTACCAGCACCATCCTGAACTCGTTCACGTAGTCCGCATGAAGCCTTACGTCAGCGAGTGATGTGACACTTTTCTTGTAAAAAACAAAACAAAACAAAACAAAACTTCATTACAGACTTTACATCGGGGCGATGCTCTTTGAGAGGGAGGCAAATGACGCGTGTCTACATGTGGACGAAAACAACGATGGGGGATTCAGTGGACAGGAGGTAGTGGGCCCCTAGCTTCCCTCGAGACCGAAGAAGACGATCTTGTGGCTCAGCTGTTGAAAACACGCTGCTTTCGTTGCCTCAAGGTGTACCTCTGTTTTATTCGCGACAATATGTTATTTACTCGAACATGGTGCCGTTTCTTTTTTGCTTCAAATTTTCGCTACTAAGGTCGAACCTCGCGTAACGAAAACTCCATTTTTTTTCTTGCTAGGCCTAATGAAACGTCAACCCCATGCGTTGCAATCGTGGTCGTGTTACAATCAAATAAATACGGTGTGTGTAATAAACAACTACATGCGTACGCAACCTAAGTTTTTACGTGTTTTCTTGAACGTTTTCAAACCGATTTTTAACTAAACGACGTAATATTTTCCAGAGCACCAGCCTATGTGCATTCAGGTGGAAGTGAACGCTGAAGGGAGTCAACTATAGAGTATTTTTTCCTGCTATCAAAATCTTTTTGTATTTGTGAATACAACAATGCCACCGGTCTCGAAGCTTTCTTTTCTCTCGTCTGATAGTCGCGCACGCGGCATGCTTCAAGTTGCTATTTGTACGCCCGAATGTTTCCGGCCGTGCTCGACAGGGTGGCGCTCCATGTCCACGGGGAACTTCAGCGCTGGTTCCCGATATCCGCATAACGCGGTTCATGGCATACGGGTACGGGCCACAGGTGTCTGCAGAAAGAGGGTTGACGACGTACGCGACGAGATTTTGATGTTATTCATGTAACTTGATGAACAGGAACTATCGCTAAAAGCCACGTTAAGACAAGGTGAGTTGTTTTTGCCGACGCAAGTCGACAAGTACATTTGTCCAAGCGACGAATCCAAAGGCATTTTATGTCGGAAAATTATGCATAATTTCAAGCCTCCATTTTTCCTTGAACCCTGGTTGCGAGCAGCGTGAACGAGCAGCGTGAGCGCGAGATTAGCGAAGCATTACACAGTGAACAGCACGTTGTTTCTTGCGTTAGCCTACCCTCAATTTCACTTCATGGATCGGAATTCAAATATCAGGGGCCCAGTCATGTAACAGTGGCATGATGATGTTTGCCGTGTGGCCTTTAACACATGTGTGTGCATTTCTGCTTATGTTTCGTAACGAGTGCCGCGCTTGTCTTTTCTTGTCGATCGTGCCGTCTTTCGCGCTGTCTTATTCTTCGTCTATACGAACCCTGTTCTCCTCACGATTCTGTACTTCTTGTATAATGTTCATAAAGGACGTACAGTGACGAGATGCAACATAGTGGAAGAGCCCACAGCGCGACAGGCAGGTCTCTCGGGACCAACTATAAAAATTTAATGTCGGACCAACCAATGAATCAATCAAACAACCAACGAATGGTGGCCATGCTGCCCCGCCGCAGTGGTCTTGTGGCTAAGGTACTCGGCTGCTTACCCCCAGGTCGTGGGATTGAATCCCTGCTGCGGCGGTTGCATTTCCAATGAAGGCGGAAATAGTGCAGGCCCGTGTGCTGAGGTTGTAAAACATGTTAAAGAACCCCAGTTGATCAAAATTTTCAGAACTCTCCACTACGGCGTCTTTTATAATCATATTGTCGTTTCGGAACGTGAAACCCAACATATCATCAATGGTGGCCATGCTTGAACGGACCAAAAGCCTACACTGTAACACCGGCAAACTTGTTCATTTTGCAAGTACCAGTAGTCGAAAGTGTGTTCGCGTCACTGATTGATTTTTGCGTGTTGTGTTGGCATCGCTTTCTCCGGGGGCTGCATGTTACAACAGATTGCCACCTAGAGTTGTGAGCTGGCAAGCCCTAGCGAACCGAAAAAGGGCAAATAGAACGAAGAGAAAGTGTGTGTTAGGGCTTCGTTAAAAAGATACACACTCGTGTCTTTCTGCCTTGCTGTTCCTGTCTTGTATTCACGACTCTTGGTGCGTGACAAACTGGTGGACATGTTGGGTAATCTATGCATCGTACCCCTCCACATAGGAAGAATTCGAGCGTCCTACTGGTGGTCACTCCTGTGCACCACGCCAGCAGAAGAATTCGAGGGCAATCTCCTGAGTTTGGACTGCTCGAAAACAATATGGCAGCTCCGACCAGCCCTAACGACACCAACTCAAATGGTACGAACGGCACAACGCCGCTTCATTGCACCTTACTCACACCGCGAACGCCAAATACCTTTTATGGCACTGCACTCGAGGATGTTTAAGATTGGCTTGTTTATTACAAGTTCGTTGCCGTGCACAACCATTGGGACGACGCAAACAAACTGCGGCACGTCTATTTCAGTCTTTTAGACGGCGCACGTGTATGGTTTGAGAACCGGGCTGGTAGTCTTACATCATGGGAAGACTTCAAACGCCGGCTTCTTGGGACATATGCCAGCCCTGACCGTCGGGAGAGAGCTGAGATTGATCTGCAGTCCCGCATACAACTGCCGAATGAAGAGGTTGCGATGTATGTCGAGGACATGACGCGTCTTTTCCACCGCGCTGACCCCGGCATGCCAGAAGAAAAGAAGGAACGGTACCTCATGCGCGGGGTGAAAGAGCAGCTTTTCGGTGGGTTTGTGCGCAGTGCACCCAAGGCTGTGTCAGAATTTCTCAGAGAAGCCGTCACCATCGAAAGCACTCTTAGGCACCGGGCCCTGTCATACGAATGGCACATCAACGCTTCAACTACGGACTACTTGGGAGCTTTCGGTGGCCAAATGGAATTTCTTCCGAGAGCTCATACGTTCAGTCATCCGCGAAGAACTCCAGAAGCTGTCAGTGCCCTCGCAGCCCACTATATTCTCGTTGTTCAGCGTTGTCCGAGATGAAGTCCAGCATGCTTAAGAGAACCAGCCTTTCATGCGGGATTATCAACCACCCAGTGACTTCCCCGCATGTCGTATAATCAAGCTTTGCGGCGACCTGTTACAACTGCAAGTCCGTCTCCTACCGTAGCCCCAGCCATGCTGCAGATGGTCCAAGTGGTGCCATATTACAGCGCACCACGCCTGATCTCGCGGAAATCAGATGTCTGGCGTGCACCAGATCAACGTCCTCTCTGCTTCTACTGTGGCGAAGCTGGGAATCTGTACCGACACTGTTCTTACCGACAACTTGGACTACGCGGATTTTCGACAAACTCGCCGCCACCCAGGTTCGGTCAGTGGCCCCCTGAAATTGAAAAGTATGTGGCTCAGCAGCGTGGAACTTCGTCATCCATGCACCAGTCACGCTCCCCGTCACCATGGCGAATTTCTCATAATCGCCGTACCTATTTGAGTGTGGCGCAGGGTCGGTCACCCAGTCCACGCCGGGAAAACTAACCACAGTGACCTTCGGGGGTGAGGTCGCCCATACTGGACAAGCTCAAGGCCTCCTACGAACGCTTCCGCAAACTGACGATGATACCCCGATGACGACGACACCATCTGGTTCCGCAAAGATTTCATTAAACATTCCAGTGCTGCTCGACGGTCGCAAAGCCAGTGCTTTAGTTGACATGGGCGCGGATTTTGCTATAATAAGTGAAAAACAAGCTGCTCTCCTCAAAAAAGTGACGATGCCTTGGAACCTCAGGCCAATTCGTACTGCTAATGGGCACATCGTCACGCCACTCGGCCTTTGCGCAGCTCGAATACAGATTCGTGGTTCTACCTTTGTTGTCAGCTTGAGCGTTCTCCGTCAGTGTTCTCGAGACCCGATCATTGGCATGGACTTCCTGAGGGAGCACGGTGCTATCATCGACATTCGGCAACGCCTCGTCACGTTCTCCAAAAAAGAGCCACACCAGAGCATAATCACAGCCACGATCGAATATGTCTCCGTGTAATTGACGATGCTGTGACGATACCACCGCGCTGAAGTGTTATGGTTCAAGTGGCGTGTAACAAAGCACAAGGTGAAATGGTGGTGGAGAGCAATCGATCCCTATACTTTTCCCAAGGTGTCTGCGTAGCACGAAGCCTAGTAGACTTCCAGGCTGGCCACTACGAGGTTCTTGTTACAAACCTCAGCTACGAGCACCGACACTTTTCCCTGGTACTGTCATCGCCTAGGCCTACCCAGTAACCAATGTGACTGAGTGTTTGGCTTCCGAGGCAACCGATAATGCTCAAACACCTCTCCGTTGGGTCGACATATATCCAACGCTTTCTGACAAAAACAAACGCAAGCTTAACGACCTGCTGATGAAATTCCACGCCTGTTTTGCACGTTCATCAAGAATCCGTCAGATATCGATTACCAAACACTGTATTATCACCTATGGCGACGCGCACCCTATACGGCAACAGCCTTACCGTGTTTCACCAACCGAGCGATGCGTGATTCAAAAGCAAGTGCAGGAAATGCTTCAAGACGGTGTAATACAGCCATCAAGCAGCCCTTGGTCATCGCCAGGGGTCCTTGTAAAGAAGAAGAATGGTATACTTCGCATGTGTGTCGAATATAGGAAGCGGAATAACGTCACGAAAAAGACGTGTACCCGTAGCCTCGAGTGGATGATTCTATTGAGAGGCTGAGTTAAGCAAAGTACCCTTCCTCAATCGACCTCAAAAATGGTTACTGGCAGATTGAAGTTGATGAACATGACCGCGAAAAAACTGCTTTTGTAACTCCTGACGGTCTGTATGAATTTCGTGTGCTCCCATTCTGTCTCTGTTCCGGTGCGGCCACATTCCAACGAATGATGGATACCGTTCTCACTGGCCTCAAGTGGAAAAGTTACCTCGTCTATCTAAATTATGTCGTTGTCTTTTGAAGAACGTTTGACGAGCACGTTCTTCGTATTCGGAGTGTTCTTGAAGCTATACGATCCGCTGACCTTACCCTCAAGCTTGAGAAGTGCCATTTCGGCTACAAAGAACTGAAGTTCCTGGGTCACGTTGTGAGCGTTGCAGGCGTTTGGCCCGATCCCGAGAAGACTGGCGCTGTGGGTTTTCCAGCTCCGACAGACAAGAAAAGTCTTCGCAATTTCTGGGGCTCTGTGCATACTATCGCTGCTTTATTGAAAACTTATCTAATATTGCGGAGCCACTCATCAGACTTACGCGTGATGACACCCCATTTCTGTGGGCTGACGAACAAGCGACTGCCTTTGGGGCACTGCAAAATCGATTGTCTTCCCCTCCTGTACTTGGTCATTTCGATGAGGACTCTGACACAGAGGTGCGCACTGACGCAAGCAACATTGGTCTCGGAGCTATCTTGATGAAAAGACAAGATGGGACCGAATGTGTGATTGCCTACGCGAGCCGCACTCTATCACGTGCCGAAACCAATTATTCAACGTCAGAAAAAGAATGTCTTGCGGTACTATGGGCGATTACAAAGTTCAGGCCTTATCTATATGGGCGCCAATTTAAAGTTGTGACTGATCACCACACTTTATGTTGGTTGACTAACCTCCGAGACCCCTCTGAGCGATTATCACGATAAAGTCTGTGACTTCAGGAGTTCGATGTCACCATCGTATACAAGTCGAGTAGAAAGCATGACGACGACGACACGCTATCACGAGCACCTCTGGAATCCGACCATACAGCTGCAGAAGATGACAGTGCCTTCCTGGGGACTCTCAGTGTGGCGGACCTCCTCAGTAAGCAACGAGCGGACCCCGAGTTAAGGCCCATCATCGATCATTTAGAAGGCAGCACCGCGTCTGCTCCTCATCCACTTTCCCGTGCGTTGCCGTCATTTTGCTTACGACATGGCATATTATACAAGAAAAACAACGCTGTCGGCAGCAGATCTTATCTTCTAGTCGTTTCTCAAGATCTCTGTGATGACATCCTGTTAGCCTGCCACGATGAGCCGACATCCGGCCATCTGGGATACTCATGGATGCTCGACCGGGTACGAAAGCTATATTTCTGGCCAAAAATCGCAGGTTGTGTCAAACGCTACGTGAAAAGATGCCGCGAATGTCAGCATCGCAAGTCACCACCTGCAAAGCCTGCAGGCCTCAAACGACCCATTGAACCACCAGGTACGCCGTTTGACGAAGTTGGGATGGACTTCTCTGAACCGTTTCCTTTGTCTCACTCTGGAAACAAGGGGATCATCGTCGAAACTGATTACTTGACGGGTTACGCTGAAACGAAGCCACTGCCACACGGTACATCTTAAGTCGCTCAGTTTTTCATGCAAAACATAGTGCTGCGTCACGGCGCCCCGTCATTCATCATCACTGACCGAGGGACAGCGTTTACGGCAAAACTGTTGGACGACATCTTCAAGCTCAGTTACACGAACCACCGTAAGACAACCACATAACACCCCTTGAGTAACGGCTTGACAGAAAGGCTAAAGAGAACGCTGGCGGACATGACTTCTGTGTATGTGGATGTGCAGCATAAAACGTGGTACGAGATCCTGCCGTACATAACGTATGCGTACAACACCGCAACCCAGGAAACGACAAGGTTCACACCTTTCCGCCTCGTTTACGGTCTAGACGTGCAAACCATGTAGACGCCATGATTCCTTGTGAGATCGACCAGCACGAGCTGCTAACTCCTAATTTGGAGGATTATATTCAGCGTGCAGAGGAAGCACGTCAACTAGCTCGCGTGCACATAAGATCGCAGCAATTTGAAGACGTCCGAAGGTACAATATTCATCATCGACCAGTCACATATCAACCTGGTGGCCAAGTGTGGATTCGGACTCCTGTTAGACGGCGAGGTCTCAGCGAGAAACTCCCGAGCTAGTACTTCAGACCCTACAAAGTATTATGGCGGTTGAACGAGGTCAACTATGAAGTTATTTCAGACGGAGGCTCGGCAACGACCCAGTGCCACTTACCATGAACAGAAACTGTGCATGTCATCCGCCTAAAACCTCATTTTGCGCGTTAATACTCACCTTATTGTGCCCGGGCAGCAAACATTTTCTTTTTTTGTTTACATTGTCTGTAGGGTCTCGAACGAACTTTGGACTGTGTTAATGTTTTTTTATGACCAACCACAGGCATTTTTTTCGCACCTGCATATGCCCTGTGCACTATAAGTATCGTTTCTCTCTTTCTTTTTTACCCTTATGGGCCCTGCTGTTTGCATGTGTACAAGCATGGAGTCGATACTCTAATGGGAGGGGGAATAATGCCACCTAGAGTTGTGAGCCGGCAAGCCTTAGCGAACCAAAAAAGGGCAAAGAGAAAGAAGTGTGTGTTAGGGCTTCGTTAAAAAGATACACGCTCGTGTCGTTCTGCCCCGCTGTTCCTGTCTTGTCTTCATGACTCTTGGTGCGTGACGATATATTAGGCGTGCCTTTAGGTCTGTAACAAATTTCTACAACAAAAAAAGTATACATAATTTTTTCGCACAACGAAGTCCAGCATGTCTCACTGAAGAATAACTGTATGGCTTCATTAAAATGTAGAGCTACATTGCGCAACTTGAGATCGCAATGGTGTTCTGAAAATGAGCTTATTCACTTGTCAGTTGATAGGGTTTCCTCGCAACAGTACAAAGCGAACATGTGTGAGTGCACCTTAAAAGCCACCTGTTGAACGGATCCACTTACTGGTCAAGATAAAAATAACAAAAAAACCTTATCACTTTATTTCAAACTGTATTTTTTATTTATCAAAACTAATAAGCTGTCTTTTACTTGGCAACGTGACAGCTTTTGAGCGATGGGTACACTTTATACACGTGTTGCCTATTGTCGTATGGAGTCATCTCGGCGGACGTTCATGATGTGTCGGAGCGTTCGCTGCGTCTGAAACAAGGACAAATAATGCCCACAGGGAAAGAAATAGCACAGCCGTCCAGTTGTATCAATTAGGCGAAATTGATAAACACCTATAAAAGGGCTCATGCTACAGAGAACTGCTTTCAGAGTATTATTGCAATGAGTGCAAACGCGTTTACGCTCGCACTGTCTTTTCTTTGCATCGGAAATACTGTCCTGGCCAAGCTCGGAGCCCCGGGAGGGCCACTCAAGAAGCACTACGACTTTCCGGACGTTTTTGAGGTACCGCATGCTAAGGGACCATCGATTAGGTTCTCCTATGAACAAGAGTCCTGCCCACTCCCCATTTCGACTAAAAAAAAAAAAGAACTGAATCTGCTACAATTTAACCTTACTTTAATCGCACACTTCACGAATACATTAGGGTGTAGTCACAATTAACGCTAACCTATTGAGCTCTAATGCAGTGGTCCTCTTGGATATTTGGAATTTCAATGATGTGATCCAAAAGTGCGGCAGAGATTGCAGTAAATGCAAAATGGAGGGAGCTTATTTTTGAACACTTCCGAAACACAACTGGAGCAGTGTATTAATATATCGTATGTTTGTTACGTCGGTTACCATTGTCCTAAATAACTTGCAGTGCTCGAGGCTTGGCACGCTTAATTGGTTGTAGCTTTTGTATACATTGGCGTTTACTTACCAGATTTTATAGGATCCCGAGCGGTACTGGTCCTAATGCGATGTCGTCGGACGGTACGTGTATGACGCTTACGCGGACATGATAGCTGAACTCTGGTCAGTGCATTGTCGTTGTTTGCAATGCTTGCGGTTGTTTTCTGAATAAGAGCTGCTTTTTGACCCTAACAAACGCAGGTGGTTTCGGAGTACAAAGATGCGATGTCGATATCCGATTCGGACAATGACACCATTTTCGACTGCCTCTTGACCAACAGAACGGAAGTTGACTATGAGGCACGAACATTCAAGTATGTTTGGACCATTCAAGGGGTGGATGGTTCGCCCAAGTAAGTATGACTTTATTTATGCCGGCCAGGGTTTCCTGGTCGAAAAGAGATAAAAAGAGCTACAAAACAAGTCAGCAATTGATTGATTGATATGCGAGGCTTAACGTCCCAAAACCACCATATGATTATGAGAGACGAAGTAGTAAAGGGCTTCGGAAATTTCTGCCATCTGGAGTTCTTTTAACGAGCACCCAAATATGAGCACACGGGCCTACAGCTTTTTCGCCTCCATCGAAAATGCAGTCACCACAGCCGGGAATATCCCGCTTGAGTACCACGGCGGGGCAACAAGTCAGCAAGTTTCCAACTTGAGCAAAAGGCCCTGAAAGTAGCTCAAAAGGAGAACGCAAATGTGAAAACAAGCTCGCTGAAGATGTTTAACTGATATACGCAAAATAATTTCGGCGAAATTGTAACATGCATAATGCACAGGATGAGTACTTCCAAACCAGAAAAGCTTAGAATAAAGCAGGCCTTGTGTAGTTTAACAATAATTTCATGCAGGATGCCGAAGTCTTTAAACAGCTTAAAATATCACACTCTTTTCACGTATCTTACATTCTTGCAATAAATAGAAGAAAAGACAAGAAAACGAGCAAACAGGATTTATTGATCTAAAAACCGCAGTTCTCGAGATTGAAGCATAATGCATTTAGCCATGAATTATTGTACACTTTCTGCAAATGTGTCAAATTCCCATAATATAATTCGTTGCCAATAAACTATGCATTTCAAGAATGAAAGTGAAAGAAAGCGTTGTTTTGTTAAGTTTCACTATCTATTCGTAATAAGCAAGGGATTGAATATTCATTTATTCTTCAATCAGTGGTGTTCTATTTGATATGCGAAGCATTTGTTAGTGACCCAAATGCACTGTGACCATTTAGAGTAATCTATCTATCTATCTATCTATCTATCTATCTATCTATCTATCTATCTATCTATCTATCTATCTATCTATCTATCTATCTATCTATCTATCTATCTATCTATCTATCTATCTATCTATCTATCTATCTATCTATCTATCTATCTATCTATCTACCTATCTATCTATCTATCTATCTATCTATCTATCTATCTATCTATCTATCTATCTATCTATCTATCTATCTATCTATCTATCTATCTATCTATCTATCTATCTATCTATCTATCTATCTATCTATCTATCTATCTATCTATCTATCTATCTATCTATCTATTTATCTATCTATCTATCTATCTATCTATCTATCTATCTATCTATCTATCTATCTATCTATCTATCTATCTATCTATCTGTGTGTTTGTCTGTCTTTCCCGCAGGGCGCGGGTTCGAATCCCGGCTGCGGCGGCTGCATTTCCGATGGAGGCGGAAATGTTGTAGGCCCGTGTGCTCAGATTTGGGTGCACGTTAAAGAACCCCAGGTGGTCTAAATTTCCGGAGCCCTCCACTACGGCGTCTCTCATAATCATATAGTGGTTTTGGGACGTTAAACCCCACATATCAATCAATCTGTCTGTCTTTCTGTCTGTCTGTCTGTCTGCCTGTCCATCTGTCATTCCCTGTCTATCTGTCTGTCAGTCTGTCTGTTTGCCATTCCACGTCTATCTGTCTGTCTGTTTGTCGGTATGTCTGTCAATCCACGTCTGTCTGTCTGTCTGTCCGTCATTCCAGGTCTATCTGTCTGTCTGTCATTCCACGTCTATCTGTCTGTCTGTCTGTGGGGCTGTCTATCTATCATTCCACGTCTGTCTGTCTGTCTGTCTGTCTGTCTGTCTGTCTGTCTGTTTGTCATTCCAGCTCCATCTGTTTGTCATTCCACGTCTGTCTCTCTGTCTGCCTGCCTGTCTGTCATTCCAGGTCTATCTGTCTGTCTGTCATTCCACGTCCGTCTGTCTGTCTGTATGTCTGTCTGTCTGTCTGTCTGTCTGTCTGTCTGCCATTCCACGTCTATCTGTCTGTCAGTCTGTCTGTTTGCCATTCCACGTCTATCTGTATGTCTGTCTGTGGGTCCGTCATTCCAGGTCTATCTGTCTGTCTGTCATTCCACGTCTGTCTGTCTGTCTGTCTGTCTGTCTGTCTGTCTGTCTGTCTGTCTGTCTGTCTGTGTGTTTGTCTGTCTGCCTGTCTGTCTGTCTGTCTGTCTGTCTGTCACTCCACGTCTGTCTGTCTGTTATTTTACGTCTATCTGTCTGTCTGTCATTCCGTGCCTATCTGTCTATCAGTCTGTCTATGCGCCTAAGTCTGGGCGCTTTGATGAATATATCTTGCTAGTAATGGCGTGAAGAACGTGCAAATTATTTCGTGTGCATTGTCAGATCTTTTGCTGCATACACATGTGGCCCATACACGTACACTACACCGGCGGTGGTACGCGGTATAGGCGCCACCAATGACCGACAGTTCACAACCACCAAGGAAACGCGAGAGTATAGATTGGTGAATCAAATGAAAGAGCATTAAGATAAACCACCATCAGCACCATTACCTCAAAAAATTAAACAAAAATCTATATCAAGGTTCCAACAGCAATCGAACCAAAGCATTCCACGTGACAGTCTAGTATTCTTCCTCGGAGCTACGTCACGTCTGAAAACGGCTAAATAAATTGGCAGTTCCCACGTATTATGGAAATCGATGATATACGAAGCACGAATGAGAAAAGTTTATATGTCACTTTATAATCAGCACAACGTCTTCAGGTGGAGGTAAATCATGCCGTACATGACTTCCGTGTCATGATTATCAAGTTTCAATGTGTCGTTTACCTTCGACATCTATTCACATCACGTGATACCCAATTTAGTATATGTAGAGCTAGCGAAGCAACCGCGAGCACGGTATGAGCAGGATATGTTGTCATGTTCTTGCATCACACGCGTGTCAGGATTATCTTGTTTGCACCAGTCATATACTTTCGTCATCCATTGACGTACGTAACACCAAATTTTGTATATGTGAAGCTAGCGAAACGGCGGTGAGCACATCATGAAGGGCACAATATATTCCAGTGTAGCGTGTACGCGTGCGCACGCTGGGCTCAGCGACGCTACGTTAGCAAAACGCGAGCATTCTATTGCCTGACACCAGGCGCCACCAGCGTCTGTTGGCGCGGACCGACGGCAACCGATGCGAAATGCGGAATTTCACATTGATGCGTTATGCAGACAACACTGCGTCTCCCTCATTTCGTGACAGAGGGACGCTGGACGCGCTGAAACGCGCATGCGTGAAAGCAACGCAGCGCGGTGTGCGCCTGCGAGTATTTGGCAGGACCGGCGCCTGGCGTGGCAACGCCGGCGTGACGCGGCGAAATGAACGCCGGTGAACACGCTTAGCGCGTCACGTCGAAACGTATTGGCACCTTGGCTGTGGCATGTAGTCATGTTCGCACATGACATGCATCTCATGGTTATCATGTTTACACCAGCAACATGCCTTCGTCATCTATTGGCGTCATGTGATACCAAATCGGGCATTTATGAAGCTAGCGAAACGGCCGGGAGTGAATCATCAGTGTCGCAGGTAGTCATGTTGTTACATGGTACGCATGTCGTAATTATCATGTTTGGATGTGTCATTTACCTATGTCGTCCATTCGCGTCACGTAATACTGAGTTTCGTACATGTGAAGCTAGAGAAACGGCCGTGAGCGCATCATGAGCGTAGCATGTAGTCATGTTGGTACACAACACGCATATCATGATTATTATGTTTGCACCAGCATCAGACCTTCGTCATCCATTCAAGGGCCGTAATACCAAGTTTGGTATAAGTGAACCTATAGCGAAACGGCCACCAGCGCATCATGAGCGTCGCATGTAGTCATGTTGTTTCATTAGACGCATCTCATATGATTATCATGTTTGCACCAGTCACTTACCTTCGGCATTCATTCACGTAATGTAAAACGAAATGTGGTATATATGACGCTAGCGAAACGGCCGCGAGCGCATCATGAGCGTGGCATGTAGTCATGTTGTCACATGACACGCATGTCATGAATTTTATGTTAGGAACTGCCGCTTGTGCTCGCCATGCAATTATGTCATACCATAGCAATTTCGCAACATGCCGTGTGAACGAAATTACCGCAAGAGCTGCAGCACCATGAAATGTAAATCATGGTATTTATGACATACATGACTTCATTTTCATGTCATGATTACTGAGATATGTTCTTCATAGTCATGTTATACCATACCAAGTTTGGTATCGATACAATTATCGAAACGGCCACGAAAGCTAAAACTCGTAGGCGTCTAGATAGATAGATAGATAGATAGATAGATAGATAGATAGATAGATACATGGATAGAAAGATAGACAGACAGACAGACAGATAGATAGATAGATAAATAGATAGATAGATAGATAAATAGATAGATACATAGATAGATAGATAGATACATAGATAGATACGCTCAACGTCGCCGAAGTTCGCTAAGAAATGCTTGGCATTTAAAACCTGCAAGAAATGCTGCGTTTACAACGTATGTGCAGGGAAGAAGTCCTTATGACTGGGATGCCTGGGCCTACATCTGGATTGGTCAGGTTTTTCGTGGAGGGCGGTAAGTAGGTTTAAATCGGTTAGTTTGGGTACACTGTTGGAGAATAAGTCAATTGTGTTGAGGATACCTGTTGTGTCATGGTGGCATGCGAAAAGCCACCAACGTATATTCTGCTGCCTCACATGCTTATGAATGTCAGCGCAAACACTATAATCAATATTGTTTAGCTGCCAGATTGTTTTGATCTACACACTGCAATGTAGCACGTATGGTGTAGTAAACATTGTAAGATGTATGTGCCAAGGGGTAGAAGTCAATATGGCTGCTCCAAGAAAAAAGAAAACAAAGAAATAGTTGTATAGCATTTGCTTAAGCTTAGGCTGAAGTGGCGTAAAAGCAGAAAAGGGGTTTATCTTTTTGTTAATTAAAGTCCTCATGCAGAGTAAAGTTCAGAAAGTGTGTAGCTTCATAATAGCCCGACCATGTGCTTTGCACTTACGGCAGTTTCATATGACTTGATGCGAACTATCACGAACTATCTGGGCATATAGCCATACGTTGAAATTAGGTTGTTCATGAAGAAAAACAGCGTGCAAGCGCGCTACTCTCTGTCTTTGGTGAAGTGGCATCAAAAGAATTAAATATCTGACATTAGTAATATAAAATATTACTAAATTGAAACCACCGGACCATTCGATTGCCTCTGGCTATGGGTGTAGTCCTATTACTACAGAATGCTGACACTTTTCATGCATGCATTCATATAGTTATGCACACGTTAAAATATGAACATGATTTAGAAAAGTTCACCAAGTGCGAATATGGGCTATAGCAATCATGTGGAGCTCAGCTAAACGAGAAGTTTGCATGAAGGGTGCCAATGTCTCGGCCCCCACGCATTTAGCTCAAAGCTAAAACCGCACAAGGGTTAGGAAAGGGCAATGCCAACGCTTCAGTTGCGCACACAATATGGTACGCATATCCTTAAGTAAATAGCAAAAATATATTTGTTTCGTGGTTGTGCATATGGCACTTGGGTTTACGTATTCGCGAATGAAGATATTTTATACTAAGGACCAAAGATTTATTTTTATGCATCTGGCATTAATGTTGCTTTGTTTATTAGATGCAGGCAGTTAGGATACATCAGATCCACTTACCCGATATAAATTTACCCGATATAAAGCAGGCCCCTGTTCCTACCACGAGTGCGGAGAGACACGTTGAAAGCATGCTACACCTGAAGTATAATTATCAACAACAAAAGAAGCACGCATCGTGTTCACCAAGTTGACAAATGACTCGTACGTTATGACACAACAAAAAACAAACAAGTAATCAAGTCAGCGAGGTTACATAGGCATTTGTAGTCGTTTTTCGTGTAGTATGGTAACTATGGTAGATATGTCAAGAAAGTAAGTCGTGGTCTTCTTCCCATCATTTTGTTGGGTGTTTCTGTGCATGTAAGAGTAGTAGTCACTGCTGTTCATCACAATAATATGAGTGGTTCACGTCCCCAAACTACGATAGTGTTATGAGAGACGCTGCAATGGAGGGCTCCGAAAATTGCCACCATCATGTGTTTTTCAACGTGCACTGACATCGCAAAGACTCGGTACACCGCCGGTACACTTATTACAGCAGCAGCCAAGCAGAGCCAGCGCTGCTCGGCTGCTTGCAAAAGTGGAACACTCTTTTCAAACGGAAGCTTTAGTGGCTTAGTCGAGTGACTTTCGTTGTGTATCTACGCGTATCCTTGTGGCGAAAAACGGATAACCCCTGGCAAACCACGTGGACTTAAGTTCTGGCGTTGCAGCTGTGCAAGAACTTACAGCGGACGAGTTCGTCGGCTCGTCTTTCTAGCCCCAGCATCCATGGTGAAATCACAAAAAGCGCGGGCATCTGCTTGCAATGGAGCACGTCAGCATGAGCGCCTGTTTGTGCTTGAGGGGCCCGGCGTTTCTAGAGGCAAAGCTCTTTAAAGCGGCACCCGTTCGTCCCTCGTAGTAGTGCGTCACACGTGTTACTTTGACCTGCAAGGTGGTGCCGGGGGGAGCTTTCTCCTGTGCGTTGTTGAACAATAAAAATTGACAGATCCCACGTACAGTGGGAATCGATGATATGCGAAGCACGAATGAGAACTGTTGATATGTCACCTTCAATCAGCACAACGTTGCGAGGTGGAGGTAAATGATGCCGTACATGTATTCGTTGTCATGATTATCATGTTTGGATGTGCCGTTAACCTTCGTCATCTATTCACGTCACGTGATACCAAATTTAGTATATGTAGAGCTAGCGAAACGGCCGTGAGTACGCTATGAGCGTGGTATGTTGTAATGTTCTGACATGAAGCACATATCAGAATTATCATGTTTGCAACACTCATATATTTTGTCATTCATTTAGGTTACGTAACAGTACATTTGGTATATGTGGAGCTAGCAAAATGGCCGCGAGCGAATTATGAAAGGCCCAATATACTCCAATGTAGCGTTGACGCGCGCGCACGCTGAGCACAGCGTCGCTACGTTAGCAAAATGCGAGCACTTTATAATCGGACGACAGGTGCGACCAGCGTTCGTCGATGCGGCCTGACGGCGACCGGAGCGATAGGCGACATGCAGCATTTAGCGCCGATGCGTTACCCAGAAAACACTGCATCTCCCTCTTCTCGTGACCGAAGGATGCCGGACGCGCTGAAACGCGCATGCGTCAAAGCAACGCAGCGCAGCGCGCGCCTGCGAGTATATGGCAGGACCGGCGCCTGACGTGGCAACGCAGGCGTGACGCGACGAAGTGAACGCCGGAAAGCATGCACACCACGTCATGTCGAAATGTATTGGCGCCGTCACTGTGGCATGTAGTCATATTCTCACATGACATTCATATCATGATTATCATGTTAGCACCAGTCACATACCAACGTCATCCGTTGGCGTCACGTAATACCTATTGTGGCATATGTGAAGATAGCCAAACGGCCGCGAGCGCATCATCAGTGTGGCATATGTAGTCATGTTGTCACATGACACGCATGTCGTGATTATCATGTTTGGATGTGTCATTTACTTATGTCGTCCGTTCGTGTCGCGTGATACCGAGTTTCGTACATGGAAGCTAGCAAAACTGCCGCGAGCGCATCATGAGCGCAGCATGTAGTCATGTTGTTACATGACACGCATCTGATGTTTATCATGTTCTCACCAGTCACATACCTTCATCATCCATTCACGTACTGTAATATCAAATTTTATGTGACGCTAGCAAAACGGCCACGAGCGCATCATGAGCGTGGCATGTAGTCATGTTGTTTCACGACACACATCTCATGATTATCATGTTTGCACCAGTCACATACCTTCATCAGCAATTCACGTACTGTAATGCCGAATTCGGTATATGTCACGCTAGCGAAACGGCCACGAGCGCACATGAGCGTGGCGTGTAGACATGTTGTTACACGACACGCATGTCATAATTTCCATGTTACGGTCTGTCGCTTGTGTTCGCCATGCAATAATGCCATACCATATCAATTTTGCAGCATGCCACGTGAACGAAACCACCGCAAGAGCTGCAGGACCGTAAAAAGTAAATCATGGCATTCATGACATACTTGTCATGATTTTAGTGTTATCACTACTCATATATGTTCTTCATACAGTCATATTATGTCATACAAAGTTTGGTATTGATAGCATGAGCGAAACGGGCAGGAGAGCTAAAAGTCATAGGTGGCTAGATAGATAGATAGATAAATAGATAGATAGATAGATATATAGATAGATAGGTAGATACGCTCAAAGTCCCTGAAGTTCGCTAAGCAATGCTTCGCAATTAAAAAATTCGCAGCGTGCGCGTAAGCTAAAACCCGAATTCTCCTGTCTCTCATTCCCCATTAGCAGCCATTCGCATGTATATTGAGTACTATCTCACAAGAAAGGGTTGCTTCGTTATACTCGCTGGGCATAACCTCCTTGGTTTTAGAAAGGTTTAGTGAACGTTGGATTGAAGTGCCATGAATACAGTGGACTGGTATATACCATGAACTCGAGGTGGTTAAAGGTGGGAAGTAGACACGAAGCGCAAGCCGTAAGAAAGTGTGCGTGTGCCACCTCTTGTTTAGTCCTTGGAATGTCCACTGGATGGCGGTACTTCTATATGCGGAAACTATATGATGAAAAGATGCGATATGGTGGTACTTGGAGTGTTGACTAGATGGATGAACGGACACACAGACAAATGCATGGACGGACGCATGGATGGCTGCAGGGACGGATGGACGCATGGATGGATGCAGGGGTGGATGCATGGACGAACGCAGGGATTGACGCACGGATGGACGTGCGGACGCACGAACAGACGCACGCACGAACGGGCGGATGGATGCACGGATGGTCACACAGACGGACACATGGACGGACGGACGCAGGAACGAATGGATGGACAGATGCTTCGCATGAATCAGGAAATGTCGCTTTCAATTTTACCTTTATGAAAGACGCACCTTCGGACAGCATTACTAGTAGGTTATGCGTGAAATGTCATGGCATGAAATTTCATTATATATATATATATATATATATATATATATATATATATATATATATATATATATATCCTTCTGACGAAGGCCGGGCCCACGGTCGAAACGTCAAGTAAAAAATCTTTTCACTTGTGAGTCAAACTCCTTTTATTCTCCTATATATATATATATATATATATATATGTATGTATATATAATGATTCAAAAAAGAAATTCTGTGGGTCCGGTGCAAATATAGTGAAGAATAAAGGAGCACACTTACGAAAATTTGATAATTGTTTACTCTACGTTTCGGCCGTGGCACGGCCTTCGTCAGGATCGGACTGAAGTGCCATGAATACAGTGAACTGGTATATACCATGAACTCGGGGTGGTTAAAGGTGGGAAGTAGACACGAAGCGTAAGCCTGTGCCACGGCCGAAACGTAGAGTAAACAATTATCAAATTTTCGTAAGTGTGCTCCTTTATTCTTCACTATATATATATATATATATATATATATATATATATATATATATATATATATATATATTGTTATGGCGTTTATTAGCGGGCAGACAGCGAGTATACACAATGGCGACAGTAACGGCCAAGCACGGACTCTCAGCGCGAGCGGCGTTCTTGTTGGGTAGTCGCACTAGAAGGTACTCAAGAGTTCGACCCATTTCAGAGTTCGGAGGCTTCGCTACAATTACCCCGGGGTCGAAGAGGGAGCCGCCTGGCGACCTAACAGCTTGTTACTATGAGCGGGTCATAATAAGCCTTCAGGCGCTCCACGTTGACGATGTCTCGCCCACGGCGGCGCATGTCCGAAGATTGTTCAACGGGTTCAATCAGATAGTTGACGGGTGAGGTGCGCTCGATGACACGGTAGGGGCCTTCGTATTTGGGACGTAGTTTGGAAGAGAGGCCAGCTGCAGAGGTCGGGATCGAGAGCCATACAAGCGCACCAGGAAGGAACGTGGGCTCAGAAGTGGTGGAGCCATCACGAATACTCTTCTGCCGCTCTTGCTCTTGCGTCGTAAAAGTCTTGGCAAGCTCGCGACACTCTTCAGCAAGCCTGGCTGTCTCGGAAATAGGTGTACACTCAGATGGATCCGGCGTGTACGGGAGCATTGTGTCCATGGTGTGCGACGGGTGCCTTCCGTACAGCAAGTAGAAAGGTGAAAAACCAGTCGTGCTCTGAGGGGCAGTGTTGTAGGCGTAGGTGACGAAGGGCAGTATATTATCCCAATTAGTGTGGTTGGCAGCGACGTACATAGAAAGCATGTCGCCGAGGGTGCGGTTAAAGCGTTCGGTGAGGCCATTCGTCTGTGGGTGGTAAGCAGTAGTTTTGCGGTGGACAGAATGGCACTCCGTCAGAATGGCTTCGACGACTTCCGACAAGAAGACACGGCCTCGATCGCTGAGAAGCTCCTGAGGTGGACCGTGGCGCAGTATAAATCGATGCAGTAGGAAGGACGCAACATCACGCGCAGTAGCCGCAGGGATAGCGGCGGTTTCGGCGTATCGCGTTAAATGATCTACGGCGACGATGGCCCAGCGGTTACCAGCCAACGTCAGAGGAAGTGGTCCATACAAATCGATACCTATGCGCCCAAACGGACGCTCAGGGCAAGGTAACGGTTGCAGACTGGCTGGCGACATGTGTGCTGACGGTTTGCGGCGTTGGCAAGCGAGGCAGGAGCGAACAAACTGCTGCACATAGCGGTACATCCCGCGCCAGAAGTAGCGTTGTCGAATACGACGGTAGGTTTTGAATACCCCAGAGTGCGCGCATTGCGGATCTGAATGGAAGGATTCACATATCTCTGACCGCAGACTGCGGGGTATCACGAGTAACCACTGCCGGCCATCGGCGTCGTAATTGCGTCGGTGTAGAAGGCCGTCACGGATGGCAAAATGGCGAGCTTGACGACGCAAGGCACGCGTGGATGGCGTTGCGGATGGATCAGAGAGCAAGTCGATGAGCGGGCCGATCGAATTATCCTTTCGCTGTTCGGTAGCGATGATGTCAACATCAATGGCAGAAACAGCAGCCGAGTATACTGGGCAGAGCACATCACCTTCAGGCAGAGGGGAGCGCGAGAGGGCGTCGGCGTCAGCATGCTGGCGTCCGTTGCGGTACAGCACGCGGATGTCATAGTCTTGTAAGCGAAGAGCCCAACGGGCGAGACGGCCTGAGGGATCCTTCAATGATGAAAGCCAGCATAGTGCATGATGGTCGGTGACGACATCGAATGGGCGACCATACAAATAAGGTCGAAACTTTGTAAGGGCCCAGACGATCGCCAGGCACTCTTTCTCCGTGACGGTGTAGTTTGTCTCAGCTCTCGTGAGCGTACGGCTTGCATATGCTACGACATATTCAGAGAATCCGGGTTTGCGCTGCGCCAGGACAGCGCCAAGGCCTACACCACTGGCGTCTGTGTGCACCTCCGTCGGGGCCGTAGGGTCGTAGTGGCGTAGAATGGGAGGAGACGTCAGCAAATGGCGGAGCTTCGCGAACGCGTCGTCGCACTCAGACGACCACGAATTGAGGGGCCCGTTACTTCCAAGGAGCTTCCTCAGCGGTGATATAATCGTAGCAAAGTTTCGTATGAAGCGTCGGAAGTATGAGCGCAGGCCCACGAAACTACGCAGTTCTTTGACGGACGCAGGTTTGGGGAATTCAGCCACGGCCCGAAGCTTGGCTGGGTCAGGAAGAATGCCATCCTTAGACACGACGTACCCTAGGATGGCGAGTTGCCGTGCTGCAAAGCGGCACTTCTTCAGATTTAGTTGCAAGCCGGCATTGCTCACACGTGCGAAAACTTCTTTCAGACGTTGGAGATGCGTGGAGAAATCTGGAGCGAACACAACCACGTCATCGAGGTAACACAAGCACGTGTGCCATTTCAAGTTGCGCAGAACGGTGTCCATCATGCGCTCAAAGGTCGCAGGTGCATTACATAGACCAAACGGCATGACGTTGAATTCGTACAAGCCGTCGGGTGTGATGAACGCAGTCTTCGGTCGAGCGTCATCAGCCATGGGTACTTGCCAGTACCCGGAGCGCAGATCGAGAGAAGAAAAAAATTCGGCTCCGTGAAGGCTGTCAATTGCGTCATCGATGCGCGGCAGTGGGTAAACATCCTTGCGAGTGATCTTATTGAGCCGTCTGTAGTCCACACAGAACCGCACAGAACCATCTTTCTTCGCGACAAGAACAACAGGAGACGCCCATGGACTGTCCGAGGGCCGAATAACGTCGCGTCTGAGCATATCATCAACCTGCTCGTTAATTTCCCGACGTTCAGCAGGCGACACGCGGTAGGGACGTTGCCGTAATGGTGGATGGGCACCAGTGTCGATACGATGTGTAACAGCGGACGTGCGACCGAGAGAACTTCGCCCGACATCGAAAGAAGAATGATATTGTCGCAGCAGGTCCAGAAGCTGGGAACGCTGTACCGACGTAAGATTGTCATCAATGTAAGGGCCAAATACATCAGGAGATGATGAGTCATAAGTGGAAACAGCGCTGACGGTACATGAACTGGGACAACGCGAGTCATCAGGTACGTCCAGGACTTGTGCGTTATCCACTGGTTCCACTCTGCCGAGACATTCCCCTCGAACCAAGGTAACAGTGTACGGGGATGGGTTGGTCACAAAAATAGCGGCGTTGCTCTGGGTGATTTGCACGGTCGCGAAAGGTACTAGCAACCCTTTCCTTCGGCAAGCACGGTCGGATGGCGAAACGAGTGCAATTGTGTCGGAGAGTCCAGCGCAGTAGACAGATACACCCATTGCCGAACTTGGAGGCACTATGGTATCGTATTTCACGAGAATCTTACTCAGTGTCGAGGGACTGTCTTCCGGCGTCAAATGCGAGAAGGGTGAGAGTTCAATTTCGGCAGCGGCACAATGGATGACGGCATCGTTGTGGGAGAGAAAATCCCACCCCAGGATGACGTCATGAGAGCATGCAGGAATGATGATGAATTGGCCGACATACAGAACGTCCTGAACGACAACGCGAGCTGTGCACTCTGCTGAAGGATGGATACGATGTGAACCGGCAGTACGAAGGGACAACCCAGAAATCGGCGTCGTCACTTTTCGAAGCAAGCGGCAGAAGTTTTCGTCCATAACGGATACTGCAGCTCCAGTGTCAATAAGAGCAGATGCATGAACACCGTCCACAAGCACGTCTATGGTCTATGACATTAGATGGGCGGCTCTGAGGGCTTTCACATCGCAATAGCATCGCAGTCCTTGCCTCGGGGACTGCGATATATATATATATATATATATATATATATATATATATATATATATATATATATATATATATATATATATATATATATGTATGTCAATTCTGGTTCCTGTGATATGATCATGACTAGAAACAAATAAGATGGGGGGTCTGTGACACGAGTGGCATCATTCATGGTGCCTTGGAGCTGTAACTGCAGAGCCTAACCATTAGATTAACGTAACTAGAGGAATAAGAATGGGATGGAGCACATTCGGATAGCTTTCTCAAATAAATACTTGTAGATTTCCACTATTCTTCAAGAGGAAGGTACATAATAGCTGCATCCTACTGGCAATTACCAACGCAGCAGAAGCTGTGATTATTACAAGAAGTGTTCATCATAAGTGGAGGACGACGTATTGAGCAACGGAAACAGACAGACAGACAAAGGACTTTATTGGGTCCTGAGAAACGCTGCTCCTTTAGAGCAACGTCGCGGGCCGCTCCCACAAAGGAACGGGGAGACCTAGCCTTACCACCGCGTTGTGGGCTCTTTGGACAGCCCGTAGTTGTGGTAGCAACTCTGAACTTCGTAAGGCAGAGTCACAATCTTCTTCTGTGAGCCTACTTGGGACCCGTAACGAGGGGCACTGCCAGAGCATATGTGCTAAGTCACTAACCTCACCACAAACAGGACAGGTGGAGTCAAAAGCCTCTGAGGAGACTATGCTGAGGAAAAGTAGGCTTAGATAGGACCTGGTCTGGAGCATTCTAAGCGTGATTGCTTGAGGTCTAGACAACTTGTGTGGTGGAGCGAATGACCGCCTACTCAACTGGTAATGTTGAGCCCCTTCACTGAATGTAAGTAAAGCGTCCCTGAACATCTCACTGCCAACCTACAGACCTACGTCCTCCCCAGCATGGAGGGTTAGTGCGCGCGCCCGGGAGTAAGCAGTGTCATTCAGGTTTACTTGAGAGTCTAGTAGGGGTTCTAGATGTACAGGAAACCAGAAAATGGTGTGGAGAAAGTGTCCTATTTTCAAGTAGTTTGAATACTTCAGTACAGACGGAACCAGATGGGAAAGTCTTGACCGCTGACCTTGAGTCGGTGAAGACTTGCGATCTACTGTCATCCAAAAGGGCAAGGGCTACAGCCAACTGTTCGGCTCTTGAGGGAGTAGAGTCCCTAACTGATGCAGCATTGATAATAGAGCTCATATGATTGACGGAAATAACAGAAAACCAAGCTGAGCGACCGTACTGAGCGGCATCGACAAAACAAACTGAATGAGGATCGTTCCTGATATTCTTCAGAAGGTTGATGGCCCTAGCCCGGCGCCTTCCTACGTTGTGCTGAGGATAGACGTTTCGCAGAAACGGAGACCTGGATGGCAGTACGCTGTTCATCTGGTAGTTGAAGACGGTGATCCTCTACGAGCGCCGGACTGAGGCTTAGGACGGACATAATCTTCCTACCAGCCGGCGTAGACGACATGCATATTAGCTGCACAGTCTCTTGGGGCTTCAGTGATCTCATCTAGGGTGTTATGAACTCCTAGCTGCATAAGCCGTTCAGTGCTTGTTCGCACGGGGATGCCCAGCACCCTCTTTACGCTTTTTCTGATCAGAGTTTCTAGCTTCTTCTTTTCGAATCTATACCAAGAGTGCATGGCAGCAACGTATGTTATGTGGCTCATGAGGAATGCATGAAAGAGCCTCAGTAGATTGTCTTCTCTGAGTCCCCCCCCCCTTTTCTGTTCGAAACCCTATTAATTGTCCTGATCATTTTTTCGGTCTTGGTTGAAATCTTAGCGATGGTTTGTTCGTTGTACCCGTGCGACTCTATAATCATGCCCAGCACTCTAATAGCGTCCACTCTTGGAATAAGGGCGCCACTTCTGATGTGAAGTGCAATGTCTACCTTTGATAAAGGCTTCCAGTTTTTTGGCCTGGCTTCTTCTTTATTGGGCCTGTATAGAAGCAGCTCCGATTTACTCGAGGAGCACCTCAGCCCTGTGCCAGCAAGGAAGAGCTCTGCCCGATCGATGGCTTCCTGGAGTGCAGTCTCGACTTCCCCTTCGCTACCTCCGGGACACCAGATGGTAATATCATCAGCGTAAAGCGTATGGTTGATGCCCTTCACGTTAGATAGCAGTGTAGGCAACTTGCATATAGCGATGTTAAAGAGAAGCGGAGATATCAAAGCTCCTTGTGGCGTGCCTTTAGGGCCCCGTGCTATGAGAGAGGACTTGAGATCTGCGATATTGAGCGTGGCCTTCCTGGATTCGAGAAAGGAGCTTACGTATCTGTGGAAGACTTCGCCTAGTCCAAGGTCTGAAATGGAGTTTAATATGTGCGCGTGAGAGATGTTGTCAAACGGTTTTTCCAAGTAAAGACCCAGGATGCCTCTTACGTCCCTTGTGTTCACGTCTATGGTTTGATGTTTGGGCAGCTTCATTGTGTCCTGTGCGGACAAAGACGGACGAAACACAACCATGTTGTAAGGAAAAAGCCCTTTCTTCTCGATGTACTTAGAGACACGTTTGTAAAAGACGTGCTCCGCCACCTTGCCGACACAGGACGTTAGCGATATGGGCCTTAGATTGCCCAAATCTGGAGGTCGCCCCGGCGGTGGAAGGAAGACAACCGATGCCATTTTGCAAAAGTCTGGGACAGAACCTTCTCGCCATATGTGACTGATCTCATCGGTAAAACTGATGGATTCGTCTTCCAGGTTCCTGAGGGCCTTGTTCGAGATGTCATCCGGCCCTGGAGCTGATCGTCCACTAAGGTTTTGAAGAACTTCCCAAACGTCGCTGGTGGTAAAGGGCTCTGCGAGCTCATTGCAAGGGGGTCCAGTGTAGGACGAATAGTCTGAACATCTCGAGGAGTCAATGGGTAAATATCTGTGAGCCAAACCATCCTGTATAGCATCTTACGAATCAGACTGTCTTGCGGCATGTATCAGTTTAGCAATGGGTTGCCTTGACTACTCTTGGAATTCGACCCGTGCAAAAGGTGCTTTAGCAACTTTCATTTCCCTCCTATTCTCATTTGGCCATCAACAGAATTGCACACCTCATCCCACTGCTGCCTAGAGAGGGTTTGGCAGTGGTCCTCGATGGTTCGGTTAAGTTCTTCAATTTTCTTGCGGAGCCGACGATTGAGCCTCTGCCCCTTCCACATATTCAGTAACAATTTCTTCGCCTCTAGGAGGTGCGCAAGGTGGTTGTTCTACTTATTCATTTCCAAATCTGTGTGTATCTCTTTTGTCGCCTCACCAACGTCTCCCTTGAGCTGTTTGGCCCATTGATCCAGGCGGGGGGTTGAGTCTTCAGCTTGCGCGCGTTCTTTTCTAATATACCGGAAGTGATCCCAATCTGTGAAACTAAACTCTCTTACGGGTTTGCCCTTTACACTGATATGGGTAGCAAAGAGATTATGGTCACTACCCAGATCCACGTGCAAGTTCTGCGAAGTAGCAGATTCAACATTTTTTACAAAGGTAAGATCCGGCGTGGTGTCCCTCGTGCAGGAGTTACCCATCCTGGTCGGAAATGCTAGGTCCGTGGCCAGGGTGAGGTTCAAGTTCGCCGCTGCTTGCCACAAATCCTCGCCTTTACAGGATGACCGCAGATAACCCCAACCTTGATGAGGAGCGTTTAAATCACTCTCCACCCCAAGCGGGGAGATACCGGCACTGGTGGCAGCCCTACTCAAGAGCGCTGCAAACTTTTGTTGCGAGTCATTTGGTGAACTAAAATATACAGGATAAAAACGCTACTCTTTAAATGACCCCCCGAAATTATATCGACCGATGAGTGTTCCACTTTACTACTGTTCATAGAAAGATTATGCGAGATATATGGGTATCGCTTAGATACGAGCGTGCAAATGCCCCTTCGTCCGTCTCCATAAAGAGCGTGAGATGTGTAACCCGGCAGAAGGACAGAATCCGAAAGCGTCTCCTGAAGCAAAATGACGTGTGCCTTTTCAGAGTGAGATCGAATGAACTTCTGAAGAACTGTCTTCTTGCGGGTAAACCCCCAGCAGGTCCACTGACGAATCCTGAACTCTTTAGGCGGACGCGCCATCGTTAGGCTCGAGAGATATATGCCTGCGTTCGAGCGCGTTGACTTTAGCGTCCAACGCACAGAAGTTAGCGTCCAACGTATTAACCTTGGCATCGAGTGCCCTGAACTTGTCCGCCAAGGTATCGACCTTAACATGAACCAATGCGGACTGTTTGGCTAAGCGACTGGAACATGTCTCTGATCTTTGTTTTAAAACTATGCAGTTCCTCATCAAAAGCGGGCCTCGTCAAAGCCCTCTTTTTGGCTGGACGGACAGTACCCTGCACTTTAATGGATGTTTAGACGGGCGTCTCCGCGGGTTTTTCTACGGGCGTTTCCATGGATGTTTCTATAGGTGTTTCCACGGGCGTTTCCATAGGCGTTTCAACAGGCGTTTCGAGTCTAGTGACCTGAGGAGGTTGTGGAGCCTCACTCATAGCATTATCAGCATTCTTAAGTGCAACTATCTCGACTCTAAGTTGCGTGATCGCCTCCTTTAGTGCATCTTTCTCCCTTTCCAGCTGAACAATTCAATCATTGTTCTGCTCTGGCAGTATGCCCCCCGTTACCTGTTTCTGGACGCGGTCGACCCACTCGGTCGCTGTGGCAGCAGTTACTGAATGCTGACGGCCGGGCCACGTGATCGGGAACAGCTCCGGGACTGGGAACGGCTTGTGTATCGGGGACCGCTCCTGTATCGGGAGCGCTCCTCGAGCTCCTGGACTGGGACCTGGACTTGTTGGCTGGTTCGGACAGGTGATGTCTCGGTGGGAAGTCCTTGTCAAAGTCGCGTCTCTCTCTTCTGCGCTGTCTGACGATGTAAGGTATCTCGAATCTTTGTGTACACGTTCTGTCGGCCGTTGGATGAGGCCCTCCACAGAAGGCACACTTCGGTGTGCAAACGTGCTGGTCGCCAGGGGAGGGCATTCCGCAACCTTGACAGATAACATTTCCTAAAGTGGGGAATTCCAGAACACTGGAATTCTTCGGGAGAAATGTCCTCCCCTTGCAAAGTGACTTGCATAGCCATCTTGATAGGTCAAACGTGCTAAGCCTAGCGTTAGGCTGAGCTAAGCCTAACCTTAGACCTAGCAACCCACGGCGTGGTCGAGCAAGAAATCCCTTCAAAACTCGGTAAAAAATCCACCCACCGTGACAAAACTGTTTCAACGTGGTCCTCAAGACTTCAGGCGTCGACTGGAGCAAAAGGCATCAAACACATAGCTAACTTTCACAAGCAGGAGCTGATGTTTAGACGACGGCATGAATCGGCGCCCCCTAGTGTTCCAAGCAACGGAAAGAAAAATGACATATATAAGCCTAAGAGACAAGAAGAGAGGAGAGTGTATCAGAGATAAAACGGGTTTTATGGACATCATAGTCGAAATCAAAAAGAAGAAATAGTCATGGGCAAGGCACGTAGTGCAAAGAGAAGATAACCACTGGTCATTAGGAATTACAAACTGGATTCCAAGAGAAGGGAAGCGGGTGAAGGGGAGACAGAAATTGAGGTGGGCAGATTAGCTTAGGAAGCTTGCGTGTATGAATTGGGAGCAGCAATCAGAAGACCAAGTTGCCCAGCGGAACCTGAGAGAGGCCTTTGCACTGCAGTTGGCGTATGCGGCGACTGCTGATGATGATGACTATAGTTCGAACTTTCTAAAAGACCACTCACCACGCCATGTTCAAAGACGATAGGGCGGTTAGAAATTCGAAACATTTCTAAGCGAGTTTCCGCGACTCTAACCGTATCTATCTATCTATCTATCTATCTATCTATCTATCTATCTATCTATCTATCTATCTATCTATCTATCTATCTATCTATCTATCTATCTATCTATCTATCTATCTATCTATCTATCTATCTATCTATCTATCTATCTATCTATCTATCTATCTATCTATCTGTCTATCTGTCTGTCTGTCTGTCTGTCTGTCTGTCTGTCTATCTATCTATCTATCTATCTATCTATCTATCTATCTATCTATCTATCTATCTATCTATCTATCTATCTGTCTATCTGTCTGTCTGTCTGTCTGTCTGTCTGTCTGTCTGTCTGTCTGTCTGGCTGTCTGTCTGTCTGTCTGTCTATCTATCTATCTATCTATCTATCTATCTATCTATCTATCTATCTATCTATCTATCTATCTATCTATCTATCTATCTATCTATCTGTCTGTCTGTCTGTCTGTCTGTCTGTCTGTCTGTCTGTCTGTCTGTCTGTCTGTCTGTCTGTCTGTCTATCTATCTATCTATCTATCTATCTATCTATCTATCTATCTATCTATCTATCTATCTATCTATCTATCTATCTATCTATCTATCTATCTATCTATCTATCTATCTATCTATCTATCTATCTATCTATCTATCTATCTATCTATCTATCTATCTATCTATCTATCTATCTATCTATCTATCTATCTATCTATCTATCTATCTATCTATATATCTATCTAGCCACCTATGATGTTTAGCTCTCCTGGCCGTTTGAATAATGGAATCTTGACCAAAATTGGCATGGCATAACCGGACTGCATGACGAGCATAAGCGACTAGTAATAACTTGAAAGCTGTGACGTGTATGTTATGAATGTAATGATTTTCAGGACAAGGTATTGCTGCTCTTGCAGTGGGTTTGTTCACATTACATATTGCAACACTGATATGGTATGACATGACTGCATGGCAAACATAACTGACAGGCCCTAACGTTCGAATCATGACATGCATATCATGTGAGTCTAGCTTCACGTATACGAAATTTGGTAATACGTGATGGGAAGGCACGACGAAGGTAAATTACACGTCCAAACATGATAATCATGACATGCCTACGTGCTACGCTCATAATGTGCTCGCGGCCGTTTCGCTAGCTTAACATATATCTAATTTGGTATTACAAGACGTTAATGAACGATGAAGGTGAATGACACTTCCATGACTACACATGCTACGCCTGTATAGCGCGCTTGTGGGCATTTTGCTAGCTTCGCATATACCATATTCGATATTACGTTACGTAAATGGACGATGAACACAAATTCCAGGCGCAAACATGATAATCGGGACATTGAAGTCATGTACGGCATTATTTGTGTAGGCCTCGTAACGCTGTGGTGATTTTTAAAGTAACATACCAACCTTCCTCATTCGCGCTTCTTACATGATCGATTGCCACTGTACATGAGATCTGCCACCTTTTTATTTTGTGAGCCTGATAAGTGGTTTTTGAAGACCCAAAATATCGTCTAGGTAATATTGAAATCAGACCTAAAGGTGCACCATTTTTTGAGAATTAGGAAAGGAAGGTTAGAAGAAGGAAAGAAGTAGGAAAGGAAGGAAAGGAAGGAAATGAAGTGTTGCAATCCTAGCTTTGACTGCTGCACAGCAATGCTATAAATGTAGATGCTGGTTGATGCGGTGGTCATTTATTTATCAAGTGAAAAAATGCTCACTGCCATGGAAATCCTTAACAACAACGATATTCTTAGAAATGATTTGGTCATAATTCAGCCATACTTCAAGCAAATCGATTTTGTGGATGTTGTTGAATAAGAAGTACAGGAGCGTTTTTAGTGGGGTAGCGAAGGATTTACTGTGGCCTTATCACCTTGGGCACGAAGAGATTGTTCCCTGGCCACAGTTTTAGTAGCACGCTTTGCACAGAGCGAAACAAATCAATAGATACTATGTGGCTTAGAGCTATCAACTTAGCCAGTTTTGAGAGGACTTATACGAAACATGTGTTCGAGGAAATTAGTTGTCGATTTTCTGGCGCACGCCAGACGCCAGAGCATTGAAATAAGAATAGTAAGCGTGATGACCTTCCAATTATTTGTAAGATACATTTTACAAAATTCGAATAGCGAGCAAGGCAATGCCAGATTTTCGACGCTCCACAAGAAGATAAAGCCTGAGATTACACTTTGAAATAAATCAATACTCAGAATGAGTGATTATGCCTATATAAGGTCAATATTGAGCTTCACTAAGCACTATTCCGTGACGGGATATATAATTTGTGTGTTCAAAAAACGAGCATAGTTTTAATTCTTTCTCGAAAGAAATTTTGCACTGGTGAACTGCGGCCCTGATATCCATAGACTGAAATCATCTGCCTCATTTGTATGCCAGCTAAAGGGACAATTTAAACATGATATCTTGAGCAATGCCACGTGCACAAGTGAACTAAGAGTAAACCCCCATTGTACAACTCAGATTTATTAACAGATGTAACTACTGATTTACTGCTACTGCTTCATATAACTACACCTAAAAGGAAACAAAAAAAACAAAGAAGCGTATATGTGTAATGTGTGTGTAAATGTGAAATGTGTAAATGTGTGGCTCCATTCTAATTTTGTACATACGTAGAGAGGTCGAAAAATAAGCTCTACTTGATATATATATATATATCGAACTGCATCTATTTCAAGAATTTCCAACTAACTTCCAGATGTCTGTGGTTCTTTGTTGAATCGTACTGATTCGAGATGCCAATAGAATGATTTATATACAGGAGAGACTAAATTCACATGCTTTCACCAAACTCGCCATTAGGCGGAGTGTGTACCGGCACTCTGTAAGGTGATCTTTTAGGACTGTACCAGCACTATTTTCACACAGTTTTGATTTGACGAAAATCAGAGTGATGTTTGTGACGTTGCGTCGATTGAGAAAGAGGGAAAACGTTATAGGGTAATGCTGGGAGCTAAGTTAACTGCGAAATTATCCTTATTGGCAGTTCCCTGCAACAAAACATCAAGAGAATCGGAACTGGTGCCCCACCAAGGTGGTCTAGTGGCTAAGGTATTCGGCTGCAGACTCGCAGGTCATGGGATTGAAACCCGGTAGTGGCGGCGGCTGCAGTTTTGATGCAGGCGAAAATGCAGTAGGCCTGTATGCTCAAATTTGGGTGCACGTTAAAAAAAAACTCAGGTGGCCGAAATTTCTGGAGCCCTCCACTACGGCGTCTCTCATATTCATATGGTAGTTTTGGGACGTTAAACCCTACATATAAATCAATCAATCGGAACCAAACATAAGGAGACATAAAAAAAATGACAGAAAAATTTGAAACAAGCCAGTGGTCGTGGCCACTGGTTCAGCTGTGACTTTTTGTCATGTCTGTTTCCTAACACGCCCCCACGGCCGATCAGCTTATGAACGGCTACTTGCTTCCAGAAAGTATACTTTCGGGACACGAAGCCTAATTATGGCGTCACACGCCATCCAGAGCTGAGGACATTTAATGGAAGTCGCCTTCAACGTGCATCTGGATGAAACTGACTACATGGTGTCTTTCGATGTGGTTTCTCTTTTCACCAGTGTACCCGTTACCCTTGCACTTTCCGTGACGCACCGGGCACCCACCCGATGGCGACTCCACTCTGAAAGACAGAGCACCGCTTCCGGTTGAACAGATAAGTCGCGGCTGCTGTAATCCTGCCTCTCCAGCACGCATTTCTCAGTTAACAACGGCTCCTTCAAGCAGACCAGGGGGCCTCCATGAGGACGGCGATATCTGCAACAGTGGCAGTGTTTTTGATGGAGGACATTGTAAAGCGGGCGCTTTCTTTGTTTGACCCTAAGCGCAAGATGTTTGTGCACTACGTGGACAACCATCTGCTTCTGCGTGGTGAAGTTTGGCGAGGTCGACAACTATCTCGCATGCCTGAACTCTGTTCAGCCTGACATAATGTTTAAAGTGGAAATACAGAACAATTCGGCTCTCCTCTTTCTAGATGTACTTGTGAGAAGGCAGCAACAGAAGCTGTCCTTTTCGATTTTCGGAAAACCCACCCACACAGGACACTACCTGCATCTAAGCGTGAACCACCCCACATGTGTCAAGTATTCTGTAGTGTGAAGCCTTTTTGGGAGAACCGAAATAATGTTCTCGTCGCCAAAGCGGCGGAAGGAGGAAAGGAATATAATCATCAGTGACCTTAGCACCAGCGGCTACACAAAAACGTTTGTTCGCACAGGTCTTCGCAAGAGTAAAAACGCGGCACCTGCCTCACCGCAACGACAATGTGTGTCAATCCCATACATCGCCAGTGTGAGCAAAACAATAGCTCGAATACTGAAAAAGGCAGGGGTCAATGTCGTCCACAAGTCATCCTCGCTATAGGTAGCTTCATTCCCTCGCCCCAAATGTCACGCGCCTGCGGAAAAATCTCATAGCGTCGTATACCTGATGAAGTGCGCCGACTGCCCCGCTTTCTATGTTGGGGAAACAAAGAACACTTAGGAAAGGATGCGACAGCACAAGAACGACCTCCATCAAGTGAACAGCCAACGAAGCGCGGTAGCAGAACACTGCGAGCGGTTTTACCATACATACACCAGCAGGAGACAGTGTTTCTAGAAAAATGAACAGAATACCCACCGGCGACTCTTCCTCGAATCCTGAAGGGTTGCGGCGAACCGCTCACGCAAGCCGAGCAAGCGCATATAGGCGCTGCAGATATCTGGCTTTCTCGCCTCTGAGTAATAAGCCGGTCTGGTTTCGAAACATCGGGTTTCTGAATACAATTCATGGTTTGAGTTTTCTATTATTGCAAGAGCAATTATATGGACACCCTAGGCATGAATTTAGCTGTCGGCGTAGGTGTCGACGTTGGTGACTGCCGTCATTTGCCGTATATGTATACGTATCTATAGATATCAAAACGCATGAAAGAAAAATAACCCAGAAAAAGACTCGGGCGCGCAGAATCGAACGTATGACCTCTTGGCTGCGAGTGCGTGGTGCTATCCACTGAGCCACGAAGAAGCACCTCGTTCAACGTTATAGCGGCGAGCTATTTATATTTATCACTTACCGCTGGTGATGGCGATCTCAGGGGAACACTCGCGTTTTCAGCATTACGAGCGCGATGTGGCAATGAGCGCGCGTCGCCAGATCGTCACGACGCGGAGACGCGCGCTGACGCGTTCATCATCCACGCATACTTTGTTCGCAGAGTGGGGGGGAGGGGGAGGGGGAGAGTAGACGCTTACGCGTGCGAGCTTATCACGCAATGGGGAGAATTGTGCACCTTGGGCTTTCACCAGAATGACTCTGTTCCAATTACCGAGCGCACAAAGGCCACTGCACTCGCTGCACAGTCTCCTTGTCCGAAAAGGGTGCTTTTTTCAGACCCAGCGAAGTAACGATTGAGACACTTATTCACGTTCATCTGTACCTGTGAGTTTGTTCCGTGGGTCAAGACTCACTAGGAAGGAGACCGAGAGCCCTATTCAGAGCAGCATCATGAAATTCATTAACAATATTCTGTCACGTGGGGTGTGCCTAGCTGCACAGTGGGTACCTTCGCACGGGGGTATTGCGGGCGATGAAGAAGCGGATAGCCTGGCTTCGTCATGCAACCATGATGGCTGTGACTGTCCGGGAATTCTATGTACGATGGACAAGGCTCGTTTACTTTACGCCGACACCTCCTGAAGCAGCACCCAGACCAGCATGTGGCGAATGGATTGTTCTCTCCCCGTGTTCGTGGCCATGGCTTGCCTCGTAGTTCCCGAGCGCTGTTTTACAAACTAAGAGTGGACTCTGTTCTGATGCGTGAACGATTACACCATCAAGAGCGTGTAGACAGCCCGTTGTGCGCAGTATGTGGCTCCTGCGACACACTTGAGCATCTAGTAGTGCACTATCCCACATTGCAACGAAGCGGTCTTTGCTGATTGAGGAATATAAATACCCAGGACTAAAGTGCGTGACGCTAGACGACTACCTCTTTCCGAGTGGTTGTGTTTCCCGACGCGACCAGGCCCACCGAGTCTCCTTACATTTATGAACAAAAGAAACCTGGCCAACCGTTTATAGACGGTCTTCTTTATTTATTTGTGTTTACATTCATACTCGTCCAAGTCTTCGTCCTTTTTTGTTTCCTCATCTTCTTTTCTCTAACTCCCCTCTATTCTTTGTTTCCTTTGTTTCTTCCCTCCTCCCAAAATAGTGAGCAGGCATTGTGCCCCTCCAGGTGGCAGTTGCCAGCTTGCTCTCTTTGTGTATTTGCTTCTGCGCATGCGCCCTGATGGCGCCGAAATTTCTAAGGGCTGTGATTTTTTCGGGGTATAACTTTTAAACTCCCTAATAATAAATACGTACACACTGTGTCATACGTTGACGTTCTGTTCTTGTAGATCCGACCATGAGGGACGCCCTAATCTACTATTCGGACAAAAGTTGCTCCATCATGGACGTTGAATATCACGGACACCGTGAGTTTGTCAAGCTTGACTCATTTCATTCATGTACGCATGCACCTCGTATGAAATGCAGGCATTATTTCCACACGTTGTATCATATACTCATAACTTACATCCTCCGCTGTAGCTCATTGCTTATCATTAAGACGTCTTCACCATCTTGTATTTTTAATGCTGTCTTGTCACACACCTATCCCACGTTCCGTCATCTGCTTCATGTAGACTAAAGATTAATCCATGTGGCTATCACAACCACTGCCGTGAAACGTAGTTTGGCGCCCGAAAGGATCTTTTTAATATAGTTCCTCCTGTACAGAATTACGGGACTGGTATTTTTACAGCAACACCACTTAGTTCTTCGGTAATTGAGTACTCATGTAGGCAAGATTTATGGTGGCAACGTGTCCGACAGAAGCGCCTTGTTGCGTCAGAACGCGTAGACTGGTGCTGTAGCAGACGCTTTGAATATAGTGAGTTCGTAGTTTATAATTAAATAAAGCTCACTGAGCACGTAAAACACGTAACGATTTAGTGTCCCTGGTATTCGTCCATCCATAGATCTTAGGTTGCTTTATTACGCTCGAAATCTAGTGGTCAAACCGGCATAAAAATGCGCATGATGCTGAATATCAGTGCAATTTAAACTAACAAGGTACAAAGTATTGTAAAATAAAGAAATAGCGAGAAGTATTCGCGATAACTTGCTTAAAATTGGAGAAATTCTTATCAAACGTGCTACTCTTACCCGCGTGACTCAAGAGATTACGCCACTGCCTCGCAAGCACGTATGTATGTATGTATGTATGTATGTATGTATGTATGTATGTATGTATGTATGTATGTATGTATGTATGTATGTATGTATGTATGTATGTATGTATGTATGTATGTATGTATGTATGTATGTATGTATGTATGTATGTATGTATGTATGTATGTATGTATGTATGTCTGTATGCTTTTATTTCCACAAATTGTTTTACAGGGCGAGTCAGGAAACAAGCAGTTTAGAGATGGTGATGATGATAAGTGAGGCTAAACGTCCCAAAACCACCATATGATTATGAGAAGGCCTAGTGGAGCACTGCGTGAATTTCGACCACCTGGGGTTGTTTAACGTGCATCCAAACCTGAGCGCACGGGCCTACAACATTTCCGCCTTCATCGGAAATGCAGCCGCTGCAGCCGGGATTTGACCCCGCGACCTGCGGGTTGGCAGCCGAGTACTTTAGCCACTAGACCACCGCGGTGGGGCAGCAGTGAAGAGGTGCTTGACCAGAGAATCACTGAGTCGCACTTGCTTAGGTTTCAACTGGTGGAACTACATTTCGCGCGAGATTTATAACTAACGAATGGCCGCACAAGCTTGTTTAATGGACTGGAGGTGAGTGGTGACGCCAAGTTTATAAGGCACATATCTGTAATGAGCTGCAAGTACTCTGTGAGCGATTTTTCAGTAACCTCCACCTAAAGCAGTCCTCACTGCGGCAACGTCGTTAAATCGTGTTTTATGCCCAAGTTGTTCATTCAGGTTGATAACCAAACTAGGCTGAGCCTCACAGACCCTTGCAGGAGAACGAAAGTTTTTTCGTTACGTGAAGAGTTTACTCAAATCGGCTTTGGTTTTACTTATGCAGTTTCACGCGCGTATATATGTTTTCATGTCATCTTACGCTTTTGCGTCGGCAGCTTCGGCCCACCATGGCGCTGATTCTGCGAGAACAGTGTCGCGTCCCGGAGATGGGCGCATTTACTTCTAAGGCACCCTCATACAGACAAACACATCATGTCGTCCCAGGACGTCTATGAAGCACCTCAAATCGATGATTATGAACAGGGTGCATTATACCATGCTTTTCTCAGGGCCTTATTTTATGTCGTTTAAGACCTAGCTCACCCTAGTAGCCACGTGAGCGCGTATGCGCTTTTACCGCACTCTGTTATTGAACGTCTTTTATAAGACAATAGTTGTTCTTCAATACATACCGTCCAGATGTAGCGTTTGTCTTTTAGTTAGCGACGGGCTCAGTCGGCTTTTGGGTTCAGCATGAATTAGACGCCCCCTTGCACGTTCGAAAGAGGAGAAGAGGCAGAACGAGGAACATCCGCCCATCCAGAAGGGTGATTGAGCGCGTCGCTGTCGCGCCGATTTCACCGACTACATCAGGCAGCAAGCTGTAAAACTAAACGCACGCGCAACCCTTAACCCTCCAAGCGCCTCCCGTGTGCTTACGCAACATTGAAGTGGGAGTTTACTGCAAAACCCATCATTGCCACGTATTATGTTCAACCGGGCGTGTTTGTATGCAGTTCTCAACTTTCACCGTATGTCTCATTACTTGCAAGACAGGGAATAAGATTGTCTCGTTACAGTTCCAGAAAGTGGAAACAGAGAAACTGCGGTCGCCTTGTCTCATTACACTTTTTAATAATAGTTTCCAAACCTTGTATAGTTTATGAAAGAGAGGGAGAGAGAGAAAGAAAAAAGATGCAAAGAAAGGCCGGGAGGTTAACCAGACGCACATCCGGTTTGCTACCCTGCACTGGGGAAGGGATGAAGGAGAGAAAAGAGGTTGCAGAGACATAAGAAGGTACACACAATCACGAGCACACTGGGGGAGCACACACAGTCTACAGGCGGTCGCTCAAGTTTGTTGACTTTAAGTAATGTAGCAGTGCTTTAGTCGCTTTCTGCGCAACTGAGGCAGATGCCCAAGGTCCTAGTATCTTCTGCACACAAAATGGTCCGGGGTCAAGTTGATTCAAAACCATCCGGAGCTGGCATCGCTGTGTGTCGTAGCAAGCGCAGCTGCACAGGACGTGTTCGATGGTCTCTTCAGCTCCGCAGTAGTTGCATGTAGGAGTGTCTGCCATACCAATGCGAAAGGAGTACACCTTTGTAAATGCAACACCCAACCAAAGGCGGCATAACACTGTCGCATCGGAGCGGGAAAGTTGTGATGGTAGCTTTAGCTTGAGCGAAGGATCCAGTTCATAAAATTGACACCTTTGGAAGCTGGTAGACGACCAGAACGTGCGTGTGAGATCTCGAGCCAGCAGGTAAAGTTGTCTTGCTGCATCATTACTTGATAGAGGAATCGGGACTACACGGGTTTCTTCATGGGCTGAGCGGGCAGCATCATCGGCTAATTGATTTCCGTTAATACCGATATGTCCAGGCAGCCATTGATATATAATATCATGCCCTCGTGCTAGAGCTTCATGATGGTAATGTCTTATTTCTTGTACCAATTGGTCATGACTCCTCCTACGCATGGCAGACTGCAAACTCTGAAGCGCTGCCTTCGAATCGCAGAATATGACCCATTTTCCTGGACGTTCTTGAACGAGATATTGTAAAGCAGCCCTTATAGCAGCAAGCTCTGATGCCGTAGATGTAGTCATATGCGACAACTTAAACTTGATTGTCATTGCTGCAGCCGGAATGACAGCGGCACCTGATGAGCTGCTGGACGAGACGGACCCATCAGTGTATATCTGCGTTCGGTCTAAGTACAACTCATGTAATAATAGCAGTGTTGCTTGCTTCAATGCTACTCTGGAGTGATTGCTTTTCTTTTTGATTCCCGGAATTTCTAGACGTACTTGCGGCTGGTCGAGGCACCACAAAGGACATGCCATTCTCGCAGATGGCGTATATCCTGATGGAATGCTGTTTAGGTGCTTGGCTATGACGTCTGAAACGAACGTAGCACGTGGTCGTCCGGAGGGTAGAAGGGCGAAGTGGTGGTCGGGGACACGGCTAGCATGTCGAATGTGCGCTCTGAGGCAATACACAACTCTATATGTCCTGACCGGATGGTCTTTGGCAAGCATGATTGTGGCATAAGTAGAAGCGCATCGGGGCAGTCCTAGGCAGATACGCAGTGCCTGACCCTGCAAACTCTCCAATGAATGAGTATTGGATTTGCAAGTGTTAGTCAGTACCTGCAAGCTGTAGCGCAATAGACCCAGAAAGAGGGCCCTGTACAGCTGTAGCATGGAGGCCACAGAAGTTCCCCATGCTTTCCCACACAAGAATTTCATTATATGCACAACAGATAGCAGTCTCTTCTTAAAGTACGCACAATGCGGGCTCCACGAAAGACTTGTGTCGATTATTATGCCCAGGAAACGATGCGTCCGCGCATATTTGACACTCTGCCCATTGATGTAAACAGGGTATGGCGTCATTGGTTTGCGTGTAAACGCAATCAACGCGCACTTCACAGTTGATATAGTTAGGCCTTGTTTCTGAAGGTAGGCTGTTGTGAGGGTTGCTGCCCGCTGTATTCGTGCACGCACCTGAGGGCGAGTAACTGCAGCACTCCAGAGGCAAATATCATCGGCGTATATGGATAGGCGCACCGACTTTGGCAGAACCTTTACCAGACCAATGAGGGCAACATTGAACAATGTGGGGCTTAAAACACCTCCCTGAGGTACTCCGCAATAGGTGTAATGTTCAGCAGTTGTAGCCTCATAGGTTTGCACAAAGAAACCTCTGCCAGTTATATAATCTTTTATCCATTGAAACATTCGTCCACCAATGCCCATTGCTGCGAGAGAAGTGAGGATGGCATCGTGAGCTACATTATCATATGCACCCTTCACGTCAAGAAAGAGTGCCACTGATATGCGCTTGCGACTTTTTTCTTGCTGAACAAATGTCGATAAGTCAAGGACACAGTCGATGGAGGAGCGGCCCCGACGAAAGCCTGCCATACAAAAAGGGTATTTGGTGTATCGTTCCAAGTACCACTCAAGACGAAATAGAACCATTCTTTCCACCACTTTTCCGAGGCAGCTTGCGAGGGCAATAGGGCAATACGGTGTCAAGTCCAATGCTGATTTTCCCGATTTCAAAAGTGGTAATAATCGACCTATTTTCCATTCTCGGGGAACACTGCCGCTGAGCCAGGAGTTGTTGAAGCATGTTAAAAGTTCTTTCCTGGCTTTTTGTCCAAGGTGTCCCAACGCACTATAAGTAATACCATCAGGACCTGGCGATGACATGCGTTTAGAAGTGACTAACGCACATTCCAGTTCTTCCATGGTGAATGGAATGTCCATTTCTGGTAATCGCGTCTCAGGAACGATCACGGCGTCGATGCTCTCGTTCATAATATTCCCGGCAACTCTCGTGCAAAATTCTTCAGCCACCTCGAGTTCTGTTTTTCCATGATGGACTGCCAAAGCTTTAAAAGGGTGCCGTTGTTGCGGAGAGGAGCGAAGACCACGAACTGTTCTCCAGATATATGACAGCGGTTTTTGAGGGTCTAGAGATTCGCAGAATGCTTTCCAGCGTTCGCTCTCCAGCTTGTAAATGCGTCGTTGAATCTTTTTCTGGAGCTGTCTTGCTTCCCTCAGATCGTAAATTGATCTCGTGCGTCTGTATCGTCGTTCAGCACGCCTACGTATAGCTCGTAATCTTTCCAGTTCGATGTCAAACTGTGTTATTTTAGACGAAAATGGTAATTTACATTTGGACGCTTGCATAGCTTCCGCTATGGTATTTTCCAGGCTGCAGGCGAGGCCTTCTTGGCAAGCGTCCTCAACACGCGATGTAAACAATGACCAGTCATTGCCAATTACAACACCGGAAGAGAAATGTTTTATGATACCATCGATCGTCACGTAGGTGGGTATGTGATCACTCCCATGAGTCTCAATATCGCAAAACCATTTAACTTTGTGAGAGAAGCACCGTGACACCAATGTCAGGTCAAGGCAACTGCCATACGTGAGACCCCGCAGATATGTTGGGGTACCATCGTTCATGATGGAAAGGTCGTAATCGGAAGCGAATGTAACAATGTTCCGGCCCCTGGCATTCATCCTAGTGCTCCCCCAAAGCCGGTGATGGTCCAAGGCCCATCGGTCATCATTAGGATGTCTTTTAATATTTCGCAGTCAAATCGCGATGACGGAGATATATATCCACCAATAAGCGTGAACGAAACTGCATTCTTCTTTACACAAAGACACACATACTGATTGTCGTCATTTGAACTTATTGGGTGCGAAAGATAAGTGAAGTCTGTACGAATGTAAACAATTACTTTGCTTCGTTCTTCGCAAGCGGCTGAACAAAAAGCTTCATAACCGGACAATCTATAAGGCGCTGATACGTTTGGTTTACATATGACAAGTATAGGGAATTGATTGGCCCGAACAAATTGGCGAAAGTCCGAGATACGGGACTTTATGCCTCTGGCATTCCACTGCAAAATCGACGCACTTTAACTTCAGTGCGGAAGATGAGATTTTGTTGAGCCATTGTGCTTATACGACGTTAGCAAGAACTGGATTCAGTGCATCCAGTATTTGCAGTGCACTCTTAGCAGACAGAGATTGTATGCTGCTCAGTAGCTTGCGAATCGTGGAAATTATTGATTGCACGATTGCAGTCACTTGCTTGTCTTGGTTGGAAAGATCTCGAACCGGGATCGCGGACTGACCGTCATGAAAAGTTTATGAAAGAGAATGTGATGATCACTAGAGAAGAAAACAAAGTTGAAAACAGAGAAAATTTGAAGGAAAATACTTAAGAACTAGAAAGACTGCATAAGGCCAGTGCAAGAAGTACGCGTGTGTTTCTCACTGTTTAGAGTAAGCGTACTGAAACTTGATGCTTTTGTCTGTCTTTTTATTGCTGTTGCTTTATGCTAACTTGAGAAAGCTGTAACCGCATTTTACAACGGTTTTGGCATCAATGATTTTGTTAACTGTCCTGTTTCCTTATGTTGAACATCTGGCAGTCCCGTATCGTCAACGCCCTAACGGTATTTCTCTGTTCCAGAGTGCATCCTCTGGGTGAAGCGTAATCTGAAGGACACAGTACCACAGGTGTGCATCGACAACTTCATGGACATTTGCGGTGTGGTCATCAAGCCGGGAAGGAGAGACCTGTGCGATGACGGCGAAGGAGACTACTAGTGTTTAGTGCAAGAATTACGAAGAAGTGGATGGGAAAGAGGCTGATGAGGCTTGGACACGGAAACACTGAGGCCATTCCTCGGCAATGTTCCCAACTGCTAATAATTTGATTATCCTGCATGTACAAAGCATGCAGTGGTGGTGGGTTCTACTTAGGCGGCACCCGCTCTGCCTTTTGGTCATTGTTTGCTGATGAACTACGCTTACTGTATTGATCAGATTGATCTGAATTGGGATGCATTAGAAAGCTTGCGTTCTCCGCATTCTAAATACTGCACGTATTCTCGCCTAGTTTAAAGCGTGATTTCATAAAGTATAAAACACAGTGAAAAAAAACTGACTTTTTGCTGAATACATCCTGTTGTACGAACCGTGCGGAAAAACTACTCAACCTAACGAAAGGATATTTGTTGAACCATTTATTCAAGCGTTATTCAACGGTTATGTGACTATATATTGACCGTAAAACAACTTAATATTAATGCAGGCTCTAATAAAAATAAACAGAACGGTGAATTTTATGAGTTAATAATTTTTTTTAAATTTTTAATGTATGACAACAATATTGAATGTGTTTCTTGGCTACAGTGCACTTTGTGTCTACGAGAAGTTGTTTTGTGTTATAAAGAAGAGCTGGTGAGTTATCATTACTTTCATTCTGCGATTTATGTCTCTACTTGGTCAGGCATTACCGACGAAGGGTTAAACTATCCAAGCTGAAATTCAAGTATTTTCAATGTTCATTCATACACGTGCCACTAAATATTGCAGCGTTGTCGTTAGTGGCGACGTAGGTTCCAGAAAAATCTGCAATGTTCGCCAGGCGAGCGTAATCTAAACGAAGGAATCTACTGCAGTGCTGAAGCTTCTCGAACACCGCAGGCGTGGTTTGCGCTGAGAGTCACTGACAGTAAACTAACAAAAACTGAGGAGGGAATATGGCAATGTCATGAGAAACTCTTCCTGACTTAAAGAACTTGCAGCAGAGCAGAGTATTTAGCTGATTTTTTGGTATTTATATTGTGTTGCAAGGTAATTCACAAGTAATGCACATTAGCAGAGCTATGAAGCGTCTTCGGATTACCAGTACTCACTCACCCCTAATCACACATGAAGGCTGCCTAGTAGTAACTTTGCAAAGCAGTGCTGGAACCAAAAGGCTTTCAAGAAATAACAGATCTCACAAACGTTTTTGAAGGTGGCACCATCTTTGAAAAAAAAGACATCAAGTTGTTTACCGTCAGTTCCGAAGTTCACTAAAAGTGGCGCCTCAAAACATTATTAAGCCAGCAAGACATGAATGGGTCATTTCTCCACACTTCAGTGTTAAGCCTAGTAGATAAATGCAGACCTCTTTAAGGCAGAGGAAGATTCCATCTTTTCCAGGCTGTTTTCCGGGAGTACAAAAGCCGACTTCACAGCCTCGGCACCGCATTTTTTTGGGTAACGCATGTTAACGACAGGTCAGAGAGAAATAAAGTGGCGCCCAAAGAGCCTTTGCTGACGATATGCATTGTCGCCATGTTTAAAATGAACCCTGTGAGGCTGCATGCTGAAAGACAGAAACTCGAAGCAAACGGTAATATGAACCAAAGCGACTCTGCCCAAGTCAAGACCGTCGACTATATAGCTTCGCGTGAGAGGAGAAAAATCGTATTGGAGGTCTACAGTTGAGCCACTGTGGAATAAAGGCAACTATCACAAGCCTCTCTCCACAACAGAAACAACGTAAAAAGCATTTTCTAAACGATGTGCAGCTCCAGCGATATGACAAGGTAATACAAACAGTTTTTTTCTGGCTAGATAAATACGACTAAATGGTGCCGAGACAGAACCAGAGGAAACACTAGTAATAACTGAAGATGTCACCGCAGCCGTGATTCTTAATCTGAGTATTGAAAAGTGTACTGGCTCCGACGGTACTTCTAACACATTTCTTAGACGCTATGCTGAGCGAATTTTTGTATTTCTGACTAGCAAGTTTAACCTATCGATAACCAGAAATGTCATCCCAAGCGATTGGCGCATTGAACGTGTTACATCCTTCCACAAGAAAGGTGACCGGCTTTATTTATTTATTTACAGATACTGCTGTCCCATGCCTGGGACTTTGCAGGATCGGGTACAGAAAAATCAACGAAAGCACAGAAACAAACAATAGTGCGCACAAATTTATGTGACTAACACATAAAAGTTTTCCCGAACTCTACAGGGTTCATTCTACGCAATGCACTATCCAGCTTGTTCCAAACTTCCACCACACGCGAAAAAAAAAGAGAATTTGAAACAATCCAAACGAGACCTGAAGGGTACAAGGTTCAAAGCGTCTGTACTACGTGTTGTACGCGCTGGTATATCAGCGAAAGATAAGGGCGCGTGAACGCGGGTCATTTTGTGTACAATCTTGGGCAACAAGATAATACTCTCGCGTGTACGGCGGTATTCCAGTGAATGAAGTGACAACAAATGAGCATGTGAAGACGGGGAGAAGTCCCGATCATAACGGTTAAAAACAAACCGTATAGCCTTATTCTGCACAGATTCTAACCTGTTTTTATCTTGCTCAAGATGAGGCGACCAAACCACAGAGGCGTACTCGAGCATCGGTCTCACTAGTGTCTTGTAGGCAGTTAACTTACAATCTTTTGTCGAGTTTTTCAATCTTCGCTTTAAGTAACCAAGTTTCCTTAGAGCTTGACAAGTTATCTGGTCAACATATCGGTAAATAATTACCGCCGAGCCTCAGTCATTAGCACGTGTCGAAAATTTTTGAGCACGCTGTCGCACGTAAGATTCAAGAATTTACTAACTGAACGAGGTCTAGTGTCACTCATACACGTCTTCAGAAAATCAATGTCTACAGTTACTCAGTTGGTTTTTGCTGCACACTAGATCTGTTGGCAGGTAGATATAATAATTTTAGATTGTGTAAAGGCCTTTGATAAATTACTACATGGTAAGCTGTTGTATAAATTAAAACGCCTCAGCATGCTACGCTTTATTGTTGAGTTGATTAGTTCATATCTATACAATAAAAATCGTCACCCCTGTGTTTCTTGGTACCTCGGGAGTGTCTCAAGTTGTGTTTTAGGCCCTTCTTTATTTCTTATTTATGCAAGTTATCTGGTTGGAGGGGCCTGGTACTCTATCAATACGGTTGCTTGCTGATGACTTTGTTGGGTTCAAGAAAACCTTGTCTACATATAACCACATCTTATTAGAAAACAGTGTATCTATGATTGCAGATTGGTGCAAGCGTTGGGGAACGGCTTCAAACTCAGAGAAAGCAGTGCTACTCTGTGTAACTCAGAAAAATCTAGTCAGTACATTTGTACAATGAATCGGTAACAAACGGGTCACCGAAGTTAACAAGTTCAAATACTTAAGTGTTATACAAAAAATAAGGTCTCATGGTCTGAACGCATATCCGGTATTTGTGCGGCCGGTCTAAAAGAAAACTTAGGAAAGTGCCAAGTAGCATAAAACTAGCTTACAGTGCCTTCATCAGGTCTAAATTGCAGTATGCATCAATTGTGTGGGATGCTCATTATCAAAAAATATTTCGCAACTAGAAAATGCTCAGCGTAAAGCAGTAAGTTTGAAAAATACAAACGTCTAGACTCCCTTACACGTATAATCAATCTCAGTAACATGCCAACGCTGGAAGCACGGAGAAAAGTTAACCGCCTCTCATGCCTTCACAACTGACTTGCAGGTGAAATCAGTTTATCTCTTCGAGCGTCTGTTAAAGAGAAACTGAATGGAATGGAATGAAATGAAAAAAACTTTATTTAAGTCCTGCAGGACGCGCTTAGCGCGTAGCGGGCGTGTCCCACGTAGGGACCGACAGGGAGTACCTGGCGGCCGCTTCGTGGGCCTGCTGGACAGCCCATTGCTGGTCGGCGAGAAGTTAGCTTCTGAGGGACCTCTCCCACTTGTTTGAGGTAGAGTCGGGAGGAGCTGTTCTACACTCCCAGAGCATGTGTGCGAGTATCGCTGTGTGTCCACATGGTGGGCATGTGTCGCTGGGGTATGAATCGGGATAATAAACGTTAAGCGTGGCAAGGTTTGGGTACGTGTGTGTCTGTAATAGGCGTAGAGTTAATGCCTGTGGTCGGTTAAGTTTTGGATGTGGGGGTGGGAAAATGCGGCGTGAATTTAAAATTCAGTCCATCTTCGTGTTTAGGAAGGACCGGCATTATTGTTGACGATGTCATTGTTTTCGTGGTTGTTGCAGCAGGATCTTTAGAACAGGCGAAATAAAAGGTTGTCTTGCTCCACCACCGCGAGCGTGCTAAAAGTGTAGGCGTAGAAACATACGCCATTTTCGTTTCCTTTGGCCCGGAGCAAGTGTTCTTTCTTATCTTCAACCACGGCTTCCGTGACTAACCCATGACGTCCCGTTGCCACAACTAACCGAAGAGGCCACACGTCAGCAGTGCTGATGTTGCAGATGACGTGGCATACCGACAATGACGTCACCGTGTTTTCTCGGTGTCTCAAGAAGCCCGGCGGCAACAGCCACTGTTTTTCCACCAAAACGTGCTACTGGCTTTTACTTTTCAGAACTCTCACATCGCTTTTCAATTCAGCAGGGATCAAGCTGTCCTTACACGCTCCTAAGTGATCTTTTTACAAAAGTGTTTCAGCTTCCCTTTAAGCGTCTTGGCCCAATTACAAACAGTCGTTAGCACCAATCTTCTCTGGCACAAAATTTCGGTAGAGTTTTTTTCCTCGTAAAGCCGCAGATTTGAATTTATTTCCGAATAGGGTAGACATCTCTGTCAAATTTGTTGGTAATATTTATTGCCATTCTTTGAAGGGTAGCACTACCCGTTGTTACTGCTTCTACTCGTTCCTATCGCACGTTTTGATTACCTTATTTTTCAATGGTTGTCATTAGATTTATTGTTCGTTTTGTTTCATGGGTTCGCCCATTGCGTTATTTGTGTAATAAATACCGGTGTCACACGGGCACTTTATTCGTGAGCAAGGTGATCTGGATCGGTTTTCTTGATCGCGATCAGCTTTATGGCCGCTGCTACACGGCCCAAGCTAATCTGGTTCGAGCTTGGGGTTAGATAAAATGCACCATATAGCGCTTTTGTGCCCTAATATACGTGATTGACAAATATCAGCGTACGATATTTCTATAGAACCCTTTATCAGGAATATTTTAGGTGCAAGAACTACTCGAACATTACAACGTTGCGTGCCACTACAAAAACAATGCAAATAATGTACCATTCGACGGAGTTTTCTACGCCCCTACCTCTATTGTGGTGTGAGATTATCTCTGTTTTATGTCTCATGGCAACCGCTCAAAGCCATCTAATCGCAGCGAATCGGCAATCTTGTTGTACACGCCTGAGCTTCCATTTTGGCTCCTCAGGTCTCCCAGTCGCTGCTTCTAGCAGTAAGTTACTGCAAAAGTTTCTTCGTTCGACCACCAGGTGCACGTACGCTGCGACGTAGTAAAAAAGCTGGCGACACTCCTAAACAGATTGAATTGCTTGCTTCGAAATGCGCCATTTTCTCCGACTAAGTGCGGAAGAGAACGAACGTCTCCATATCGCCTGCTTCTGCCATAACTGCATACGGTCAATTCGCATCATTAAACAAGCAATATTCCAGATATTGTTGCATTTTCAAACAGTTTACCATTTTTAATACAAATCTAGCTGGTTGAATGTGTTTCTATTAAACTACGCTCCATTTTCTCGTTTATTGTGCTTTAAATAGGCTTGGCCAGGGGGCGCAGAGGATAGCGAAATCGTGATCTCTCAGCCAGATTGCGATGCGGGGGTTGCGATAGTCTTGATCCCGATCAAGCATGATTATGATTAAAAGTGACCATGTAGCAGCTCCCAATACACATCGTGTTTAATCCGGATTGGCAGTGATTGCGGAACCCAGAAGGGACGATACCACTTTATGGGCTCGGTCGATAGATCTAACCTTTGGTGGAAATCGTGGTGGTAGAACAGAAGGGTGAAAGTGAAACTCGCCATGGCTTGTCTAGACGCATGTCGAAGGTAAATGTTTATGCATATTAGCGTCCCACGCACTTTGTGAAACTAAAAATATGGCTCAAGTAATTGAATGTGCAAGAATTGCCAGAGCTGCGTTTCTAGCGTGACATCAAGTGACCGCTGTATGCTGACTTACCGTTGAAAAGGCCAATTGTGAAGTGGAGCTCATTTATTTCTCGAAAAATGCGCGGCGATGTAAAGCATTTACTGTCACTGTTCACAGCGACAGCTATATAGTCTTCTAAACATCCCAACAAAGCAACACATCACACATGTCAAACTGATGTATTTACGTGCACGAAATGTCAACATTCACGAACGCATTCTACGCTCCACAAAGATTGAAGCGTTGTTGACACTGCAGAAATAATAACAAAAAAACGTGATAGAAAGCATATTGAGCAGCGTTGCTTTCTTTTGACCATAAAAATAAATTTTCTGCGCATTAGTAAATAGAGCACTACAAATTAGTGAATTCAAATACTGTCATATGCTTTTTCATCATTCCACCATAATTCACTAAGCTTCCATCACGGCATCGTCATCCAACTTGTTCTTCAAACCTTCAATCAAAAACGTTTTGTATCGCCACCAGCAGCCGGCATTTTTTACTGTCACCACAATTGAATCGCTACCACACCACCATCCGCCACCATTTTTTCCACTCTCGCCGTCATCAGCCGGCGTTTTCCACCATCACCACCATCTGCCACCATTTTTCCACTCTCGGCGTCATCAGTCATTATGACCATGACAGTTTCCACCATGTGCACTATTCTTTCCACCATGTCCAGTATTACTTAAACCATATACACTAACAATTCCAGCATCCATCAACCCAGGTGTGATGGTTAACGGACGTTCGTCACTATGTTTGTTGATAGCGGACGAGAAAGGATTAACATGAACTTTTTATTTCATGGCATGGGTGGAACGGATGGCGGCGCACGGATACGCTACCGTGTGCAGCGCCGTTGAGTCGGACGTCGCGGCCAACCCAGCAGTCAGGGTCGCAACTCCGGAGGTCCAGGATCAGGCCACGGCTCACGAAGACCACACCCGGTAGGCCTCGCCCACGAACCTGCTCCCGGCCACTGCACCCAGGCAGGAGCCACTCGGCAGGTCTCGGCCTTGGACCTTGAACAGACACACCGGAGCTCGACCTGGCCGACATGTACGGGTTTCACGTCCGGCTCAGGAACGCTGCCAGGAACTCGTCCTCTCGAGCGGCACACCACTTCCTCTGCCTTCGTGGCCTCAACCCTCGAGCTTTCTTTTCCGCACGTTCCTTCTTCTTGGCCAGGGCACCACCAGGTACCCTCGGGTGCACACTGCGGCTCGCGACCCACGTCCGAGTCTGGCGCGCCGCTCGGTATGGCTCGGCACCCCTCGGCGATCCTAGATTCAGCCAGCAATTTCCCTGGCACCTGGATCCTCGGCCACCCAGGACCTCGCCCGGTTCCGTGCTCCTCTGTGCGCACTCCCTCGTCTCGCCCGGCAGAACGTCTCACTCGTCCCTTTCCGACGTGCGACGCTCTGGTGACACCAGCGCTGGATGGCATGGGTGCGGCCACGGAGCAGTCAACCCGCATCGGAGACGCGATGCTCCATGCGGGGCATGGCCAGCCCGTCCAGCGAAGAGCGTGCGCCGAGACGCGATGCTCGATGCAACCGTGACCATTAGCCAGGCCACGTTCATCGCTGTGTAGAACGGCTGACCGTGGAGACGCCTCGCCGAGATCCGCGATGCCCTCGGCAAGGAAGAGAACAGCCGGCCAGGCCGCGCGCCGAGATGCAGTACTCGTGCCGGCAACACCGCCCCAGCTGGTAGTTGTACGGCAGTCCAACTACCAGCTGTGTGACCAGCTGTGTACCAGTGGTGTGACAAATGGCAGATGCCTGTTAATTTCGCTAAAACAGTTTTTATGAGAATTACCCTTAAAAAAGACCCTCTTTTGTTCCAGTACTCCACCAACAATACAATTCTGTCAGAAGTAACTCAATACAAGTACCTTGGTCTCTGGATTACAAAAAATCTATCCTGGTCAAAGCACATAGATTCTGTAGTAGCTAAATCTCTCCGTAAACTTATTTTTCTAAGGCGTTCTTTAAGATCAACCACACCAAGTATTCGTCTCCTCGCTTACAATGCCATTATCCGTCCTATATTGGAGTATGCTGTGGTCATATGGGACCCGTTCACTCAGACTGATATCCAAAAACTTGAAAGGGTGCAAAAAAAGGTTGTTAGGTTCATTTATAACTCGTACGGTCCTACTTCAATTACAAAACTTCTCTTGAAAAGCAAATTTCCAAATATTCCGGACCAAAATCGAATATTGTGCTTAAAATTTCTTTTATAGTTAATAAAAGGTCACTATGCAGTTGACACATCACATATCGTTCACTTTTCATTGGGTTACGGAACAAGACAGAGACACAATCTTACTATCTCTCCATTGATGCAACGAACAAATTGTTTCAAATATTCTTTTTTTCCGAGGACTATCGTGGATTGGAACAATCTACATAACGATGTTGTTACCCTAAATACATTGTCTGCATTTGAAGAGTCACTGCAGAAATGATTGTTATCTATGTTTGTACCTTGCTTTTTGTTGATTCTCTTGTCTCGAAGAATCACTGCAGCTATCACTGCAGCTATCAGATACATAAGTTTGTATTACATTTGTTTTTGATTGTTTGTTTGCCTGTTTACACTGATATTTATGTTTATCTTTTGTACCACCCCTGCTATGATCTTGTAAAAGATCGCAGTATCAATAAATAAATAAAAAAAGGTAGCGTGGACGGCCACGTTCCCTGGCCGGAACCTGGATCGACTGCGTCCGACGCTTCGGCCCGCTGTCTCCCGTCTGCCGCTGTTCGGCTCGTCCCCAGCAACAAAGCCCACTGCCACGTGATGGTCGCCCGTGGCCCAATCGTGGCACGCCACCTCTATGGGCCACCACAGGTCATCAGCTGATTCGCTGACACTCACGCGCACATTACACGCGCTTTGCCCCGCACTTCCGTCGTTGTCGTTTTCTTCACTCATCACAATAACCTCCCGCACAAGAAAGTTGTTTCAGTCAAACAACTTTTCTCACAATACACAGTGATGAGGAAGAACAGTCCCGTGGACTCACGGCTCTCGAGCAGTGGTGGCGGAGATGCCTGGACCAGCGCGGCCTCGGGCCTCGTTTCCGAGCTCTCTGGTCCCTAATTTCTTTTTCCTCAGAACTCACCCATGCCAGCAAAGCCTCTCCACTCAGCCCCATCTCTTTCCCTTGCTCAACTAGCTTTCTCTTGTCGTCCATTCTCGTCGGCCACACACAAACAACGTGAGGCTCTCAGATGTAACGCGAGAGCTTAATCCTGGCAGGCTCGCCATTTATTGTGATGGTTAACGGACGTTCGTCACTATGTTTGCTGATAGCGGACGAGAAAGGATTAACATGAACTTTTTATTTCATGGCATGGGTGGAACGGCTGGCGGCGCACGGATACGCTACCGTGTGCAGCGCCGTTGAGTCGGACGTCGCGGCCAACCCAGCAGTCAGGGTCGCAACTCTGGAGGTCCAGGATCAGGCCACGGCTCACGAGGACCATACCCGGTAGGCCTCGCCCACGAACCTGCTCCCGGCCACTGCACCCAGGCAGGAGCCATTCGGCAGGTCTCGGCCTTGGACCTTCAACAGACACACCGGAGCTCGACCTGGCCGACACGTACGGGTCTCACGTTCGGCTCAGGAACGCTGCCAGGAACTCGTACTCTCGAGCGGCGCACCGCTTCCTCTGCCTTCGTGGCCTCAACCGTCACCCCCGGAAAATCTTTGCAGGCCTGCGCCCAGCAATTTGACGTCATTTCCGGCCGGCCGACTCTCGGGGAAGCCGCAGCGGCAGCGAGCGCAGCGCGGGCGGCGGTGGTGACGGTTCGGCGGCGTGGTGTTGACGGTGTTTCACGTTTGTTGCTTTCCGTTGTTGTTTTGCGGCAATTTCGTTTCCGTGCGTGATGCTGGAGTGATGCGACAATGCCGAATAAGTGTTGTGTACCCGGATGCACCGGCAACTACAAAACAGGAAAGAAGATACAAGTGTTTTTCTTCCCTAAAGACGCCGACGCTCTCAAACAATGGCTACGCGCCATTCCTAGGAAGGACTTCGTGCCGACTTCGTGCACTAAGGTAAGAATTTCAGATGCTCCTGTTCTTAGCTTGTCGTTGCTTGTTCGGGTAGAAATCACCTATGATGGGAAATACTTGAGCGTGTGGCCGCCGGGCCTCGCGAAGCGCTGACGCCAGCAGCGTTCGCAGCAAGGATGGTCAGCTGCGCTTTGTTCACTAACAGTGCCGTGGTGTCGTCCATTCTTGCAAGCTCTCGGTGGAAGCGCTTCGTGGAGTGCGGTGACATCACGCTCCCGTGTTTCCTTTCATGTTGCTTGTACCGCTTAGCGCAGCGCTTTTATTTAGATGCTTGCGAAACGTAGGTAGACTTTGTTTTAGCTACACGGACTGTAAACGCGGTCATGCAAACGGGAGCGCATTTTTTTCTTTTGAGAAGTGGCGTCTCAGACGTTCTTGAAACGTTTTTGCAGGTGTGCGCGAATCATTTCGACGCTTCATGCATTGAGAAGACGACATCGTAGACGGATCCAAGGACAGGGAGAGTTATTGAAGTTGCACTCCCAGTACCACGGTTGCGTCCTGGATCTGTCCCAACGGTATTTTCCGGCTGTCCGTCCTACCTATCAGTACGAGACCAGAGCACGAGAGAAACCCCTGACGCCAAGAGGAGCCGACAAGAAGCCTCCCAACTCGCCCGTGCTGTAGAAAAGTCGCTGGAGTCATATGAAGCGGAGCAAAAACGAGACCGGTTTTCGTCCCTCGAAGAACTAAGGGCTCGCCTGCAAGGGGTGTCAGTGTCTCCAAAGTGGACTGTGATTCATAAAAAAGAGTGCTCCATGTTTTTGAACATTATCGACTATCGTGAACCTTGTTTGAATGCGTCATTGACCGTGTTTGCAAACCTTGAAGTCTTTGCCTGCTATCAAGGTTCACCAATCAAGAACCTTGGTAGCGCTGTTGTACCAGACTCAGTTCAAAAAGTAAGTTCCTTGTTGGAAATTTTGAACAACCTGTCGATGCTGTCTGAGGAGCGCTGCACTTATTGCCACCTGGCTCAAGCAATACATTCCCTTGTTTGAGCCTTGTTTCCAGTTTTGTATCTCTTTACAAGTTGTTAGCTTTTAAAGGTGCTGTACTTTTTTCTTTTTTTTTAACTCGAACTGCCTCGGTGCCCACTGTAGCAGTTGTACAGTCCGTTTTGGTACCTAAGCTGTGTACACTTTCCTTGTGCACTCTGTGTACAGACATGTTGTGCACTGTGATTTGTTTTTTTCTTAGATTTTGTTTGATTTTTTCCCTAGGACATGCACCTACCTGTGGCAGTACAATTACTTTTCTTTCTGTCATTTATCATGCTGTGGACCACAATTTAGTCACCAGTGTTCTTTTGTATTGTATTTTTTGGCAAGTGTTTGAACCTGATACCTTGTGTTGCTACTGCTACTATGATAAACGAATGGTATGTTTTCCTCTAACCTACAATTTAAATGAAAGTGTGCTTTTTCTGTTCCAAAGCTCGGGGATGTTTTTGCTGTTACAATCTGTTTTGTTTTCTGAGTTTTATGTGGCAAGATATTGTGTTTTGTACTTTTGGCATATTTTCAGCATTAAGGGCAACATCTTGTGTTGCCTGTCGTCTGCCTGGACCGAGAACAATGTGCACTGTGATATTTGTACAGACGGCGTCTGGCTGTGATAAATAAATGCGCATTATTCCATTCACGATATTCATTATTTCTTGATACCTTGATAAGTTCCCCCGCAACGGTGGCTCAGTGGCTAAGGCGTAGCGCTGCTGAGCACTAGGGCGCAGTTTCGATACCCGGCTGCGGCGGCCGCATTTCTGATGGAGGCGAAAAGCAAAAACGCCCGTGTGTACGAGATTTCGGCACACAATAAAGATTCCCAGGTAGTAAACTTGATCCTGAGCTCTCCCCTACGGCGCGCTTCATCGCCTGCGTTGCGTCGGCGCGTTAAACCATACAATCAATGGATACCTTGATAAATCGTGCGGACATGGTGTCAAGGAACCTCGCCCGAGTCGGTAGGCGTGAAGGGCGCTCGCGGCTGGCGCAGCCACCCAGCGAAGGGCGGCCGGCCGGCCGGCGCGATGTGACGTCGTCGACGTCACGTCACGTGACGCGCAGGCCTGAAAAGCTTCCGGGGGTGACGCCTCAACCCTCGAGCTCTCTTTTCCGCACGTTCCTTCTTCTTGGCCAGGCACCGCCAGGTACCCTCGGGTGCACACTGCAGCTCGCGACCCACGTCCGAGTCTGGCGCGTCGCTCGGTATGGCTCGGCACCGCTCGGCGATCCTAGATTCAGCCAGCAACTTCCCTGGCACCTGGATCCTCGGCCACCCTGGACCTCGCCCGGTTCCTTGCTCCTTTGTGCGCACTCCCGCATCTCGCCCGGCAGAACGTCTCGCTCGTCCCTTTCCGATGTGCGACGCTCTGGTGACACCGGCGCTTGATGGCATGGGTGTGGCCACGGAGCAGTCAACCAGCATCGAAGACGTGATGCTCCATGCGGGGCATGGCCAGCCCGTCCAGCGAAGAGCGTGCGCCGAGACGCGATGCTCGACGCAACTGTGACCATTAGCCAGGCCACGTTCATCGCTGTGTAGAACGGCTGACCGTGGAGACGCCTCGCCGAGATCCGCGATGCCCTCGGCAAGGAAGAGAACAGCAGGCCAGGCCGCGCCCCGAGATGCAGTACTCGTGCCGGCAACGCCGCCCTAGCTGGTAGTTGGACGGCAGTAGCGTGGACGGCCGCGTTCCCTGGCCGTAACCTGGATCGCCTGCGTCCGACGCTTCGGCCCGCTGTCTCCCGTCTGCCACTGCTTCGGTTCGTCCCCAGCCACAAAGTCCACTGCCACGTGATGGTGGCCCGTGGCCCAATCGTGGCACGCCACCTCTATTGGCCACCACAGGTCATCAGCTGATTCGCTGACACTCACGCGCACATTACACGCGCCTTGCCCCGCACTTCCGTCGTTGTCGTTTTCTTCACTCATCACACCAGGATATTCAATAGAGTATTGATGCTTCTTTAAACGCGAAAAGCGGCGCAAGTGCCATTAACACCAATGATACAAACTAAAGTTTATCGCATGATGACGGCCCCCTTCACAACGTTTATGATGTCATTGGTAGGATACGATAATGTTACATAGCACCACGTTACACGATGACATCATCAGCTTACAGCATATCTTAGTCACAGGTGTGCGGATCACGGAAGCTGTGGAGACCACGTGCGGTGCAAAAAGCTTCTGATTTCTCATGTTATGACGATAGCAATGATATGGACAGCTCCGGCTGGCTTTTAACGTTGTCACCGCTACCGTCATGCACCGTATAAGTATACGTATCTAGATATAGGAAAACTCAATAAAGAAAAAAAAAAGCTACCCTCACTCTGCACCCAGCTCATCGCGATGTGCCAAGGTGCGCTTATGTCCCGTACATACTTTGCCCCACGCATGGGGACGGGGGTCAGGTGCTTGTGCACCCACGCTGATCCTTCGGTAGGGAGAGTCGTGTGCCTTGGCCTTTCACCGGAATGAATGCGTTAGTTGCCTGGGCCACAAAGGTCAAATTCGCTGGCTGGCCTGGCCTTGTTTGCGAAAAGAACGTGCTTTTCTAATACAGCGAAGCAACAACCGGGACACTCGTTAGTTCACACTCAAATCTGTACCTTTGATTACGTTTCGTGCTCAATTCTGTTTAAACAGCGCGTTTAGTGTCGAGTTGTATACGCTGTTAGTTAGCTCTCCTCCTCTGTGTGCAGTTTTCTTGCGTCATTTGTGCGTGAGCAGCGCGCTGCGCGCTTTGACCTGCTAGCCGTTCTCAGCGTCAAACTCAGACTTATTTCTATCGCATTCATGGCTTTGCCCTGGTGGTGAAACTGTGACAATTTTTTTATGGTGGCGCTGCAAAAACTACGGCATTGTTTGCTGCATATGCTGTAGCGTCGTGTTCTGGTTGCTACATTATCGCCGCCGGAGAGAAGACACGTACACACAGCAGATCCATCGACTTTCTCATAAACTGATTCATTTGGCTAAAGTTCTCCTAATTGACGTTGGACCCACTTGCACGCTACATAACTGGGAAAAACTTTGCGCAGCCCTCACTCAAACCTGCTCTCGTGGCATCCACCGTGCGACCCCCTTTCGGCTGCCCTGGAAACATCCCGATAGCCAGCCCAGCAACCAAACAAGTAAAAGACCACTAGGAAGTCGTCGCTGACAACACCAAATTGAGTGTGACAAATTCAAACAGGTACGCCCAATCGCGGGTGGTCTCCACCAAGCTTGACCTCGAGGACCACTCTCAACCCAAAGTATGATGACCTAAACTAATGCAAACCCACTCAGGAAATTACCCCGACGTCCTTTAGGTTTCCGCCGTACAGCTCACACCACATGCCGTCCGGCGTCGCAGATGACGAGCTATCTGTGGCCTCCTAACTGAGAAACAGCCCCTCGTAAGAAGGAAGCTAACACTCACACAACAAAGCCGATGAGACACTATAGGACGCCAGCACAAACCCTACTCTTGGGCAAATCCGCGACATTCGAGAGATCCAAAAGTAAAAAAAAATAGCTACTTCAACGGTTAGGCAACAATGCATCAAGAAAACAAAACCCTGCTGCGCCGTAAATAATGGCAGACAACGGTTTTAGAAGTATCTTTTGTCAGCGTTCTGTTTAGCCAGCGAAAATTGCAACATGCACACAGGTAGACGCAGCGACAGCTATAATTAAAGGTGCCCGGCATGTGGTTTTAATTTTTTATGCTGTTAATATTGAAGCTTTGGTCTTAAGTAGAGTTGGAGGATCTTTGCATCTGTGAACATTTATTAGCTCATTCTGGAGGCTGAAAACTCAGCTTTTAAGGCCCAGAATGTTGGTTTGATGCCTAACGGCGTCATACAAGCTGCCACGGTTGTACAGCGGCTACTGTGCTATACAGTTGATCCGACTGTTGGGCGTTGCAGCGGCCGCCACACTCGTATTTGTTATAAGACGGAGATACTTATAAGCCCGTTTGACTGGATTTAGTTGCCCCCTAATGATCTCTACATAATCAAAATTTTTATAGCTTTGAATATGGCATGCGTCATATTTGAATTGCAGTTCCAACACGTAAAAATCAGGCGAATCATTATTACAGCGGCCGCCACAATTCGATACGGCACAATGCAAAACTACCAGTGTGTTACGAATTAGGCGCCAATTAACCTTTTGTTGGGTGTGATCTTAAGAATAAGGTACGCCGGCTAGTGAGTGGGGAACCGCTGTTTGTATCAGCTGTGTTTATTATGCACAAAATTTCAGGTACCTGATGTTCGGAGTTTAAACACAGGTATTCGATGGCCCTCTGAGAGTATGATCTGAGGAAGTGGGAGATATGTGTCCCACTGCTCACTGAACGAGAACCGTTTAAAAAGAAAGTAGCATTTTTATTTTAATATGCCAAATTACTGCTGCCTTGTAATCAACAAAGAACGGAGTCTACAAACACAACCTTCCCGTCACAAAAAAAGTGAAATGTGAATTGTGTATTTGGTTGTTAAAAAAACCCTTGTGCGGCAGATAAGGTTACTGCCGATGCCTGCAACAGTCTAATTTTTGTCCACGGAAGAAGCTAAACTGGATCTGGCCCGGGAAGAGAGACGCCTCCATAAAGGAGGATGAAAATTGACTACCAGAGCGAGCTTTACACATTGTTAGCCTGAATACGCTTTCAAAAATACATTATGAACTGTTGTTCTTGCATTGTAGAAGTTTTTTGAGATTGTATGGGTTGGAACAGGATAAAACTATTATGCCGGTAAATTTCGGAACTTTCACGAATAAAATAAACTTTTAAAGTTGCCCTCTAAAGCTGAATCTGGTGGAGAACGTACCAAAATCTAATGCAAAACGGAGTACAACGTGTGCCAGCAGAATGATTTGCTTAGACGTGCGTGTTTGTGCTGCCATCTCACGAATACCATCAAAACAATTACCAAAAGCGCTTTCTAGAGCACTAATGCTGTTGCACGAAAAGCTTGAAAGGAAAACGTTCAGTGGTTTGGATCTAAAAAAATTTTAACATGATGAAGAAAAAGGAGACAAAAGTCCCACTGGCCCACAATGGGTTAAAACAACCTGAGGTCAACATATATTCATATACCACCGCACCATGAGTCTCGTAATCACATTAACCGCCTTCCAAACAAATAGAAGTAAGCATTTCATTGTCAATTTTCGCAAAGAACCTAGTCTGTTAAGTGAAAATTGTGCAATAATTTTAAATGCGCATGCATTTGCATGCCGACTCGACAAGACTGCCTGTCTGTTGCACGTAATGGAATCACCGTCGCAAGGAAATCGATGAGAGAGATAAAAGTCACGGAATCTGTTATGAAATCGCCTAAGATAACCTGAAAACAATGGCCACCTTCTTTTTCTTTTTCTTCTCTGTTTGCCTGCCAACGAAATCCTTAAGCATTCAACACATTCTCGCACTTACTACGAGATAGGAGGCACTTCAAGCTTTCCCCACATGATATAGGCTTCCGGCATCGAAACACCTAAAAACAAGCAATGGCGTTATGCAATGGTGAAATGTAAACTTTTTGAATTTCGCCGATATGTGACATCCTATTTGGATATCTTCCCGCATTGGTCTATTGCAGTGCTCATGCCGACACCGACGGTCACTTTTGGTGTTTAATAAAGTATTCAAGAATTTCGCCTTGAGACAAAGTTGAAGATGCTGTATTTCCTCCAACGCAAAGAAATCGAGCCACGCAACTATTGGGAAACGCGTTTTTTATGCTCAGGGCATGTTTCTGCTCTAGGTCTACTTATAAGGAGACATGTGGGAATGTGCCTGACTCTGGATTCAAGTTGTGCCAACGACTGGACAGCAGAAACCACCGCCAATCCATACAGTGAGTGACTTTAGTGCTGGTGGAGCCAGAGAGTTCAAGAAATAACGCATGCCACTGAAAAAGAACCGAAAACAACGCCCTAGAAAACACTGCAAGATTTGCTCAAGTACATTTCTAATGTTCCATCAAAATATTATTGCCAAATAGTGCATGTGTGACTGCCAACAACGATAAGACATCCTTATATTTAAATTGTCTAAGGGGTGTTACAAGAAAAAAACTATAACTCAATAATATGGCTAAAGTTCTGGTAAAACGAATTTTTGACAACTTGAGTCACAACCAACCTTCACTAATAGAACTCGCCGTTGAGCTGGTTGGTGCATGTCTCAATTAAATAGTCAACTTCGTGCCAAAATGACAACCACACAGAAGTAAAAAACAAATAGAGAGGACGGGCGCTTCTGTTTATTCCTTGAGAAAACAGGCTATTATAAACCTGATCATTGTTAACACATAGGCAACGTGATGGGGCCATCGCTTACCTAATCATGTTATTGGACACATGCTCTCTCGATAACATGCTTACGTTTCATACAAGTTGAGTGACGTTTCGCCAACATATTTCTTACCCAGTTTCTTTGTGGTATAGGCATCCATAATTTCACATGCTCCCCCCTTGCTGTCACTTTTTCCCAAGGTCCTAATCTGCGTGAAGCATGGTGTACATCCACATGAAATGAAATGCGCGCTTAAATTCGCCCCGTCCTTATTCTTTGCCGTGAGAGCGTGTTCACTAGCTCGATCATTCACGCAGCTCCCCGCGTGGCCAACATAGCTCGTCCCGCACGATAGGGGTATTTCGTGAACCCCTCCAGTGGTGGACTTCGTGAACAGCCACACATGCTCGTTTTTCAGCCTGTCGGCTGTTGAGCATGACTTTCATTGATGCGAGGACAAAACTTCACTAGTTTGTTTGGGGCGGCAAACACCAGCGCTATCCCATGCCGACACGTCACCTACTTACGGGCGAAGCTCCTTATAGTCTAACCTTGTGACTAGTCACGTGTAACCGAGAGAAAAAGAGACGAGAAAGAAAAGAAGACAAACGAAATAGATGACCATTTCTCGTCTAATTTCGTAGATGGCATTACTCTGCCGCTATACTCCCCGAAGTGCCACTACTCTCCGATTGGCTGCTGCGCGAACTTTGCCAACTGCCTCTTTCAGTATTCTTGATAACCGCCGTTCGTGGCGGATTGTTGGTTGAGCATGGACGAAGCAGAGCAGTGGGCACGCGTCGAAAACACTTGCGCTTGGCTTCCTTGGCTCGCGTTTCGTCGTCTGCATTACCTGGGTGCCATCCGCATTCTCGAACGCTATCAGACGCATGGACGCACGCACAGACGGACGGACACATGGACAGATGGATGGAGGAACGCTTTGCCCCACTAATGGCCATTCACTCCGTGGATATGCCGTGATTTCTTCAGGTTATGTGTTTCCTCATAAATATAAGGCACCCTCTCCGGCCGTTCTTTATTCTTTCGCTCTTCATCGAGCCTCTTTTACCTTCAACTGAAGGCATTCCGCAAGCACAGACAAAATAGAGCAATTTAACGCAGCATCCTTCCAACGGTGTGATTGTGCATCGAAACTAGGCTGCACGAGATGCGGGCACGACTTCGAAAGTGTGGAGATCCATTCAAAGGAAGCACTGCAATGCACCTCTGCACAGTTTTCGAGGGGGCCGAACCAAAGTGTCAAAGTTTCTTTTCCGCACGGGGGGAAAAGACTAGAAAACATGATTGTCACACAGGGTTAGTTTTAATTCTAAAAACTGCAGGACGCCATTGTCAAGCACCTTATGCGTAAACGACAAGCCTCGACCGCTCCGCCGAAATGTCTCTAAAACCTTATCCGCCATTACTTCGTTCGTCAAATCATCTTGTTTTTTTTAGTAAAATAAGAAAAAATATTATTTACGTATCTAAAAATTTCAAAAACCCTTTGATAGCAGCAAAAATTGCTTTATAGTTTTGTCAACCTGTTAAAGAAAAACGTTGCACAGCAAAAGAGCAGCACATGACTCGATAACAATTCCTTGACGCTGCAGAGAAATTTTACCCTTATATGACAAAAAGTTGAAGCAAGATAGGCTTCCAGCAATAATAAAAACATATCTGCAAGCGTGCCTACTGATCCTTGAAAGTAACAATTTCATGCTCATCAATACATGTCATCACTACCATAAAAATAGCATAATGTGCATTTGAAGAAAATAAATCTTTACCGTTTATTGAGAACGCGAAACCAAAAAGTGGCAGCATATCCACGGTGTGACTGATGGAGAGTTGGGCGAAGCATCCGACCGTCTATTCGTTCTTGCTTCTGTCCGTCCATGCGTGCGCCTGTGTGACCGTCCATCCGCCCGTCCGTGCGTACGTGTGTTCGTGCGTCTGCACGTCCAACTGTGCGTCCGTCCCTGCGTTCATCCATGCATCCGCCCCTGCGTCCATCCATGCACCCATCCGTCCATGCAGTCGTTCGTGCGTCTGTCTATGCATCTGTCTGTGTATCCGTTCGTCCATCTAGTCAACACTTCAAGTACCACCATCTCGCATATTTTCATCTTATCTTCCGCATATAGAAGCCCTGCTATCCAGCAGACATTCCAAGGAATAATTGAGAGGTGGCACACGCACCCTTCCTTACGCTTGTGCTTCGTGTCTACTTCCCACCTCTAACCACCTTGAGTTCATGGTATGTACTAGTTCACTGTATTCATGGCACTGCGGCTTAACGGTCGCTAAACCATTCTAAAACCAAGGAGGTTACGCCTAGCGAGTATAACCTAGCAACCCTTTCTTGTCAGAGAGTGCTCAATGTACATGCCTATGGCTGCTAATGGGGAATGAGAGACAGGAGAATTCAGCTTTTATTTAAGGCGCACGCTGCGAATTTTTATTGTTCAACAACGCACAGGAGAAATCTCCCACCGGCACCACCTTGCAGGCCAAAGCGTAAGACATGGTACGGACTACGAAGAGGGACGAACGGGTGCAACTTGAAGAAGCTTCGCCCCTAAAAATTAGGGAATCCTAATGCTTCGCCCCTTAGGAGTTGAACGTGATAGTGGCATTCTGTTTCTAGCGCTTTTTCAAACACTTAGTGCATGAAACCTTTTCAAATTTACTATACACCCACTACGTGGCCTTAACGGAATAGGTTTAGCAGCGTGCGTGCTTTTTGTAGGCAGACACCAGCTTTCTACCGCGGATCACATATTCTGACGCCCGTAGACAATAAATGCTTGTACCATGCATTATCTCTGCAATATTATGTTGCATTGCGAAGCATATATACAGGATGCGTGTCTTTGAACACTGAAAGCGTCTTTCACTGCCTTTCCAAGCAGATGAGGTTTTTTCTACTGTTTTCAGAAGCAGAGCCGTGGCTGTGTGATAAAAAATTCACGCATACGACCTGGGTTGGATCCCCATTCGAACAAAACTACCCTGATTTGGTCCCCTCTCTGCTCCAGGGTTTTTATCATTTAGTATTTGAATTACGTCGTTGCGATTTCACAACCCAGGACACCTATGCCTACCCGACACCAACGCCTCATATTCTTGCGAGACAAGCTATTTAACGCTGTCGTTGTAATATTGCTACATGTAGGGGGCCGGAATACACATCGTCGAGGCGCGTGTCCACCCGACGAAGAGGACGACGGTAGGTTTGCTGCTCGAGCTCGGAGCCAGACTGGCCATAAATTGAACATTTCTTTTTATTCTGTCGCCGTTACTCTTATCGGTGAAAAAGATCTTTAGTAGCCCCATTACGAAACTAGAAATACAAGTGAATGTACCAATACTTTTATCACTTGGCAGCACTTCATTTGGTTACTGCGATAGGGATATATGCTCCACTGTGTATGACTACATCAATGCAACTAAAAGATTACCGTGGTAGTGAACCCTAACCTTTTCAGAGCTTAAGTTTATAATTCGTCGGGATATCTGTCAGGAACAAGAGATGGTTTGACCGCTTGCTCAGCAACCATTTTGTTTATTGACAGTATTATCTGTAAACTAATTTTTCAGAGTGGGTTTGATTTCAGTTTAGTTTCAATTAAGTATCCTGCCGCCCGGTTCTTGGCCCATCCTTCTCTGCGGTGAGTGCCATCTACCGGAGGTCATCAGCATCAGCATCAGCTGGCCATCGCTGCAATTGCTCTCGCAAGTATAATTTGTGAATAGCCTGCGATGTAAACGACTCGTTACTCACGTAACAAATTGTGTGGAGGCGGAACGTTCCCCGTCCTCACCACGCAGTTCCTCAGAGGCCGCATCCTCCAGCCTACCGCCATGGCTTCCAGTGACAACCCGTCCCCTTCTCCATGTGCGGTTCTCCGACGATCCAGCGACCCCACGGAATGGCAAACTCCTGATGACAAACCGGTTTGCTTCCGCTGCCACAGCGTTGGACTTGTCTCCCGCTAGTTCTGTGCCACCTGGATGCCGCCATACAGGAACCAGTTTTTTTTTGCACCGTCTTGCATATATGGACATCTTCACCGGTATTCGCCAAGCTGTGCGGACTCTGCTTTTGACACACCTAACAGCCGCCTTTGTGCTCATTCACTATCCCCTCAACGCCGTCGTTCTCCGTCGCCCCAGCCACACCGTCATACCTCGCCTCCAAACTTTACACAGTACTCGACGGAAAACTAGATCATGCAGCTCCTGGAGGTAGTGCTGCATTATCTTCTCCGAAACCAAATTCTCTGTTGACGCTTCCTACGAACAAGAATCTTATAAATGTGCATGTGGACAGTTTTTTTGACAGCAATAGTCGATACTGGCGCTCACGTGTCTACATACAGTGTTCATCTTTGTAGCCACTTAAAAAGAGTACTCACGCCTCCTACTACAGATGCTGTACGTGTCGCTGATGGCTGAACTGTTCCTGTCTTGAATGTGTACGCTTCGCATAAGCATCGCTGACTGCGGTGTTCCTGCCCTATTCACGGTGCTCCGTAACTGCCCGCATGAACTCATCTTCATGGACCATGGACTTCCTATCGACTTATTCGTCCCTGATAGACTTCATGGACTTCAAAGACTTCCTACCGACCCATTCTGTCCTGATGGACTTCCGCTGGTATAGTGTTTGCTTGGGCGTTTCTCTTCGGTCGGATATTCACCCTGTACTTCAACGCTTCCTCTGTGCCACATATTTTCTCCGCTTGCCGCCTAAAGCCCTCACATTTGCCAAATTCGCAACGGGCTGATCCGTGTTGAATGTGGATTACGTCGTCACACCAATACCTGATGTCTCACTGAAACGTGACATCACTGTCCCTCACTTCATTTTAACTATAGCCGCCAAATGGACACATCTACCTGTTATCAATTTCGGCTTCACGAAGCAAGTCCTCCCTCAAGACATCTTAATCGCTACGTTGTTGTCCTTAGCCGACAACCACGTCACCAATTTCGCAGCCGACGTATGCTCCTATCTTCCTTGTCAACCACCCGATGCCACAGGCCTCGACATGGTGTTTCGCCCCATGATCGCCTCTGACATCTTCCTAGTGCAATCAGCTGCCCTCATCTGCCTTTTAGCTTCTTACCGTGTCATCTTCGGCCTTGAAGATCGACCACTCTGCCAAACATCTCTTGTGCAGCATCGCATCAACACATGTGATGCTGCTTCCATTCACCAGTGACAGTATCGCGTGTCCGCGTTAGAGCGCCAAATTATCCAAGCGGAAGTAAACACAATGTTAACTAAAAGTATTATGAGCCCTCATCAAGCCCATGGGCATCACCCATCGTCCTGGTAAGAAAAGGAACAACACATGGCACTTCTGCGTCTTTTACCAGCATCTAAATCGAACATCGAAAAAGGACATGTATCCGTTGCCCCATATTGATGACTCCCTCTATTGTCTCCATGAGGCACGCTACTTTTCATCTACCGACATTCACTCTAGTTAATGGCAGATCGCCGTGGACGGGAAAGACCAAGAAAAGACTGCCTTCGCCACTCCCGATGGCCTGTACTAATTCAAGGTGTCTGCGCAATGCACCAGTCACGTTAGGTCGTATGATAGACCCTCTACTAAACTGTTTCAAATGGTCAACATGCCTGTGCTACCTCGACAACGTCCTCGTATTTTCTCCTGCGTTTGAGACCTACCTTGAGCGTCTGCCGGTCATTCTAGATTTGTTCCGCACTGCTGGCCTCCAGTTGAATTCCTCGAAGTGCCACGTCGGCCGCCAACAGATTACAGGGTTGGGCCTCCTTGTCAATGCTTCTGGTGTGCGGACGGACACCGAGAAAATTCGTGCCGTCACGAGTTTTCCAGCACCCCAATCCGCCAAAGATGTCTGGAGCTTTGTGGGACTCTGTTCCTATACTTCAGGTGGTTCGTGAAAAACTTTGCGGCAATCGTTCGGCCACTTTCCGATCTTCTAAAAAAAGGTGTGTCATTTACGTGGAGGTCCCCTTAAGCAGCCACATTCTCTCGCCTCATCACACCTCTGACGGTGCCACCTATCCTGGCCCACTTTGACCCATCCGCGAAGACTGAGGTCCGAACTGATGCCAGTTGTAACGGATCGGAGCCATGTGCCAGCAGGGGCGTGACCACCTTATTGCCTACGCTAGCCGCCTCCTCACACCTGCGAAGCGCAACTATTATATAACGGAGCGAGAATGCCTTGCTCTTGTTTGGCTGGTCTGCAAGTTCTGTCCATATTCATATGCACTCACTTCTCCGTCGCCACGGACCACCACGCGCTCTGCTGGCTTTCATCCTTAAGGGATCCCACAGGTCGACTTGGTCACTGGGCTCTGCGACTGCAAGAATGCACCTTTGCTGTGACATACCAGTCTGGTCGCTTGCATCAGGACGCTGATTGCCTCTTCCGTTATCCTGTTGGTGAATCGCCCACCGTCCCTGACAACGACGCTTGTGTGTGCTCAGTTTCCCAAGTGACCCACATAGACGACGAGCAACACCGCGATGCAGCCTTACGGGCTGTCATCGGGTGCCTCAAATCCTCACCATATAACCGATCCTGTCGCTCTTTCGTACTCCACAGTGGCACATTATACCACCTTAGCTTCTATCCAGACGGCCCATCTCTGCTGCTTGCTATACCAAAACACTTCCACTCAGCTTTACTGCGCGAAGTTCATGACGTTCCAACTGTCGGTCACTTCGGCGTATCTTGTACATACAACCGGATTTGCTGTCGCTTCTATTGGCCAAGTCATGCACGCTTAGTCAGAAGATACGTCATGGCGTGTGAGGAATGCCAGCACCGCAAGACACCATCGACGCTTCCTGCAGGGCACCTTCAATCACTCGACATTTCTTCTGAACCCTTCTTTCGCCTCGGCTTGTACCTACTCGGCTCTTTTTCACTGTTTTCTGCTAGCAACAGGTGAATAGCTGTGACCACAGATCATGTCACACGCTACGCCATCACACGTGCTCTTCCAACAAGCTGCACCACAGACGTCGCTAATTTTTTCATTTTTGCGCGACGTGATCTTGCAAAATGGTGGTTCACGCCAGCTGCTCACGGACCGAGGCCACATATTTCTATCGAGAGTCATAGCGGACATTCTGCGCTGATGCGAAACGCGCCACAAGCTCACTACATCGTACCATCCGCAAACAAATGGTCTCACGGAGCGTTTGAACCAAACACTAACTGGCATGATTTGAAAGTACGCTTCCTCAGACCACTCTGACTGGGACTTCACTCTACAATACGTGACATTTGCGTACAATTCTCCGTGCCATGAGGCGGAAGGTTATTCCTGATGTTCAGCCATGAACGTAAATTGCCCCTCGATACAGTCATTCCGTTGCCAGCAGCTCGGACAACTGAATATGCTATGAACGCCATCAGCCGGTTCACACACGCCCGCGAAGCCGCTAATACTCGCTTTCTGACCTCCCAAGACAACCAACGGCGTCGGTATGATAAAACACACCACGATGTGCATTTTTCACCAGGTTCGTTGCTTCTGCAGTGGTCTCCAACCAGGCATGTTGGCCTGTCTGACAAGCTGCTCTCGAGGTACACAGAGCGCTTCATGTGGTGACTTCCGTTACTTACGAAAGTGCTCCTGCTGCCTGGTCGTCTTGATCTACCTCTCAGGCCAGTGACATCGTAAACGTCTCACGCCTGAAGCAGTACCCCTCGCGTCATGACGTTAACTTCTAGATGCGCCGAGACGGGGCCTTAGCAGACGGTGGTTATGCTACATGTAGGTGGGTGGAATGTATATCGTCGAGGTGCGTGTGCGCCCTACAAAGAGGACGAAGGTCGCTTTGCTGCTCGAGCTCGGAGCCAGACTGGCCAACGGCGCAATCGCTCTCGCAAATATATTTTGTGAGTAGCCGGCGGTGTAAACGAGTCATGACTCACGTAACAATATCATGGTTATCTTGCAGGCGCTCAATCAAATCTTCAGACTTCTCGATCAGGAACTAACCCCAAGCATGTTAAGACTTTATTCAGACAGTGGCTAACGTTTCTTTGCTGCTATTTTTTTCACTTACAATCACCCCAAACGGAATGTTCGGTGGGTGTGTTTTTGCCGTATTGAAAATATCAAGCACCTCCCAATTGCTTTTAGCTATTTCTTTTGCCAATTATGATGCGTATATCTTTTACCGCAGGTCTTGGTACCGCAATAATGGTGTGAGTGGTCTAACTGCATCGCGCGTAGGGCATTCAGCACTGGGCTCGGCTTCGCCACTTGGACGCCGGTGAAATGCCGCCTGTATTTTAGCTGTAACAATGGCAGGGTCGCTGAGCCACGTGCCAAGAACACTGACGCTACACGCATAGGAGGAGGAGGAAGGATATAAGCGGAAGGACAAGGAGCTAAGCCATCTTTTAGACCAGCTGTATACCATGGGCTGGGAAAAGTGGTGAGGGGAATAAAAGACAGAAAGAATACGTTACAAAGATATACGAAAAACAAAGATGCGAAAAATTGTCACCTTGGCATGCTTTAATAGTCTCAGATCGAGGGCCGCAAAGTTTTTCGACCTTGCTTTCACTTCATTGTGACATCACTTAGGTGCGGTCAGGAAATCAAGCTATACAAGAACGGTCCCACATTTCACCTGTTTGTGAAACGTGGGACCATTGTTGGAGGCCGTGCTGAACAAACCGAATGATGTTCAGAACCTGCAAAGTCACCGATCTTGGAGTAAGTGCGTAAACACAGTGGGTTCAAGCACAGTTCGGGATAGGATGCATTGATCAATACAAATTACTTATATGTAATGGCGAACATATTTGAGAAAAATCCACCTGGCTGGGTAAAAAATTATATGAATAAAGTAGACTCGCAAGCCCCTTTTAGTCCAAATGTTCTAATCTTAAAATCAAATACTGAGGAGGACCCGATTCGGTTCTTTCTCAGAGATAACTGTTTCTTAAGATGGAACCAAATCGTTCCCGAAACGCCGGGTTAGTTTGGCTTCCTAAATCTAGCAATAAAAATTTTAGACTAAAAGTGGCTGGACAGTGTTTTAATTGTATAAATTTCTGAGTGAATGAAGAACGTGCCCTTCACATGTGCGTTGCTAGTGACAGAGATTTCTTGCTGCAGCATCGGACACATTGCCTTGGGTGCCACTAGTTACATCGCCACGTAACATAGTGATAGCGAAATGCTCATTAGTCATTACTTATATACCCCAACAGGGCACGATAATTCAAGGAAATTAATGCAAACACTTTGGTGAACTTTCTGAAGGCGTACACGGCCGGAAAATTGAATCTGTACGAAAGAAGAAAATGATACGCAGTTTACAAACAAATTTCTAACTGAATTTCTCAAGCTTTTACAGGAACGCGACCTCATTATTTTATTGAACGACGTTCCTTTATTCGAAGATTTGCAAAAAAACAAAAAACAAAACGTGGCTTTGCTTTTCTGCAATTCGCAATTTTCACAGTTGGTGGCGTCGCCATGTTGCATCCTTCGTAACTGTTGTTTGGGGGATCCCCACGCAGCCAGCCTATGCCATCATTCAGTCGGCCTCACTTTCGCGGTTCGCTGGTGCTTTATATTTTGCCGCTAAGAATTTCTACTGCGGTTATATTAAATGAGGTAGTGAGCTACCGAAGTCGGAAAGGTACTGCCGGTCGTAGTAGCAATAATGTACTCCTAATTGTTTGCTTGGTGAGCTAGAAGAATCACGAAATATATGGCATACCACTGTGCAGACGCCGTGCAGTCAAAGGCGAGGTTTCCTGCTTTGCACGAGCGCAGCTGCTCGATCTTCCCCGGCCGTGGCATGAGCAGTGTTCTAACACTGCACGTGCATTCCTTCACACCGCAGCAGACGATGTGCCCGGCGTTCAAAACTTCTTTTCTTTCAATATACGCCACACACACGTTTCTCAACACGCAGTGTGGGATAGAATACATGCTAGAGTCAATCACCTTCTCAGCAAAGTCTTGACAACACGGTGGCTGCAGCTGAAATTACTACGCAGTTCGAATTGACGGGAACACCAGCGGCGGCTGCTGGCGCGCCGGCTGCACGATCCCCCCAACGACAGCCAGGTTGCGCTTGCACCAGCACCCTCTCTAGGTGGTGAAAGTTGCGAATGTATTGAAAGACAATATTCGTCAGGCACCACCAGGACAAGCCCTGTCATCTAGCGCCAAGAAACATAAATAAAGCGAATAAGGTCACCATTATCTCTTCTGTGTGTAACGAATAATCGCTGATGACGTGTACAGTCAAGGTGGCTATAGATGCATGATCAGTTTGGTAAAACCACATTATGTTAAGATATGAAGATTTGTGATGGGGCTGTGGAGCTTGAATTTTGTGTAAAAGCGAGTGTGCGTGAGTGCCCAACTTTTCCTTGAAACAGAATATTCAGTTATTATAAAATAAAATATTGCCTTGCATGTACCTCAGTGAAACGAACAGCCAATTTGTTAAACAGAAATTGAACCATATTTATAATATTTAACATCACGTCCCTTCACTAACCAACTAAACGATGAATGTTGGCTGCGCCAGTCTATGAATTCAGTGTTCGAAATTTCACGAAATTTACATCCTAGTTTGTTGGAGAACTCTTTGCTCAACTGTATTGTGAGAAATCTCAATTGTATTACGGTATGGTTAACAAACATTTTGAAACAATGACCATCCGAACTTCTGAATACGGAATAGTCTAGTAGAACGAGCCTGACGTGCGCAATCTGAATCGCTCTTTAGATAATTTCAATAAAGCTTTGCGCTTGGTGGCACTGGCGCAGCCGTTGCGCGCCACACCCAAATTGTTCATTCAACGGCGGGGGGTGAATATCGCTTGTGCATACAGGGCCGCCGAGGTACAGTGGACATGTGCGAGACAAAAATGTGTACGTGCACTTTAGAACGTGCTCAGAGCCATCACATTTGAAAGTTTTGACGCGATAGTGTTAAAGAGCTCGTGTTGCAGAAAACCCACCACCGGCGTCGGCCCCGTTGGTTGTGAGCGAAAAATCATCGGCGCGTCTGTGACCGAAAAATCAATTTACCGAGATTGCCTCGGGAGGCTGCCACTTGTCCACGTGTGCGGTGCGATCACATTGAAAAAGCCGCGCATTCGAAGAAAAAAAAAGTGCTCAAGGTCACGAGGCGCGGTACTTTTTCTGCCTTTGCCACCTCTCCCTGCTTAGCCTTCAGCGCTATCGTCGGGATGAGAGAAGTGATAATACATATACAAACCTTTGTAATTGCAATCGCACGGGATGTTCCCTTAAAATTTTTTCGGCGTTGAATTTGTAAGAAAATAGGCTCTTCTAGTGAATTCATTCTAAAATTACTTGAAAATGTGTTTCAGGGCCCCTTTATTGCATTTCGTTCGACAGGTGTCACGACGAAAACGATCCAATTCGGCAATTTGTAGGCGCATTTTCGAAGCCTCAAAGTACGTTGAAAAATGCCGGGATAGTGGAGCCATTGCCGCTGAAAACACACCAGAATTTTCAAACAGCTCTAAAAATGGACAACTGTGTCTATCTAGCGGAAAACCTTTCAAGCCTTTCCAGAGGCGTTAATCAAGCAAACAGCAAACGCTAGATAAAGTGCTGCTATCTGTGAGACATTCTAAGACTATTTGCGCTTCCGAGATGGCGAGCGCGCGGCGTGTATCCTGGAGGTCATGCGAGTCTTACTTTAGATTAAAACCTGTATGTACCATTCGCGCTAACACAACATATTTATAAGTGTGCACTCAGCGGTCGAAGGGTGCATTAGGGGCCAGATTTCGCAATCGCGTTCCGCTCTTAAAGGCGAAGCTTAAGGGTACCCCAATTTTGTCTTTAGGGGCAGCTCGTCACGGTGGTTCTGACGCCATTTCTTGCTGCAGCAGTGCCGGCTCTCCATCAACCACCATACGCCACAATGTACCGTGGGCCAACAATATTTCTAGCACCTTAATCCATCAACATTGGGCACGTCGGCTGGTCATCTTGTGGCACCATGTTAAAGCCGCTTCTTTTCTCCGTGCAGATATTCCTGTGTGGTGCAACAGCAATGGCCAGCGCACATCAAAATGCGACCAACTTCGTCATCGAAGAACGTAATGCTACTTCTGCGCAAGCGTCAGCCATCGTCGACGAGGGTTAGGCTACGCTGCTTCCAGCGCCATCAACGTCAATTCTAGTGGATAAAAGACGCCCCCAATCCCCGGATTCCTTCAGTGAGCACGTCGCCTGGTCATCTTGTAGCACCACGTTCAAGCCGCTTCTTTTCTACGTGCAGGTTAGTAACGAAGTATCATCTGTTAAAACTAGCAATCGTTATTTCGTCCAGCTGACGTGCCCACGTAGCTTGTATACCTTGTATTGTGAGATTAAGCAAGTGTTTTTATCCCTACTGATGCTATGCGGGGACGTTGAATCAAATCCAGGACCCTTCACTGCCGAATTGTTATCGCAGTTGATTGAAGGTTAAAACAACATTAAAAAAAAAGCTTGATGATATCGAGGTGAAATTGAAAACTGTGGAGGAAACTTCTGAGATAATCAAAGGATTCAGCGATAAACTTCACAGCTTGCAAAATACGGTTCAAGACTTGGAACGTAAGCTCGTTGATTTAGAGGACAGAAGCAGGCGTAACAACCTTGTTGTGTTCGGCATACCGGAAAAGAATGTTGACGCCTCTGACGACCTCATGGATAGCGTAGTCTGCAATGTGTTCAGGCATGCTTTAGACGTGAACGTAAACACACTCGAGCGAATGCATAGGCTAGGGCGAAGGCAGCATGGTAAAAATCGCCCAGTGATCGGAAAGTTTTTCGACCACAGGGAAAAAGTTAACGTTCTCATAAATTGCCTTAAAATAATAGGGAAGGAAATCTCAGTCTTGGAGGATTTCTCTGCTAGCACTCGGCACGTCATGAAGTTTCTATGGAGCAGCACTTCAGATATTAGGAAATCTGGCACAAATGTTAACTTGTACATGACAAAATTAAGATTGACTATCGATTGATAACATTAGATGAAGTTCAATGTGGAATGGTCTCTGCGAGCAGACCGCTTACCAGAGCAACTCGCAACAAATGAAACGACAAGAACGGGAGACTTTTCCGATGCCTAAATATTAACGCCCGTAGTATTCTTGCAAAAAGCGATGATTTAGACAGTGTTGTGTTAACGTATCACCATCATCTTTTGATAATTACTGAAACCTGGCTTCGCACCAACGTTAGTGACGATGAGATCACGCCCCATGGTTACCTCATCTATCGCAAAGATAGGAGTAGTCGAGGCGGCGGAGTTGCATTCATATTTAGGAAACCTTACAAGTTGAAAGATTAGCCGATATACCAGATCTTGAATGCGTAATTGGGAAAGTAGACACAGGCGATCTTAAGTTCATACTCGGCGCTTTTTACCGCCCCCCAGGCACAGACGAAGCATTCTTTGATAAGCTTAATGAATTTCTTTGCATGGTCCACAGTTGCTCTAGTAATATAATAGTTGGCGGTGATTTCAACGTTCCTTCAGTTATATGGGATACTTATTTTCCTGTACCGTCTTCAAATTCAGCGAAACGTTTCGTCGATATTGTCCTTTTTCATGATTTAACTCAACTAGTTAAGCAACCAACCCGCGTACCGAATGCTAGTGCTACAACTCTGGATCTTTTTTTTTTGTTAGCAACAGCATGCTGCGTCGTGTGGCAGACACCAATGTGCTTGATGGAATATCCGATCACAAATTGGTTTACATGTGCATTAATCTTAATGACGTTCCAAAAGGCAAGAGGGAAGAATGCGTGGTGTCTGCCTTCTCGCACGCAAAAGACGTAGAAATACTGGACACATTAGACTTACATTTTTCTAGATTCACTTTACTTTCTGAATGTAGTACTTGCACTGTTAACAAACTTTGGTGTTTCTTGAAAAATTTTGTGTTGCAGTGCGTTCATGACATTGTGCCAGAAAAAGTGAAAATAATAAAAAAATGTTAGCCTATGGATTACTATGCCAGTTGTTCGTTCGGGGCGAAAGGCAAAAAGGATAAGAAAACAGCATCGTCAGAACCCCACTCCGTCGACCATGCTTAAACTCAGTAACGTGCGTAAAGAATTAAGACACTATCAAGGAAGCAAAGATCAGTACTATAACGTCCCTTTAGAAAAATTCTTGCTGTCATCCCCAGCGAAATTCTGGCAGCATTTTGCCCCAAACAAGAAGCGTTTTCATGATATATGTGTAAATGGGACTATCGTAACTAATAAAGAAACTATTGCAGAATCATTTAACACGTTTTTTTTGTTCAGTGTTTACTGATGACGGTGGAAGTAGACCATGTTCAAAAACGCTTCATGATATCGCACCAATTAGTGACCTTGCAATATCTGAGGAAGGAATCTTGTCTCTCCTTCTTAACATAGATCCAAAAAAGACGCCTTGTATTAATAACATACCTAACGCGTTCTTTGTGAGGTATGCTGAATGGTGCTCGAAGGTTTTGTGCGTCATTTTTCGGAAGTCACTGTCACAGCGCCCGCTTTCAGATGACTGGAAATTCAGAAAAAGTATCCCTATATCCAAATCACCTAACACTTCTCTCGTCTCCGCCTATAGACCAATTTCCCTGCTTTGCTCGCGTGCGAAGAAATTAGAACTTATTATAATCAAGCATCTCTCAGTTTTTCTCGAGGAAAATGAATTGATCAATGACCGATAACACGGCTTTCGAAAAGGATTCTCAACCGCCACATAACTGTCGGAAACCGTTTATGACATAGCAGCTATTCTAGATAGGCAAGGCCAGGTTGACAGAATTTTTCTAGACTTCGAAAAAGCATTTGATCGCGTGTCGCATCCAAAACTTCTCGCGAAACTTGAACCTCTAATAAAAAACAGTATATTAACTTCATGGATTGAGGCCTACCTTTCTTATCGAAACCAAATAGTTTCTATAGATAACATCCAGTCTGATTCACGACCGGTGAAATCGGGAATCCCTCAGGGCTCTGTGCTGGGGCCACATCTTTTTTTTTTAATTTTTATAGACGACATTGCCAATGACGTCCCGGTTTCTATTAGGTTATTTGCAGATGATTGCATTAGTTATCAGGAAATACGTAGTGCAAACGACCAGGTTTTTTTAAACGCAGCGTTAACAAAAATATCTTCTTGGTGTGCAGTGTGGCAAATGAAGATTAATGAAAAGAAAACGGTAGCTATGACTGTTACGCGCAAGCTGCTTCCTTTGAAACACTCATATTCCATCAATGGTCAAAAACTATCTTTTGTTAAAACTTATAAATATTTGGGGGTTGTATTAAGTGCAGATTTTAAGTGAAATGAGCATGTTGCCTACATTGAAAAGAAAGCTTTACAGAAACTAGCATTTTTAAGACGTTTTTTGCGCAAATCTAACCCAAAAGTAAAATTAATTGTATAAAACTTTTATCCGTCAGATCCTCGAGCACTCATCTGTGGTTTGGGATCCTCATAGCCAAGTAAATATTAAAACACTTTAAATGATTCAAAGAAAAGCAATCCGATTTGTATATAATTGCTACAGCGCTCTGACGTCACCCAGTTAACTATTAAAAAAGCTGACTTGGATACATTGCAGGCAAGACGGCAACACGATCGATTGAAGTACATGTTTAAACTTTAACACTACAAGCTACGCATAGACAAGCACGCGTACATAAAAACGGTTCACCACCGATCAACTCGTTCCGAGCATCCAAAAAAACTAAATGAATACTCTTGTCAAACAAAAGCCTTTAAAAAATCTTTTTTTTCCGTGCACGGTCACTAATTGAAATGCTCTTTCTGCCGATATGGTGAACTGCGAAACCGTTCAGTCATTCACGGAAAAACTTAACCAGCGACCTACTTGACTCAGATCTTTTTTTGCGCTTCGACCTGTATGTTTAAACTGCGCATCCTGAACAGGCTTCCATTTATGTTCCACTTTCTATCACTTTTTTCATATCAATGCGTTGTATTTTTTTAAATGTTGCCGATTTTTGAACTGTTATATGATATTTGTTTCTTAGTTCTGCAGGAGCAGATGTTTGTCACCATAGTTTTTTTTTTGTACGTGTACACGTAAACCACTACAATTGTGTAAGTACTGGCGTTTTACTTTGATGCACTAGTTCTTCATGGTGTAGCTCTAGGTGACGTGCTTCCTTAGCTGTTGTATCTTCATATTTGTTTCCTTTTTTGTATCACCCACCCCTGCTTAAGGCCTCTTGTTTGAGGCTGGCAGCACTTATGAAATAAATAAATAAACATTGTGGATGAAGAAATCCACCACTCCTATGGCGGACGTTTCATCGATAGGGCACTGTGAAGAAGGGCATACACCAAATGAATACTGTGAAAGTTGGTCCTTTTTCTTGATAAAAGCTGGCGAAACGTATATCTTCCATGGCAGAAATGCCAAATTAGGTCTCTTGAAGTAACCTGAAAAAAAAATACTAAGAAGAGCAGAGGCGAATGATGACCCTCTGAAATGGCACTAATTAAATCACTCTACCGTTCACCCCCAACGCTCACTGACGCCTTTCAGCAAATATTTTACTTAGGCAGAATGCTTAGATGCGTAATTGAACGCTAAAATTGACCATCGGCGGGGAGGCGTCAGAATGGTCAATGTAAAAATCTGTCATGTGATGCCGTCATCGTATGACGTCATCACAATTCCCACTACACAATCATAACGATACTCGAACGTCACGCCATGACGTGATCAGATGACCTCGTTCCCTGTGTAAAGTGGACTGATCACGGAAAAACTAGGGGATGTGCGGAATCTTGCAATACCTCTAATCTTGGAGGCGTTACAAAACCAGGTTATACGTAAAAGGTATCCCGAATCCCGACTGCGGTGGAAGAGGATAAATGCTTTGATTAAGAGAAAAAAAAATGTTTTTCTACTTAGAGTCACCTAGGTAAATTGCATAAGTGGCCCTATGAGTTCTTTTTCTTTTTGTGCGAAAGAAATAATTCAAGTTCATTTTCAGGAACCCTGAAAGGCCTCGTACAAAGTGAATGGTAACTTTCCGGGTCTAGGACGTAAACACGAGTTACGAAAACAACCACTTGGGGCAGAGATGAAACCGTGTAATCCAGTTTGATATGAAACGTCAAGTTGTGAACGTACCAGTAGCGTTCGAAGAAATGAACAGAGACTACCGCTACACATCAACGACAACACTGTCATACAGAAAAGCTTTGCAACAAGAGGTATGAGGGAAAGCCACTTTGCGGAAACCAAGCTAGCACCTGTACCTTTACTAACAGTTTCACTTTTGAACATGAGTGCGCTGCTTAAAAGAACGCTTTTTAGGAGCTTTCATTTTATTTTTTATTTATTTATTTAAACACATTGCAGGCTCAAAAGGTTATCGCATGAGTGGGCGAATCACACACACAATACCAAATCAGGAGTGGGGAAATACAACACACAAAAGATGATAAAAAAATTCGCTGAACATTTAAAAGTGAGTTACAATAAGAAATCATCAAGTGATGAAGATTGAAGACACCCTGGTAGAGCATTCCACAATTCTATAGAATGAACAAAAACTATGTTCAAATGCCACCGTGGTATAAGAAAAAGTGGACATGTTTAATTCATGGTAATGTCGGGTGGTTGTCGTTTTGTGGTTGCGATGTACTTGTCGAGTAAGGAAATCGTAGGGAGTCAAATAAATTATGAAGCAATTTAAACATTCAGCTTGACGATGAGAAGATCAACTGGTAAGCTGAAGAATCGGAAGACGGGAACTAGGGGGAAAATACCTGTCATAGTGACAATAAATGAAGCGTACGGCATTCTTCTGAACAGATTATATTTGTTGATGTCAGAAATTTTGTGTGGGTTCCATACAACAGACCCATAGCCCAATATTGGACGAACTAAACTTTTGGAAGTAAAAAGTTGAATGCCGAGAGGTGCTGAACGTAATGTGCGTTGCACGTAGCCAAACTTTGTATGCACATGGTAACACATGAATTTAATGTGATGAGGCCAAATAAATCACGAGTGAGAATGAGATTTAGATATTTATATCGCAGAAATTTTCCAAGAGGGCAATTATTTAACGAATAGGTAAAGAAGAGGGGGAAGAACATATCGTAAATGACATGGATACAGTTTTCCGGAAGTTTATTTGCATTTGCCGAGTGTCACACCATGATTGAAAAGATGCGAAGAATATTTAGGAATGATCTGATCAAGAGAAGTTTTAATCGTTTGATACAAAACACAGGCATCTGAATACATGCGAATTTTAACAAAAATATCACTTGGCAGGTCATTAATGAAAATCAGAAGCAAGAGTGGGCCTAAAGTTGAGCCGTGGGGTACGCGAGACGCTACAGTGCAAGCGGAGGAATGAGATGACCTGAATGGTACGTACTGAGACCTATTGGATAGAAAAGACATCCCCTTGACTAATGCTTCATTTTCAATAATAACAGTGAGCGTATTCAGCAGTTTATAATGTGACTTAGTGTCAAAAGGTTTAAAAAGGTCAATGAATATTGCATAAATTTGATCACCTGCATCAAGGGCCTGGAGCATGTCCTGAGAAAATTCACTGAGTGGGTTATCGTACGAAACCCGCGTCGAAAACCGTGCTGGGAATCAGATAATACATTAGATATTTAAAATTCTTTGGTATGTTTGAAAATTATATGCTCGATTATTTTACAAGAAATGCTCCTGACAGATAAGGGTCTGTAATTCAATAAGGACTGTTTGTTTACAGATTAGAATAATGGAAGAATTTAACCAGTTATCCAAGCTATAGGGACAACAGACGCTGAGAGAGTTTTCTGAAAGTTAATGATTAGATATTGACTAGTCCTTAAGGATTATCTGATAAGGAATTGTCAATAGTATCAGGACTACCTTTTTTCTTTGGATCGAAGTTGAAAATGCGATTCAACACACCATGGTTTGAAACCACAGTACCCTCAATGAAGGTGCTAGTCTGCCCTGTAGAAGAAGGAACATCGGAGTTATCAAGAGTAAAAATGGATTTCAAGTAGTGATAATGCATAAGCAATCTGAGTGGTGTAACTTGTAACCATGTTATTTATTTCAAATGTGTCAGGGGTAAATTTATTGGCAGTAAAGGCCTCCAAAATGTGCGTGGACTATTTCTGTGCAAAACCGGAAGTGTAACATAAAAATAGAAGTCCCGAGCTGTATTAGCTTCTTTTGAAGTTTCTCCTTCCGGGCATAAAATTTTGTGGCAAGAACAGCATCACCAGGGCCTCTAGTACACCGCATACGCCGAAGTCGTCGCGAAAGGTGCGAAACTTCTCGCGTGATCCAAAGCAACTTTGAAGTCGTCTTTTTTTATCGGAATAAAACGCATGATGCACGTTGTAACAAAATCACTGAAGAAGCTAGTTAAACTGTCAACATCTTCAGAATTATTAATTGCTTTGAATTGGCTGAAAGAAGTGCTTAGTGTATCTATAGTACCAGTATCATCAGTAGTACAAAGATACCGGGCTTTCGATAGAGGACAAAAAATTGATGTAGAAACAGAAATACCCTTTAAAACAGTGGACTCATAAACATATTCATGGACTCTAGGACTCAAGAAAACAAGATCTAAGACCGCTGTGCCTCTTGTGGCTTCACTGACTATTTGCTTTAGGACGGAAGTCAGTGAGAAGTTCAGTGTCTCAAGGTATATCTGGAACCATGAGCCAGCGCTGATAACAATGTCCAATTTATATCAGGGACAATAAATCACCCATGCATATTATATTAGGTGAATGAGGCGCTATTTCTTGAACGAAGACACTGAAGGAATACAACGAGTACGCGATTAGGTTAGGAGGACGGTAAAAGACACCCACACCTAGAGTTATGTTCAAAAATAAAGTTTACACCAAACTGATTCAGCTTAAAACGGAGAAGCAAGCACAGAAAATGTAAAGTCGGACCGTAGGTGTAAAACAACCCTACCGCCTCTTCCATTCGTTCAATCAGCTCTTATGTAATGAAGCCCGGCAGCAATATCTCGGCATCAGAAATGTCGCTATGAAACCCCGTTTCTGTGGCGCCAATTACATAGGAAAAGTAGGAAAAAGTTAGTGATAAGAAATCAGACAACTTGTCTCCACTTCTTGCATTGATACGAATGTCTTTGGGGAAACGACGAGGGCGTCAACGTGAATTGGGAGTAGTGACCAAACGAGATACCCTATCCCTAATTTGGCTTGCTAGACTGAAGAATTGTCTTAGATTGCGTCTCCCAATTGTAGCGTATGTTACCAATAAAACGTGGTGATTAGCGATGCGCACGACAAAAATGCTGTAACGATGAGTTATGGTTGTCTCCCATAGCTTAGACACCAGGATGAATTGGCGACGGGCAGTAGAGAAGACAGTGTCAGCGCTGTCACCCCGTGTAAACATTCTTCGAAGGATGGCAGGAACAAGAACGGGGAGCCATTCAACATCAATGATAAAGTTACACGGGGCAATAATTGTGAATCATGTGCTTTTCCATTTGCCTGACTCGCAGTACGAACAGCTGGAAAAACTTAATCGTAGAGGCCTCAGAGTTGCTTTGGGAGTGCGCAAGTTTGCAGCGAGCATAAAGGTGCTTCATGAAGCTCGTCTTCCACCGTTACGTCTTCTCGCCCCTCAACGACTGCGGACACAGCTTTGCCGACTTGGCCAATCTTGCCCAGGACGAGCACTACTCAGTTGCCTTCGGCGACTCACGGAATCACGAGCTTTCACGGCCCTCAACACCCTTCGCAATCTTATCACCGATTTCTCCAAAGACAACTTCTACAAGACCCACCTTCGTCACATAGAGATGTTGACTGTCAGGTGACGATTCCACGGATGCACAGCAAGCATTCCACACCCACAGCAGAAGTACGTTCTTTGGTACTTGAGTACAATGAAGAAAAGAACGCCGATCATTTGAAAGTTTTCACATGTGGATCAGTCGACATAGTGTCGACTGATTCATCGGTGAAAACAGGTGAAGGAATGTGAAAACAGGTAAGGAAACAGGTGTCACGACGTCTCTTGAAAATTTTGATTTCTAAAGACCTCGCATGTGATTAGTGATAAGGGCAGTTAAGTTTGGGGTATAGTTCCGCGAGATAGAGTACCGCCACAATGCTGCACGTGGTACAGCACAAAGACCGCTGTTTTAGGCAGGCTTACGTCGTGCTATGCATAATTTTTATTTTAAAGCCGGCTTATGCTTAGTTAAAAACAAAGGACATTAGCTACAATTAGCAAATAGAAAACCGGGCGGGCGATTGCCTTCAAATTATGCAGACCTAGATCCGCCAGCTAGCTACAACACCCTTAACCTTAACCTTAACCTTAACCCATATCTTACGTCTGATAAAACGTAAGTCATCCAAATAATCTTCAGAAATACGTTTTCTTCAGAAATACTCCAGAAACGCGCCTTTTAGTTTAGATGCGTTTTTAAGAATATGAACCTGTCTCGCAAAAATCAAGAAGATTCAGAGTGATAGGATGGGTGTGGCCTGTGTGAGGTCTGATTGACCTCTGGCACGTTTCGATTTGTGGAAAGCCAATGCTCAGCGTTTGCGTGAAAAATTATGAAACAAAGTTGATCAATGCCTTATTATCATCATGAGGAGACTCGGTAATCCTGCGCAGAATCAAGTTATTACGGCGCAGTCTGTTCTCTAGGTCATCGTTCTGAGCCGTGAGCGTTATCACCTTCTCATTAAAAGAACAAAAGCAGCTTTTTAAAATAGTCTACAATATCGTTAGGCACGTCAGACGCAGTACGAGATGACTTTGGCGCATTAAGACGTGACTCGAAAGCTTCAAAGCGCGAATTTGCGGAAGAACAAAGTGCAAAAATATCCTGTTTAATCTCGTAGTGTGCAGCAAGCCGAGCGAAAAACTTGGCAGAAACGGAAGTTCCACTGTCGAAGGATGTCACCACACTATGTGTTGCATTCACAACGCCGGACGGCGGCACCGCACATACAAGAGATCAAGTGCTAGAACTGTTAGGAGAAGTACTTTTACCACCCCTTGGCCCGGGGTTCAGCTCAACATATCCACTCAAGCTTACGCAACTCAAAGAGTACGCAAAATGAGCATAAATGGAAACAAATAAGGAAACATCAGTTTGTGAGCAATTAGCAGCACCAAGAAACGGTTACATGAACGGATACATCGTGCATTGGCGAAATAACATACCTGCATAATAAAGAAGCATAATAATAAAGAAGGACTGTATGACACAGCCCAGTAAGCGACTATTCACCAATGCGATCCCTCGTAAAAGGACGGCTGCAGAGCGCGATTTCTCATCACGTCCAGTGAACGCAATGCCGGCGTCATGTATTACACCGAAAGAACTTGAAACGCCCGGGGAGAAAAAAATTGGCAGATCCCACGTACAGTGGGAATCGATGATATGCGAAGCACAATTGAGGAAAGTTGATATGTCACTCTAAAATCAGCACAATGTTTCGATGTGGGGGCAAATATTGCCGTACGTGATTTACGTGTCATAATCACGTTTGAATGTGTCGTTTACCTTCGTCATCTGTTCACGTCACGTGATACCAAATAAGTATATGTTGATTTATTATGTGGTGTTTACCATTCCGAAACCACCATATGATTATGAGAGACGCCGTAGTGGAGGGCCCTGGAAATTTCGACCACCTCGGGTTCTTTAACGTGCACCCAAATCTGAGCACACGGGCCTACAACATTTCCGCCTCATTCGGAAATGCAGCCGCCGCAGCCGGGATTTGATCCCGCGACCTGCGGGTCAGCAGCTGAGTACCTTGGCCACTAGACCACCGCGGCAGGCAATTTAGTACATGTTGAGCTACTGAAATGGCCGCGAGCACGCTATGAGTGTGGTATGTTGTCATGCTCTTACACGACTCGCTTGTTAGGATTATCATTGCACCAGTCATATACTTTCGTCATCCATTGACGTCACGTTACACCAAATTTGCTGCATGCGAAGCTAGCAAAGCGGCCGCGAGCGCCTCATGAAGGACCCGATATACTCGAATGCAGTGTTGAGGCGCGTGCACGCTGGGCTAGCGCTGGGCACGGCGACGCTACGTTAGCAGAACGCGAGCACTCTATAGTCTGACGCCCGGCGCGACCAGCGTCCGTCGGCACGGTCTGACTGTAACCTGCACGAAATGCAACTTGCTGCATTTCGCGCTGACGCGCTACGCAGACAACACTGCGACCCCTTTTTTTCGTGACTGAGGAACGCCGGACGCCCTGAAACGCGCATGCGTCATAGCAATGCAGCGCGGCACGCGCCTGGGTGTATATGGCAAGTACGGCGCCTGGCGTGGAAACGCCGGCGTGACGCGACCAAATGAACACCGGCGAGCACGCGCCCCGCGTCTCGTCGAAATGTATTGGCGCCTTGACTGTGGTACGTGGTTATGTTCTCACATGACACACATCTGATGAATATCATGTTTCCACCAGTCACCTATCTTCGTCATTCATTGACGTCACGTAATACACAGTTTGGCACACGTGAAGCTTGCGAAACGGCTGCGAGCGTATCGCGAGTGTGGCCTGTCATCATGTTATTACATGACGCGCATGTCATGATTATCATGTTTGAATGTGTCATTTACCTACGTTGTCCGTTCGCGTTGCGTATTACGTAGTTTGGTACATGTAAAGTTAGAGAAATGGCCGCGGGCGCATCATGAACGTAGCATGTAGCCATGTTGTTACAAGACACGCATCTCATGTTCCTCATCTCATGTTTGCATCGGTATCATACCTTTGTCATTCATTCACGTACCGAGTACGAAATTTGGTATATGTGACGCTAGCAAAATGGCCGCGAGCGCATCATGAGCGTGGTATGTAGTCATGTTTTTACATGACACGCATGTCATGAATTTTATGCTAGGGTTGGTTGCTTGTGTTCGGCATGTAATCATGTCATACCATACCAGTTTCGCAACATGCCATGTGAACGAAACCACGACAAGAGCTGCAGGACCCTGAAATGAAAATCGACACATTCTTGACATATTTGTCATGATTTTGGTGTTATGACTAGTAAGATATGTTCTTCATACAGTCATGGTATGGCTTACCAAGTTTGGTATCGATATCAATGGCGAAACGGCCAAGAGCTAAAAGTCGTAGGTGGCTAGATAGATAGATAGATATATAGATAGATAGATAGATAGATAGATAGATAGATAGATAGATAGATACGCTCAATGTCGCCGAAGCTTGCCTAGAAATGCTTGCCTAGAAATATTGCCTAGAAATGTTGCCTTGAAAAGTTTGCCTAGAAATCCACTGGTAGTTTAGGAGCTATAGATTATAGACCACACTGTTGTTTATGTTCAAGTTCCGCATGCATGGGCGTGTGGCATTGACTACCCAAGTACATCAAAACCTGCGCAACTTGAAAATGGCTGTAGGGTATGAATACAATTTTTCGTTCGAAGGAAGAATACGATGCACTGGGAATAACACGATGCGTCGTTGAAAAACCAAACATGAAACGTGATTGCTTGCTTTGATGGCTACAGTGAAATATGTAGCTTATTCAGCCGTTGAAATGATTTTAACAGGATACTTTATTCAATATGTTAGATAGAATTCATAATAAAGAATGTGGCTGAGCAACAAAGACATATCTGCATTCAATTTTTTTAAAGTGGCTCGATATGCCAACTATATACAGAAAGTTAATCTGTTCATTAACCAAAGCAAGCCCGCAGCTCTAGCAAGACAATATGTCAGCAATGCGAGCATATACTCGGCTCCGTATGCACCGTTAGCCACCGGAACACTGTGAATTGTGCACAAGACTGCAACCCATCTAGCACCTCTGTAAGTTCTCCTTATCAGGACGGCTAAACTTTCACCTCTTAGTTGAGTGCGAAGTACTCGAAATTGTTAAACACATATTCCAAACACACAGTTCTTGCCCTGCAGGGACGGCTTTCAGCTTTACCATAGTATAGTATGAAGTACACTAAATTGTTGAACACTTTTTTCAAACGCACAGCTCAATTGCTTGGCACTAGTGGTTGGACCTTATTTAGGTACCACGTACTTCAACTCGTTAAACACTTTTGAAGATGATTGTCTTTCTTGAGATATACTTTAAGGCAAAAAAGTCTGTCTGTCTGTCTGTCTGTCTGTCTGTCTGTCTGTCTGTCTGTCTGTCTGTCTGTCTGTCAAGACTGATCGATCTGTATGTGGGGTTCAACATCCCAAAACCTCCATAATATTATCAGAGACTTCGTAGTGGAGGACTCCTGAAATGTCGACCACTTGAGTTCTTTAACGCGCAACAAAAGTTGAGCACACGGGCCAACAGCCTTTACGTCTCCACCAAAAGTGCAGCCGCCACAGCTGGGATTTGATCCCGTGACCCAACAGCCAGCAGCGGAGCCATAGAGAATTATACTTTCGTGAAGAGCGGCCACTTGAGCCTTAAATTTCTGTGGCTGAGCAAGGACGGGTATCACCATCCCGAAGATGGCGTATCCATGCTCGCTTCAACTCGTTGGTCAACACATCTAATAGCCATCCCAGGAGGACCTTAAAAACCAAAGTAGAGCATCAAAAGTTTTTCAGCGACATATATTGTTTTGCAGAATTCTTCATATCGGCTCTACACGTGTCCCAATGAAAATTTCGAATGCGTTACAAAATCAGTAAAGTCTGCCTAGAAAGCGTTGTCTTTCTTCATTTGTTTTGCGCCAAGGGCACACAGTCATGTGGTTTAGATGTGCTGCACACGTATACCCTTTATGGGAGCATGGCTGTGTAGCCTAGTGGTAAAAACATTCGCTTTGGAAGCATGAGAGTATGGATTCAAATCCCTGCACCATAAACAAGAATTTTTCTTCTTTTATTTATATATTTTATTATTTATAAAATAAATATTATAATATATCAATTTTATAATATATAAATATATTTTATAATATTTAAATGTTTATTTTTGTTTATATATTCTATTATTGGGTCTGACCAGCCGCTCGTGGCGCTAAAAGCAGGGCAATAGCTTATCCGCGGGGCCTTATGGGAGTGTCCGCTGTTTATATAAGCATGTTTCTCAATGATCGAGTGCCTGAGCCACTAGACTAACGGGGTTGCAAGGTCTGTCTGTTTGTTAAACAAAACGGCTCAAGTAGGACCACATCCACAGAGCCCAAGAATGTTGCTCAAGTTTCTGTGTTCATACCGGTGCAATCGTCACTTAAAAACGAATATTGCGCAAATTTGAGACAAAATATCAGCATGCTTATATTCTCTGGTGTTTTTTTTTACTAGAAAAGACATACATAAGTACTTCCCAGAACTCTAGCGTTTAGTACGCTGCGCTAACGATGTGACGCTACGCACGAAGAGGAGAGTTTCTTTCGCTCCACTAAGATGATACGGTGCTGCAACCGACCTCTATATCCACAAAATATGGCCTCCAAGATTGTGCGCACACGCTGCGCGCTCGCTCGAATGGAGGCCATCCTTTCGCTTTCTGAGAATACCGCCAGATGGCTCTCGTATCTCACGCAGCACCTCCAGAATACGGTAATTTTTCTCGCGCAAAATATCTAATAGAAGTTCTATTCCACTCACTCTTTCCAGACAGAAGTCTATCATCTTTCGACGACATTCACTGTCAAACATGCAGATACGGGGCGAAATTTTTTTTCTAAAGATTTTCTCTTGTGCCATTGTTTAGTAGGGATGCTAGTTTTTTGTCCTCATTACAGATGACTCGGCTCCTGTATGGAGAGGGACAGCTTTCCTTTCGCAGTAGAGTACTTCATACTCCATGTCGTCGAATATTTGTTTTAAACACACTTTCTCTGACTAGCCGTCGGTTGCTCCTGTCGGTGAACTCGTTCATGGCGCAAGTTTCGTCGATACAGCCACATGAAATTTGAGGGCCACGGAACGGCTTTTCGCTCTCCCCTAGTACAGTACCAAGTACTCTAAATTGTTAACAATATTTCTAAACACGCCATTCTAGAGAGTAACCAGTACTGGATTACAGCCTATTGCTTTCCTAAATGAGTGTATCGTACTCTAAATCGTCGAACATTTGTTCTGAACACACATGCGCAGTCACGGTGTTCCACAATATTCCTATAATCGGTCTCTGAAAGTAGAGTACCAAGCCTTATTAATCATTAACTACGCGTTTGCAAACACACCCCTAGTAACATAATAGAAAGGGCTTAGGCTACTGTGTGTCTGCGTATATTCTGTATACACGTTTTTGATGTCCAGTGTTTGTGAGTATGAATTTCTGTAAACACAATTCCGAAAACTCTACTAACGCTGGGCACCTTACATGCCTGATAAACTCGAAGCAATACGAGAAATTTTCACCATGTCATGCTGTTATCACGTGACCTTCAGGGCCACCAAAATTTTCGACGTTGCTTTCTCTTCATTGTTACATCGCTTATGGTTGGCCAGGATATCGTGCTATACAGGATACAACTTGTTGGTGAAGCTGGAGGCCGCTCTTGGAGACCGTGCTGTAGAACCAAAGCACGTTCAGAAACTGTAAGGGCCCTCATCAAGGAGCGAGTTCGTAACCACAGTAGGTTCAGACATTATTCAGGGGAGAATTCACGGGTCAATACAAATTACTGAGTTCTAAAGGCGAACGTATTTCACGAAAATCTGCCTGGCTTGATAAAAACTTGTATAAATAAAATAAACTACCAACCCAATTTCATTTCAAATTTCCGAGCGTGGTATGGCTCAACCAAGAGATCAAAGTAGTTTCGCATTTTCCGGCGTTTCCTTCACGAACTCTATCTTGTGCCTGCACATATCATTGAGAATACCAAGCGAAGATAACACGCCCGCTCAAACACTGGCTCGCTACAATCTAGAGCCATCATTACATGTCCTTCTAGCCAAATTAACCAAGATCGCAAATCAATACTTAGGCCAAAGCTTTAGACGCGTGTTCGAGCGCTAAAAGTGACCATCTGTGCGGTGGCGTCAGAACAGTTATTGTGAAAAATTATCACGTGTTGGCATCACCTTATGACGTCATCAAAATTTGTACTACGCAATCATAACGCTACTAGAACATCACACAAAAATGTCATCAGATGACCTCAAAGTCAGTGAAAAGTAGCCTGATCATAGAGACACTAGGAGAGGCGCAGAAACCTTGCAATGCATCTAATCTTGGAGGAGGTACAAAACTATTTTAGGCGTAGAAAGCATTCAGACTGCTGTGGAAGAGGATGAATACTTCGACTGAGAAGAAAGAATGCTTTTCACCATCGAGTCACCTGAGCTAAATGCACAAGTGCCCCTGTGAGTTCTCTTTTTTTTGTGAGACAGAAATTATTCAAGTTCATATTTAGGTACCTTAAAATACTTCGTCTAAAGCGAATAGCGGCCATCAGAGTCTACGATGTCGACACGAGTGACAAAAACAACTACTCGGGCCAGAGTTGAAACTGTGGAGGCCAGTTTGGTATGAAAGGTGAAGTTTTGAGCGTACCAGTCAGCATTCAAAAAAATGGACAGAGACTACCACTACACATCAACGACAACACTGCCATACAAGAAGGCTTTGGAGCAAGAACTATGAGGGAAAGCCACCTTGCGAAAACTAAGCTTGCACCTCTACCTTCACTGTTTATTTCACTTTCGAAAGTAACTGCGCTGCTAAGAAGAAAACGTTATATGGGCTGCAACGAGCGTTTTATGTCGCAATATAGGGACCTAAGACATTTTCTCTTCATTTTATGGCGATAGCATTTACATGAATACTGTCGGCCGGATTTCGATGCCGGCGTTGGCGTCGACATGGATGTCGGCGTCGCTGTCATGGGCCGTATATGTATACGTATCTTTTTATATGAAAACTCAACAAATAATAAAAATCTCAGAGAAAAGGCTTCGGCGCGCGCAATTGAACGTGGCACCTCAGCTTCGCGAATGCTAGGCGTTAACCACTGAGCTGCTGAAGGGTACACCTATGAATGTTCAAATGGCGAGCTATTCATAGCTGTCTTAACGCTGTGGGCAGGCATCTCGGGGGTGAGGGGAGCGAACAATTGTTTTTCCAGCATTATCAGCAAGAAGGTGCAGTGAGCGCGCAGAAGCTCTCATCTCTCACGCGACTTAGGCCCACGTAGAGAATACGGGGGTGTGCGTCCCATCGCGCGCCCTTGTCTTTACTAGCCTTTAGGTTTTGTGGAAATTCTTCTATAGTAGTTACCGGGTCCACGAATTTCCCTACAATCGTCGCACAGCCTCCGTTCGCGAAAAGGGCGCGTTTTTCAGATACAGTGATGTAACAATTGAAACGATTATTCAGGTTTATCTAAACCTGTGAGCACGTTTTGTGCGTCATTTGTGCGTGAGAAACGAAAGGAACGTTTCGATTTGCTCGCCTTTCTGTGCGTGACATTCCAATTTGTTGCCATCGCGTTCATTGTTTTGCCTCTGGACAAAGCTGTTACTTTTAAATGCGAAGCATTTCTTTGTGAACTTCGGCGACGTTGAGCGTATCTATCTATCTATCTATCTATCTATCTATCTATCTATCTATCTATCTATCTATCTATCTATCTATCTATCTATCTATCTATCTATCTATCTATCTATCTATCTATCTATCTATCTATCTATCTATCTATCTATCTATCTATCTATCTATCTATCTATCTATCTATCTATCTATCTATCTATCTATCTATCTATCTATCTATCTATCTGTCTATCTGTCTATCTGTCTATCTGTCTATCTATCTATCTATCTATCTATCTATCTATCTATCTGTCTGTCTGTCTGTCTATCTATCTATCTATCTATCTATCTATCTATCTATCTATCTATCTATCTATCTATCTATCTATCTATCTATCTATCTATCTATCTATCTATCTATCTATCTATCTATCTATCTATCTATCTATCTATCTATCTGTCTATCTGTCTGTCTGTCTGTCTGTCTGTCTGTCTGTCTGTCTGTCTGTCTGTCTGTCTGTCTGTCTGTCTGTCTGTCTGTCTGTCTGTCTGTCTGTCTGTCTGTCTGTCTGTCTATCTATCTATCTATCTATCTGTCTATCTGTCTGTCTTCTGTCTGTCTGTCTGTCTGTCTGTCTGTCTGTCTGTCTGTCTGTCTGTCTGTCTGTCTGTCTGTCTGTCTGTCTGTCTGTCTGTCTGTCTGTCTGTCTGTCTGTCTATCTATCTATCTATCTATCTATCTATCTATCTATCTATCTATCTATCTATCTATCTATCTATCTATCTATCTATCTATCTATCTATCTATCTATCTATCTATCTATCTATCTGTCTGTCTGTCTGTCTGTCTGTCTGTCTGTCTGTCTGTCTGTCTGTCTGTCTGTCTGTCTGTCTGTCTGTCTGTCTGTCTGTCTGTCTGTCTGTCTGTCTGTCTGTCTGTCTGTCTGTCTGTCTGTCTGTCTGTCTGTCTGTCTGTCTGTCTGTCTGTCTGTCTGTCTGTCTGTCTGTCTGTCTGTCTGTCTGTCTGTCTGTCTGTCTGTCTGTCTACGACTTTAAGCTCTCCTGGCCGTTTTGAAAATGGTATCGATACTAGACTTGGTATGGTATAACATGACTGTATGAAGAACATATTTGACAAGTCATGACAATAAAATTATGATACGTGTGTCATGAATGTTATAACATGCATCGCAAGGTCCTGCCGCTCTTGTGGTGGGTTTGTTCACATGGCATGTTGCAAAACTGGTATGATACGACATGATTGCATGGCGAACACAAGCTAAAAACCCTAACATGAAAATCATGACATGCCTGTCATGTAACAACATGACTACATGCCACGCTCATGATGCGCTTATGGCCGTTTCGCTAGCATCACATATACCAAATTTGTCATTGCGGGACGTGAATGGATGCCGTATATATGATACTGGTGCAAACATGATAAGCATGATATGCGCGTCGTGTAACAACATGACTACGTGCTACGTTCATGATGCGCTCGTGGCTGTTTTGCTAGATTCACATGTACCAAACTCAGCATTACCCGACGCGAACGTTCGACATAGGTAAATGACACATCCAAACATGATAATCACGTCATGCGTGTCATGAAACTTCATGAATACATGCCACACTCATGATGTGGTCGCGGCCATTTCACTATCCTCACATATGCCAAATTAGGTATTACATAATGCCAATGAATGACGAAGGTATGTGATGGGTGCAAACATGAGAATCCTGAGATGCGTGTCATGTGAGGACATGACTGCTTGCCACAGTCAAGACACCAATACATTTCGACGGGATGCGGTGCGCGTGCTCACCGGCATTAATTTTGTCGCGTCACGCCAGCGTTGCCACGCCAAGCACCAGTTCGGCCATATACTCGCAGGTGCACGCCGCGCTGCATTGCTTTGACGCATGCGCGTTTCAGCGCGTCTGGCGTCCCTTCGTGACTAAAAGAGGGAGACGCAGTGTTGCGTAGGTAACGCATCGACGTGGATTTCTCGCCGGTTGCCGTCGGGCGGCGCCGACAAACGATGGTCGCGCCGGTCGTGCCTGGTGTCAGACTGTTGAGTGCTCGCGTTTCGCTAACGTAGCGTTGATGTGCCCAGCATGCGCAGGCGTCAACGCTACAATGAAGTATATAATTGGGCCCTTCATGATGTGCTCGCGGCGTCTCGCTAGCTCAACATATACCAAATTGGGTGTTACGTGACGTCAATGAATGACGAAATATATGACTGGCGCAAACATGATAATCTTGACAAACATGCAATGCAAGGACACGACAACGTACCACGCTTATAGCGTGTTCGCTGCCGTTTCGCTAGCTCCACATATACTAAATTTGGTCTCACGTCCCGTGAATAGATGACGAAGGGAAACAACTCATCCAAACATGAGAATCATGCCACGGAAGTCGTGTACAGCATCATTTACTCCACCTCATAACGTTGTGCTAATTTTAAAGTGACATATCAACCTTTCTTATTTGTGCTTCACATATCATCGATTTCCACTGTACGTGGGATCTGCCAACTATTCTGCTCTCTATTTCCACAAGAGTTCATGCACATGCCATTGACTATTATCCTATTTACATACAGGCATGTCGCTCTTCGAGATTCACAAACACAAGACATTTACACTGTTCCGCAATATATCCATAATTTACAAGCGTTGTTATGCAACCTTTTTGCTAATTTTCTTTGTCTTCGGAGCGTGGCTACTCGTGTTCAGTGACCTCTTCCCCCATCCACGGACTCCACAGTTTCATCCACGGACTCCACAGAGTACACAATCTGTTTCATCTTATTGCTGCAAAACTTCCCAATACCCCAAAGTTCTTCCATTGCTTTCTTGGGAGAAATAGAGATTCTTTATTACTAGCACAGCAGTGTTCCCTATTTCAGCGACAGCCAGGTTTTTCTGCGCGGTCAATCGTCGTTCGACTCATGCTGAAGTGCAACCTCGTTGCCAGTACTCTGATTACCTAATTTAAGATTATTGGTTGCCTCAAATATCTTTTTCGCGTGATCTTACGACGATGCTCAGACGGATGTCTGTCCAATGGGCTTCATACGCAATGCGGGACAATTTAGTGGTTTAAATTGGCGACAACCACTTTCAAAACGTGCACCTATGTAGTTTCATTGCAAGGTTCCATTTTATGCTTGACTGCACATTTCACTAGTCTAGTAGGCCAAACATTAACGCGTTGTCTGCTTAAAAAGACACCCAAGAGACTTCGAACTCAGAAACGATAAAGTTGTTTTCTTCATGCATTCACTAAAATTCTTACAAATGACATCTCCTCCGCGACATTAATTTCTTTATGTGACATAGGGGCCATGAGGCACTAAGTGCTAGTCTCATCATGTGTTCGGTGGCACTGATTATATCCGCCTGAATAGTTGAAAACAGAAAAATGGCAGCATAATCACGGAGTGAATGATGGAGAGTGGGGCGAAGCATCCGTCCGTCCATTCATTCTTGTTTCGGTCCGTCCTCACCTCCGTCTGTGTGACCGTCCGTGCGTCAATCCGCTCGGCCGTGCGTGCGCCTGTTCATGCGTACGCACGTCCATCCGAGGGTCCGTCTCTGCGTTCGACCATGCATCCAGCCCTGCGTCCATCCATGCATCCACACCTGTGTCCATCTATGCGTCCATCTGTCCATGCAGCCATCCGTGCGTTCGTCCATGCATCTGTCTGTGTGTCCGTTCGTCCATCTAGTCAACACTCCAAGTACTACCATCTCGCATCTTTTCATCAGATATTCCGCATGTAGAAGCATCGCCATCCAGCGGACATTTCAAGGACTAAACGGCAGGTGGTACACACACACTTTCTTATGGCTTTCGCTTCTTGTCTACTTCCCACCATTAAGCACCCCGAGCTTATGGTATATGCTAGTTCACTGAATTCATGGCACTGTGGCCCAATGCTCGCTAAACCTTTCTAAAACCAAGGAGGTTACGCCCAGCGAGTATAACCTAGCAACCCTTTCTTGTCAGATAGTGCTCAATATACATGACAATGGCTACTAATTGGAATGAAAGAGAGGAGAATTCCGCTTTGTGTTAATGCACACGCTGTGAATTGCTTATTGTGCAACAACGCGCACGAGAAATCTCCCATCGGCACCACCTTGCAGGTCAAAGCATAAGACTGGCTACGCACTACGACTATGACGAGGGACGAACGCGTGTCGTTTTACGTAGCTTCGCCCCTAAAAAGCAAAGCGAAAGCAGTAATTCACCAAGGGTAACCATCGAGACATTAGAACGAACGTGTGACTGCGTGACAAAACCGAGTACGCGACAATTCACCAATGCTATCCGTCGTAAGTGGATGGCTGGAGAGCGCATTTCCTCATTGCGCGAAGTGAACACCCGGCCGGCATCATGTATTGCCCTGAAAGAACTTGAAAAGCCCGGGGAGCCAAACAAGCTTGTTTTTTTTGCATTTTTACTGGTAGTTTAGAGGCTCTAAAATACAGACCACACCCACGTTTATGTTCAATTTCCGCATGCGCGAGCGTGTGTGAGTTTACTACCCAAGCACATCAAAGCCTGTGGCACTCTAATATATCTGTATCGTCGTCGTTCGTATCTTGAATACGATGCAACGGTATTAACACGATGTTCCGTTTAAAAACGAAACATGGAACGTCAATACTTGGTTCGACGGCTACCCTGAAATATATAACGTACCCAGCCATTAAAGATATTTTAACTGAATAGCATTATTCTATATGCTACAGAAAATTCAGAATAAAGGATGTGGCTGAGCATTAAAGACATATCCGCTCTAAATGTTGATCTAAAGTGGCGCGATATGCCAACTATACACAGAAAGTTAATCTCTTTAATAACCAGAGCAAGTCCTCAGTACTGGCAAGACGGTACGTCTGCAACGCAAGCATTTATTTGGCTTCATAGACAATGCCTCACCAACTGCCGTAGTATGGGTGCCGTTATAAGGAGCTGCTCGTGTTCCCTCGTTGTCGTCCTTAGCGTCTCAGGGCGTCCCTGGGCTGGCAGACGCCCGTAATGGCATGCCAGCCCCCGAAGAAGGCGCTAGCCTTCGACGAAGTCGTCCCCAAGGGGACTAGTCCCGAAGACGTCGTTGACGCGACGTCTTCAATAGCAGGAATCGAAGAAGTATACTGCGTTCAGCACTTTAGAGGCCGGAACTGCCAAGTTACCGTCAAAGTGAGGCTGCACTGGCCCAAATCGTAAACGCGTCGCACCTTATCATCCGAGGAGAGCGTGTCGCCATCGTACTCCTGGGACCCCAAGTGACCCAAGTGACCGTCCTGTTCCTGCCATGCCGCGTACCCAGTGAAGTCCTCGCACAAGCACTCTCTCCCTACGGGAAGGTGCTGCACATCACCAGAGGACTCATGGGATCGCGCCCAACCGTGACCACTGGGACGCGATACGTCCGCATGGAAATGAAGGCTTCGTCACCGGTGCCCAACTACCTCAAGGTCGCGGGCCATCGAGTAACCTGTGACTACAAAGGCATCCAACGAGTGTGCCGTCGATGTGGAGACAGTGGGCACTTCCGCATGAACTGCACAGCTCCGTTTTGTGGAAGGTGCGGCGTTTATGGCCACGACGGGAAAGGCTGCTCGCTACCCTGTCGCCGTTGTGGGGACCCGCATGCCACCGTGGCCTGCACCATCAGGCCATCGTATTCCGAGGCGGCATCCAAGGATTTCCCTCCACTTCAACCAGGAACGCCATCTAAGAACAAGTGCGACGATTCGTCAACGCGAGCCGTGGTAACCGACCACGACCAAGGTGTGCCAATCGCGACGCTGCACCAGACGCCCACTGCGTCCCCAACGATTCCGGGCTTGGTACTCCCTCCAGGTACTGAAAACTTAAGTTCCCCGCGTCCCGTGGCCATTTCTGAGGAATCGCAGGCCAAGCCCTCGTCAGACGAAGCGCCTCGTGAGGACGGCGTCTCGGATGGGAATATTGCATCTGAGGCTCCTCGCGTTGCTGCTCTGTCGACAACAAGTTCAGGTGTCATCGAGGAGTCTACATCTCAAGACGACGACGCCTGCATTAACGAGGACTCAAACAGCACCGCGAGTGAGGCGCCCCTACAAATTGACGAAGACACCAGCCCCAGTGACTTAAGCCAGGACAGTGGAGACGTCTTTGTACCATCCTCGCTCAAAAACCCGGACACCAAACGCCACCGGATAACTACTCGTGACTTAGAAGCCCCCACCAGAGACAGAAGTCCCCTGCGGACTTCGACGCGATCCCGGAGGCCCCGAGCCTCCGGTGGATCGCCTGGCCGGAAAAAATGACTCAGCCACTTGCGGGGCATTGGCTCCCGCACCTGATAAAGGTACCCCTGCATTTGCGTGATCCTTTACTAGGTTTTCATTTTCCCCATGGCTCTTACTCTAAAGGTTATTACTTTTAACGTTCAAGGTTTCCGAAATCCACAAAAACAGGCTGAGGTATTGGCTTTTGCACGTTCAGTGCACTGTGATTTGCTGTTCGTGCAAGAAACAAATTTTTTCAAGCTTTCTGAGGTACTCGCTTTTAAGCGCGCGTTCAATATTGATTGTTTCTTTTCGTACGCCAGCACGCATTCGACTGGCGTCGGAGTCGTTATTTTTAACCGAGGTCTTTTACGTGACCATCATGTTTCCTTCGATGCCTTCGGACGCGTGCTGGCGTTCGACTGCACCTTTTTCTCGTTAAGAATAAGATTTGTTGCCGTGTATGCCCCAGCAGCACGCGAGAACTCAAACGCGTTCTTCCAATCTCTTGATGCGTTTCTTTTAAATTCCCGACATGTGGTACTTTTAGGGGATTTCAATTGTGTCTTAGACTCACACGCAGACGTTCGAGGTCCGGGTCGCGGCCGGTCAAACTGGAATGCCCGAGAACTTGAACGTCTAGTGCAGCAATTGGCATTGAGTGACATTCATCAAAGTGTGCATGGCAATAATTATGCCTATACTTGGCGTCGAGCAGCGTCGAGCAGCCGAATTGATCGCGTGTATGCATCCCCCAGTCTCATTACCTACGTTCACGACACCGGGGTAATGTCATTGCCACCGACACCAGTATACATTAGCGACCATCGGCCGGTTATGTTCTCTCTCCGCCTGCCAGCGGGGACGCCCACGGTTCACAGACCATGGCGTCTCGATTGCCGCGTCCTCCAGGACTCTCAGGCTACGGAGAAATTATCCCGAGCGTTACGCGCATCGCTCATTGGGGCCGATGTGGCTGATTGGGATCGCCTCAAAGAACAGTGGCGGCATCATTGCAGTGCGTCGGGCAGAGGACTTTGCACCCGTATGTCGAAAGATGCGTCATTGTTAATCCAAAAAATACGCATTGCCAATCGAGATCCCAGTCCTTCCACTGTAATGCGGGCATGGCAAGAGGAGCTCGTTGAACGGTACCAGCGTATTATGCGTGCTTCTTCACTCTCGGCTGCAGCTTGGCGCTGTAGACGTGCACCCTGTGCGCACCCTGAGGTGCTAAGGTATGCACGCAGAGCTCTGCTTTGTCCACCAAGCTCGCCTGCCCACTCGCTGAACTCCATCACCCCAGCTGCTGCGGGTACACGCGACTTTCAGGAATTCACTCAACACTTTGAGTCAATGGCTAAATCTGGTGCTAATGTCTGTTACCCAGGATCCGTTTCTTCGCATCCTCTGCTGGCAGATTTACCTCATGATTCCAACATGTCAAATGACGTCCTCCTATCACCGCCATCCGATGACGAAATCAAAGGCGCATTAGACGCAATGAAAAAGGGATCGGCCCCAGGGCCTGACGGACTCCCTGCAGAGTTTTATGTACAGTTCTGGCCTATCATTGGTCCAACAATGTCACGCGTCATTCGCAAGTGTTTCCAAGATATTACACTTCCAACTTCTTTCCACAAAGGCCGTATAACACTAGTTCCCAAGAAAGACCCAATGTCCACGCGACCAGAAGATTGGCGCCCTATTACCCTGCTCAATGTAGATTACAAGCTCTTGGCTAACATTTTGGTGCGCCGAATCAGTCCATTTCTTGCAACATTAATCGCTCCCCACCAGGTCTGTTCTGTTCCGGGCCGAGAAATACACACCCATACGTGGTTAACGCGGGACATCATTCAATACACCATCAGCCGATGTGCGCAAGGACTGTTGGTTTCATTAGATCAAGAGAAAGCTTTTGATTTCATAGAACATGGCTACATACTAAATGTTTTACATGCATACGGATTCCCGGATAAGTTCATTAACCTTATCAACGCGATGTACACTAATTTAGAAAGTACCCTTTACTTAGATTCCCGTGAGAGTCACGCATTTAGAGTCACGCGTGGGGTCCGTCAAGGGTGTCCCCTCTCCCCAGTGTTATTTATCCTTGCATTAGAGCCCTTCTTAAGGGCCGTTGAACATCACCCGCAGATTCGTGGCTTACCCCTACCCGGTAACACTCAAGTAAAGGTCGCTGCATATGCAGATGATATCACTCTATATGTACATAATGAACAGTCGCTGCAGCATGCTCTTGATACATTCCATGATTTCGGTATTATCTCCGGTGCAAAGTTAAACTTTTCTAAAAGCCAGTATTTTTTCATTGGCAACCCCAGTGGTCGTATCAACATCACGTCGCCTTTACAGTGGTCTCCTGAGATTTCAATACTCGGAGTTACTTTCACTGTATTTGGTATAGAGGATAGCATCTGGTCATCCGTTGTACAAACTCTTCTAAATGATATCAAAGCAGCCAGGCACTTCGAATTCCCCCTCTTGGAACGCCGATACTTAACTCAAACGGTGTACCTAGGAAAATTTTGGTACCTTTGCCATTCTGTTAAACCACCGCTCCACGTCTGCAGGAAAGTGCAAAGCTGCATCAGTTCATTTTTTTGGTCTGGTGGCACAGAATTGTTATGGCGTCCAGCGTTAGCTCAACCGCGAGATCAAGGCGGTTTTGCATTCCCTGACGTTTCCGTCGCGGCTTCTACATTGTGCCTCCGCACTCTATTGCGAATACTAAGCAATGATGACATGCCCGCTCAGACACTGGCTCGCTACCATCTGGGGCCATCACTACGTGTCTTCTTGCCGGATAGCCAAATAAACAAAGGTCCCCAATCAACTGAATTACCATCTTTGTATCGAGCCCTTCTGGCATTTCACCGACGTTTGGAAACTACGTGCCCAGAGATAGAAGTGGCCGATTCTAAAGTGGTGGACACAATGGCCGCCCTTCTACGGCCCTTGGTGCCCCAGCATCGTCAATCTGTATTGAACCGCGCTTGGAAACCAATAACTGCCGCAGTGTTGCCAGGGCATCTCAGAGACTTTGTCTGGAGGTTGGGCTGGGGCTTGCTCCCCACGCGAGATCGATTGCAGCGATGGCAGGTAGTTCGCACTTCCACTTGCCCCAACTGCGTCATGGTAGAGACCAATCGACATGCGACGTTTGAATGTGTGGTTTCCCGCCTTTTTTGGCGTGCGGTTAATGCTGGTTTTCGGGGACAGGGTGTGCGAACTTTCGTGTCCAACGGCCGATTTCCGCGTAGCCGCTTCTCCGCTCTCTTAATAGTTGCGGGGCTGTTCAGCCTTTGGAGAAACCGATGTGAGGCCGTAGCTGCCAATTGCCGCCGGCGTGCCTTGTGGCCGATACTGGGGAGAATGAGACGAGAGATCCTTGCGTTCCTCTCCGAAGAGCTTTTCTTCCTCGGGGAGCAAGAGTTTCTGCGGCATTGGTCGTGCCCTTTCGTCAAGGTGGAACACGAAAGGATACAACTCATTTTTCGACCGACTTGGTGCTAAGCAGCGCCCGTTGAGTTGTTATATATGATTTCATTTGTTACAAATTGTGTTTCATTTGGATCTATTGTATCGTTATACCCTTGTACCGTGATATCACATTGAATTTTTGTGTACATGTATGCCACATAATCATGTATATTAGAGCAAATGTCTTCACTGTAACGTAGTGATGTTAGTCGTGAAATATAGATGTGCCGAAGTGTATGTGCCCTGTTACTGGAATGGTATGAAGCTTTGTGTTCTGTATATGCTGTAAATAAACTTTTTCTAAACACAGTATGTCCCGCATTATGCATGATTTAGGGACGACTTACTGATCTCCCATAGTTGAGTATAAAGTGCTCTAAACACAGCTTCGTGGCCATAGTTGACTTTTGTGTAGACCTTGAGGCTCTGGTTCACTTGCCCACAACACGGCTTTCAGCTCTCCCATAGTAGAGTACCAAATACTCGAAATCATTACCGATTTTAAACGCACTGCTAGATCGCTTCGCATTGGTGTACGATCCATAGTAGAGTACTTATTATTCTAAATTGTTAAAGAATTTTAAACAGGATAGTATTTCTTAGGATACTTCGACACAAAAATTTAGGTCTGCCTGTGTGTTTTTCAAGATTGATGGACGTATATGGAGGGTTTAGCGTTCCAAAACCACCATAATATTATCAGGAATGCCGTAATGGAAGGCTCCGGAAGTTTCCACCACCTTGGGTTTTTTAAAGTGCACCCAAGACTGAGCACACGGGTCTACAGCACTTTCACCTATACCGAAAATGCAGGCACCACAGCCGGGATTCGATCCCGCGACTTGCGGGTCCGCAGCCAAGTTATAGAAAATATACTTTTGTAAAGAGTGGCCACCCGAGCCCTTCCGCGGCCGAGCAAGCAAAATCTGACCCACCGCTAGATGGCGTATCCATGCTCACTTCTGCTCGTTGGTCAACACATGTAATAGCTGCCACAGTAGGACCACAAAGACCTATGTGAAGAATCAAATGTTTTTCAAAGAAATAAATTTGTTGGTTTGCACAATTCTTCATATCGGCTCTGCATTTTGTCCTGCTTAGGACGTTTAATGCGTTACCAAGAAAGTCTGTTAGAAGTTACTAGAAAGAGCACACATTCATGTAGTTTAGATGTAGCGCACATGTATTCCCTTCGTGGAAGTGTAGATAGACCTCATGCAAAATGAGTGCCATCTGTCTGCCGTTCTGCGCATGACCGCCATTTTAGAAGCTCTGCGCGGTGCAGTACGCACAGATGTGCGTGTGTTTATGCAGACCTATATTTAAGGCGTATCGACGTAGGGCGTGTATTGGCTCATAATCGCAATGACGACGTATTGCTGCGTCTCTTGCAGCACACAGAGGAGAACTATAGTGATGCTGAGGGAAAAAAGGTAAGCCCCAAGCTTTGTTCCTTGTTTTTTTTTCACGCTGATGGCGTTTTCAGCATGAGCTCCAGCTACTGCTCCCGAGATACGTGCTTGAGTTCTCCTTTCTAAGGATGTAAGGCATGTAATAAAGTTTGAATCCATGTTTCTATAAACTGCTGCACACCGAAGCAAGGAAGTCTTTGCAACGTTTTCACTCCGTTCATAAAGTGAAGGCAACTCATACGCTTTACGCAGAAGCCACCTTCGTGCAACGGGCTTTATCGCTGCAAGACCTGCATTTCGTTGCGTGTGGCGAGCACATCGAATTCTTGAAAAACGTGTGCAGTCATCCAACTAAACGGAAGCTTGTAACAATCCGGAAGAGAACGATGAGCACGAAACAAGGACGCTTTAGTACCATTGCTCCGTTCTCAGAAGAACCCAATGACGCACAATTGCTTTTAATTATGCTTGTTCCGTTAACTAAACGTAATAAACAAAACACATTCAATGAATTGTAGGCGCACGCAATCAGCTGCGATAAAGTTCCTAGCATGAAGGCGACTTCAGCGTGAAACGTACGAGTCGCCTTTACTCTGTAAAGAGTTGCTAGCGAAAACATGGCAAAAACCGCCTTGCTTCAGCGTGCAGCAATAAACCCTTTTCAAAAAAGGGCGCCCCTAGCGCCGCGGACGCGAACTACACTCTGCCGTCTTTAAAGGTACTGCAGCAGACGATGAAGGCTGTGTGTCCCAGCGAAGCTGATGCGCGTTTCTTGCAGCACACACAGACACCTCTTGCGTTCCTGCAGGATGCGGACCGCGTCGAGAGGACACGCCGTTGAGAGTGTCTTACAAGCCAGACCCATGCATCGCCTGTCATAACAAGCCAAACTGCTCGTCGAACGTGTTGAATGGTACAAAATATTGCTCGTTGTGCACCGGAAGCAGCTCAGAAAGCTTCTCGGAAAGAACTAGGAGTTTGTTGAAGCTAGAGGGCGGTAGGATTTCAGCGGATGATACGAATAACTAGCCGCCAACACAAACATTACAGAACCACACTTTGATGGCTCGCTTTCCATGCCCTCATGATGGCGCTAACTATCCCACGCTCATTTCGAAGCAAAACTCATGAAAAGCTCACCGTAAGTTGGCGTATTTATAAAAATGAGGCAAAATATCAACGGGTAAATATTCTGCTTTGTGTTTGTCTCGTGTTTTTTTTACTAGAAAGGACATGCATAAGTAATACAAGATCTGTAGTGTTTATTATGCTGCACTAACAATGTGCCCCTACGCACGGAGAGGAGAGCTTCCTTCGCTTCGCTAAGACGATACGATGCTGCAACATACCTTAAAATCTACAAAATATGGCCTCCAAGATTTTGCGCGCACGCTGCGCGCTCGCTTTACTGGAGGTGACCTTTTTGTTTTCTGATAATACCGGCAGATGGCACTCGTGTCTCACGCGGCACCTCCAGAATTCACCAATTTTCCTCGCGCAATACATTTAATAAATGTTTTATGCTATTCACTTTTTCCAGATGAAAATCAATCGTCTTTTGACAACAGTCACAGTCAAGCATGCAGATACGAGGCGAAATGTTTTGTGAAAACATTCTCTTGTGCCATTGTTTAGTAGGGGAATACGCTCTCCAGTGGTTCTTGTCCTCGTTATAGAGGTCTCCATGTACAGAGGTCTCCATACACCATGTTTTGAAATATTTGTTGTAAACACACTTTCTATGACGAGCCATCGGTTGCTCCTGTCCGAGAACTTGTTCACGGCGTAATTTTCGTCGACACAGCCGCATGAACTTCGAGGCCCAGGGGATGGCTTTTTGCTCTCTCATAGTAGAGTACCAAGTACTCTAAAGTTCTAACAATATTTCTAAACACGCAATTTTAGTAACTAGTACTAGCTTACAGCCTATCGCTTTCCTAAAGCACAACGCATCGTACTCTAAATCGTCGAACATTTGTTCTAGGCACACATCCGAAGCCATGGTGTTCCACATTATTCCTAATCGCTTTCCGAAAGTAGAGTACCAAGCACTATTAATCATTAACCCCGTTTTTGTAAACACGCCCATAGTAACAGGAGGAGGAATAAATGAGGAAGGACAGGGTATGTTGGAAAGTGCTTAAGCTCCTCTGTGTCTGTGCATATTGAGTTGAAATGTTTTCGATCTCCATTGTCACTGAATATGAATTTCTCTAAACTCTATTTACTGGGACAGACTCCATTAACGCCAGCTTATGACAGCAAGCGCCTTACATGGCTGATAAAACTCGAAGAGATACGAGAAATCGTCACCATGACACAGTGTTATCACATTACATTCAGGGCCACCATATTTTTATGACCTTGCTTTCAATTCATTGTTACATCGTTTGGGTGCAGCTAGGAAATCGTGCCATACAGGATACAGCCTGTTGGTGAATTGTGATACTATTTTTGCAGGCCGTGCTGTAAACGAAAAGACGTTCAGAAAGTGTGAGGTCTTCAATTCTGGAGTAAGTTCGTAACCACAGTTGGTTCAGACATTATTAGGAAAAGAATGCATTGGCCAATACAAATGACTGAGATATAAAGGCGAACATAATTCACAAAGATCTGTTTGGCTGGGTAAAAGTTTATCTAAATAGTTCACACTCATAAGCCAATTTTGGTCCAAATTGTTGAGTGTGGCGTTTTTTTCAACCACGAGATTATTCGCATTTCCTGACGTTTCCTCCCCGAATTCTACCTTGATCCTGCACACTTGATCGCGAATACTAAGCAATGACGATACGCACGCTCAAACATCGGCTCGCTGTCTTCTAGGACCATCATTACGTCTCATCCTGCCAGCTAGCCAAATTAACCAAAGTCCCCAATGATCTGAAAAACAATCTTTGTATCAAGCCCTTCTGGCATTTCACCGACATGTGGAGGCTATGTACCCAGAGAGAGAGGTGGTCGAATCCAAAGAGGTGTACACAATGACCGCCCATCTACGGCTATTGGTGCCCCATTATTGTCAATCTATAATAAACTACCCTTGGAAACCAATAACTGCAACAGTGTTGCGAGGACATCTTCAGGGTTTTGTCTGGTGGTTGGACGGAGTGGAAGTTTTTGCCCACAAGTGAAGCCGAGCCAACCGTTAGATGGTGGCTGTCCCAGCCATCTTACTAGGGGCATGAGGAGCGGTTGACGTTCAGGAATTGAGAAAATGAAGTTTATTGTACACACAACTTGTACATACACAAACCAAACATCGAATACACGCAAAGAAAGTGTATACATCTTACAAATGAGCACCAAAATCTAATTGATCAATGGGTATCCAAGTGTTACAAGCCCCTTAAAAACAAAGTGAATCAAATTAATCACATTTGACAGATTTCACAGCATGCGGGCTAGAGTGAGCGAATGACTCGTACGGAACAACAGAAAAGTTCAGCTGTCCCTTCCTTACCCTGAAAAAAAAACGTGTGTGTTATCGTCAAAGGAAAGACTCTTCGCCGTGCGTTTCCAGGTGCTGAGCGAGGTAATTCCACACAATGAGCCGTATTTTCTGGAGTGCGGGGTAGGCGCTTCTATGAGACATATGCCGTACTTCCACTAAACAGCGTCACCGCCAGAGTACATACTACGTCGCTGTAAAGACCAGTCTTGCAATTAGCCTGTGTTATGCTCGCATGCGCACTGTGCGAAAGCCAAAGTTGCATTGTACCATGCGCCAGACGCCTTTCGCCACTGAGCACTGAAACAGAGCTTGTTGGGCCGCCTCTCTTTTGCTACAGTTTGGGCAGCGGTAATTTGGAACGACCCCCCAATGTGCTAACCGGTAACGCCTAGGCAAGGCTCTCCATCTTCTCAACCAGTCAAACACCACGCACCTGGTTTGGTACGCAATTGCGACGCCATCGTTTTCATTTTTCTGGGCAGGATGCTTTTCCTTCCCCTTTGCTCAGTGTGCTACTTGTCACCATTTCGCTTATTTCCTGTGATGAAACACCTTCCACACTATAGAACGTATTGATTCCACTGTTCGCTTTAAGCTACTGGCAGCTATGTAAAACTTAAGGAGTATTTCTGCTCGTAGTCCAATGTATTCATTTGCCGTGAAAGTTCCTTTTAGCGTACTTATCAAGTACAACAAGAACCTTCACCCGGGGTACTCATCGTTATAGAAGAGCTTCTGTGTTGTTTTTGCACACAGCGCTCTCGTGAACAGTGGAGGCCTGGGTCCGGGAGACCCAGGCCTCCACTGTTTGTAGAGACCTGTAAAAATTTCCTTTTAAATTTCGCTGGTCTCCTCCCCAGAAGAAGGCTCCCGCAATGGAAGCGAGGCGTCCTGTTACACGGCGAGGAAGAAGGGCAATGTGTGCTATGTAAAAAGCAAAATCGCATGCCTGTGTCTGGATGACTGAGAAAGGGAAGTTTATTGTATACTTAACTTGTACATACACAAACGAAGCATCGAAAACAAGTAAAGACAGTGTATTCATCTTACAAATGAGCACCAAAATCTAATCGATCACTGGGTATTCAAATGTTAAAAGTCAAAAAAAAAAATTGAAATGAGTCAAGTTAATCAAATTTTACAGGATAACACTTATACATGCGCACTAGAGTGGGCGCATGGCTAGTACGGCACAACTGGAAACATCAGCTGTCCCTCTCTCACTTTGAAGAAACGTATGTGCCATCATCGAAGGAAAGCCTCTATGCCATGCGTTTCCAGCTGCTGATCTAGGTAATTCCACACAATGAGCCGTATTTTTTGTAGTGTGATAGGCGCCTCTATGCGGCTTGTGAAAGTACGTACAAGGTCACTGTAAAGACCACTCTTGCAAACAGCCCACGTTCTGTTCCCATGCGCACCGCGCGAAAGCCAAAGAGGCATTGTATACTATAAGCCAGACGCCCCTCGCCACCGAGCACTGAAACAGAGCATGTTGGGCCGTCTCTCTTTTGCCAAAGTTTGGGCAGTGGTCATTTTGAACGACTCCCCAATGTGCTAACCGGTCACGCGTAGGCAATGCCCTCCATCTTCTCATCCTGATTCCACTTCCCCTACCACACACCCCCTCAAATGATTCCTTCGTGAATCAATAAAGTTGATTACCTACCTACCTACCTACCTACCTACCTACCTACCTACCTATCTACCTACCTACCTACCTACCAACCTACCTACCAACCTAACTACCTACCTACCTACCTACCTACCTACCTACCTACCTACCTACCTACCTACCTACCTACCTACCTACCTACCTACCTACCTACCTACCTACCTACCTACCTACCTACCTACCTATCTACCTACCCACCTACCTACCTACCTACCTACCTACCTACCTACCTACCTACCTACCTACCTACCTACCTACCTACCTACCTACCTACCTACCTACCTACCTACCTACCTACCTACCTACCTACCTACCTACCTACCTACCTTCTCGACCAGTCCAATTCGCGCACCTGTTTAGGTACGCGGTTGCAACGCCATCGTTTCCATTTTTTTCGTCCAGGATGCGGTTTTTCCTCTTTGCTCAGTGTGCTACTTGTCCCCATTTCGCTTATTTCTTGCGATGAAACATCTTCCAGACTCCGTGAACCAATTGATTGCACTGTTCGTTTTAAGCCACTGGCAGCTCTGTAAAACTTAAGCGGAATTTAAGCTCGTGGATTGATGTACGGATTGGCCATGAAAGTACCTTTTAGTCTACTGGATGACTGGTTTAAGAGGCTTTTATTTTCAAATATGTCTTACGTAGCTTATGTGCACACAGAAACATGGACCATGATGATGATGTTTATGTACAGTGCAAGCTGTTATATACAGCGAAAATAACTTATTTGTGCATGCTGTGGTGTACACTGCAAAAATTGTACAAGGACAGATCATTCATGAACATCGATATGAGTAAACTTATATAAACAGTAGGCTATATGCACAAACAAGGGGGGGGGGTCATTCACAGTGCAAGTTGACGTTTTTGCATTCATCTGTGAGGACAATTTGCTCTCGTGCTAAAGAACAATATTGCACAAAAAGACATGTTTTTAAAGAAGAAACGGGAAATTCGCCCTGCAATTTCACAATGGTACAATCTCTAGCCCACCTCATCAGTAGGCGAGGAAAAGCATGGACACTGTGTTGTTTTTTTACAATAATGAATCGCGTAGACTACCGCCTTAGGAAGACCTCCTCTCCCAGCATGACTAGTTCTTCATTGAGATGCATAAGCATTACGTTTCTTAATTGGCATAGCAGAGGAAACATGGCTCTCCGAGGGTGTCCTTTCAGATGTACCAGTCTTCGCTTTCATAAAACGAAAGCTCCAATAACCATTAAGAGTTCGACAAAGGTATCCTGTGGCGGGACTTCAACTGCATACTTATTTGGAACATACTGATAATCATGCGCCAAAAGGTGCGTGATACTATGCATTCATTAAAGACAAGATCAGCGTTTCGACGCGGCCGCATTGCGGACATGTGGCGGAGGGCGCCATGCCCCACGCCGCAAGGCAGTCGGACTTCGGAGGGGAGGGACGTGTTTGTAAGAGTCCAACGTCTTTTTAGGCGACATTTCCGGCACTGTTCTTCAGTTAGGCTTTTAAAAGCTATTTGTTCACTCATGTCGGTGAGAGAGATTTTCACCAGTTCTTGAACTGGGAGATCGTTTCGCCGATGTTGCAAAGATTTGATCACATGTGTGTAATACGCCGGTGGCTGTTCAGCAGGTGGTCCCGTGTCGTTCGTTAAACCAAAAAATCTTCTTGGGGTACCTAGCAGAGACACTACGAGTTGCCTGCGTCGATACGATGAGTTCTCTTAGAATTCCCAGGCGTTTTTTGAGAGCCAACATGCGGGGCATTACATCAACGTTTGGCATGCTGGGTCCTATCCATTTTACTGGTAGGTAGACCAAGGCTCTAGCAACAGCTTCAGCGTGGCCATCCCCAAAAAAAGGAGTCGCAGGCAGTGGCCACTCTCAGCAAAACCCGACGAAGTGGTCGAGCGATTCTGGCTACATAAAGTAGTGGCGCTGTTATGCTTGATTTAATAAGACAAGCTCTTTTAGTGAAATGTAAATGCAAATTTCTGGCGACTTCTCTGCGTCTGTCCCCTTGGCATTGAATCTCTTTGCATGTGGTGCGGGCTACCTCACTAGTCGAAAGGAAAGTTACACATAAGTCTTCAACTCCATGGACGATTTGGGCGTCATCAGGGAACTCTTCATTGTGCACTCCAAAACACAATGCCTTGCTTTTTCCAGGATTGAGACGTGCTCCCTACAGGTAACTATACGTGTTAAATATTGGCAAGAAGGCTCCGTTGCTATCTATGTTCCGAATAAACAACGAGATGTCATCGGCCGATGCTGCTACTTTTACTTCGCCCAAGCCTGGGAGAGGAAAACCGCGTATCGAAGTGAATTTCTGAATTTGTTTCAATAATGGATCTATGCATACTACAAAGAGAATTTCGGAGAGGGGACAGCCTTGTCGATTGAACCTACTTATTGCAATAGGTTCAGATGTATAGCCATTTACTAATAATGACATTTCTGAGTGTTTCTACAGTAAGCGGAGGACGTCGGTTAAATGTGCTGGGCAGCCACAACACTCATGCACAGCGAAGAAATAGTTCCATTCTACGCGATCAAAAAGTTTTTCCTTGCCCAAAGAAACAAAAATGCCACATATTTATGTCCTTGTAGCATACGTGAACAAGTCGCGAGTAAGCACAAGCGAGGAATAGATCGTACGACCTGGAACACATCATGTTTGTATGTCGCTTACTATTTTCGGCAGAATGGTAGTTATGCGGTTTGCAAGGATGGCTGTCAATATCTTATAATCTGGGTTAAGTAAGGAAATGGGCCTCCACGCCCTTGGATCGCATGACTCTCTCTCGATTTTAGGCAAGAGTATAACTCTGCTCTCTCGAAACGTATTCGGTCTGATTCCATCAGCAAGAAGCCCATTTAGCATTGTCAAAAGGTGGACTTGCATTGTTTAAAGGAATGTTTTTTAGAAACTGAAAGGTATCCTGTCAGAGCCGGTGGTGGCGGTTGCGTTCATGTGCTGAAGCATCAAGCGAAACTCATCCAGCGTCACTGGGTTGCACAGACCATCGCGAAGCTCTTCCGGTACGCGGGGAATTCTCGCACCAAACTCATTAACTATGGTGGCATGGTTCACGTCGCTCGCGTTGTCCGCCCTGAAAAGATTCGAAAAATGTGTTTCAAAGACCCCACTATGTCTTCCTCTCGTGTCCATTGTTCGCCGTTTGGGAACTGAAGCAAAGCGACATGCATTTGTTCCCCCAAGGAGCCGTTGCGAACGCTTCGAAGAACAGCTGGATCTGAAACCGGTCGTCCATTAATGAAAGACTGCGTAGCCGTGCACGAACTAAGACGTAGCAAAAGTTCGTACCACACCTTTAACTGATCGAGAAAGTCATGCAATGCGAACGTCAGCGTCTCACCTCTTCGTACAATACGCGCTTTTCGTAGCGTGTCATTTATATCCGTCGTTAGGCGCGCTCTCCTTTCGCGCCCTGCTTTGAAAAGCTCGGTGCGTCAACTGTTTTTTATTGCATCCCAGTTACGGGGTTCAGGTGGCGTATCGCACACTTGCTCTAGTGTATTGCGCAGTAATGCTACGCTTTCTGGGTCGTGTATGAGTGTGGTGTCGATTTTTCAATGGTTTCTAAAGGTAGTGGATTGCTCAAAGAAAAGTTTTACGGATACTGGAAAGTGGTCTGTAATGCATGGAGCGTCCGGTGAAAAATGTAGGACTTCGCAACTAAGGTCATATGTGGCTAGCACTTCAGGAAAATAGTAGAGATCTAGCCGGGTCATTTTGGAGCCTCGTTGCCACATGGCGATGAAGTCATTCCTGTGAGTGTCGACCCACGCATCCATGAGCTTGAAATTGCGGATGAGTTGTCGCAAGTTGGCTTGCTCTCTGTAGTATACAAACTATTCACAAAAGTAATTGCTAACAGAGTAAAGAAAACATTAGATTTCAATCAAGCAAAGGCACAAGCGGGATTTCGAACAGGCAACTCAACAATCAACCACATTCATACTATCAATCAGATAATAGAGAAAGGCTCAGAATATAACCAACCACTATACATAGCCTTCATAGATTACGAGAAGGCATCTGATTAAGTAGAAATATCAGCCGTCATGCAGGCACTGCGTAATCCTGGCGTCGATGAAGTATATACAAATATCCTGGAAGAAATCTACAGGGGATTAACTGATACCATAGTGGTTCATAAAGGAAGCAACAGAATGCCAATCAAGAAGGGCGTAAGGCAGAGAGACACAATCTCCCCAATGCTATTTACCGCGTGTTTAAAGGTGGTTTTCAGAAGCCTAGAATGGGAACAGTTAGGGATAAGAGGTAATGGAGCGTACCTTAGTAACCTGCGCTTCGCCGATGACTTTGAATTGCTGAGTAACTCAGGGCACGAATTTCAACTCATGATTACGGAGTTAGACAAGGAGCGCAGAAAGGTTGGCCTTAAAATAATCTGCAGAATACGAAAGTAATGTACAACAGCCTCAGAAGAGAGAAGCGTTTTGAGATAGGTAATATTGCACTTCAAATTGTAAAAGACTATGTCTACTTAGGGCAGGTAATAACCATGGAGCCGAACCATGAGATTGAAGTAACTAGAAGAATAAGAATGGGGTGGAGCACATTTGGCAAGCACTCTCAAATTATGACAGGTAGAATGCCACTATGAGAGGTAGAATGCCACTAGTTCATGGTATATGATAGTTCACTGTATTCATGGCACTGTGGCGCAACGCTCGCTAAACCTTTCTCAAACCGAAAAGGTTACGCCTAGCGAGTACAACGCAGACACCTTTTCTTGTCAGATAGTGCTCAATGTACATGCCTATGGCTGCTAATATCCACGGGGTGAATGATGAAGAGTGGGGCGAAGCGTCAGTCCGTCCATTCGTTCTTGCTTCCATCCATCCACTTGTTCGTCTGTGTTGCCGTTCATGCTTCCATCCGACCGTCCGTGCGTGCGTCTGTTCATGCATCCAACCCTGCGTTCGTCCATGCATCCGCCTCTGCGTCCATCCATTGATTCATTCTTCTGTGCATCCGTCCGTGCGTCCGTCCATGCATCTGTCTGTGTGTCTGTTCGTCCATCTAGTCGACACTCCAAGTATCATATTTTATCATATATTCTGCATAAAGAAGCATCGCCATCCAGCGCACATGTAAAGGACTAAACGAGAGGTGGCACACGCACACTTTCTTACGGCTTGCGTTTCATGTGTACTTCCCACCTTTAACCACCTCGAGCTTATGGTATATACTAGTTCACTGTATTCATGGCACTGCGGCCCAAAGCTCGCTAAACCTTTCTAAAACCAAGGTGGTTAGGCCGAGCGAGTATAACATAGCAACCCTTTTTTGTCAGATAGTGCTCAATGTACATGCAAATGGCTGCTAATGGGTAATGAGAGACAGGAGAATTTCGCTTTTGGTTAACGCGCACGCTGGAAATTTTTTATTGTTCAACAACGCACAGGAGAAATCTCCCCCCAGCACCACCTTGCAGGTAAAAGCGCAAGACATGTTACGCACTATTTCGAGGGACGAACGGGTGCCGCTTCATGGAGCTGCTTCGGGCAATAAGCGGGGTTGAGTCATAATGAATGAGGATTCTTCCCTTGTTCTCGGGTTGAAAAATGTCCCTGTGTTGGAGCCTTCTAGAGTGCATGAGGCGTCTGTGTAGATTATATATTTTTCGTTAGGTATCCTTTCAAGGTGTTCAATATGCCGCGGAGCGTAGTATGCCCTTCGCTGATTGTCTGAGGCTTGGCTCATAAGTTTTGGAAGCAGCCGATTGTCTGTCACGGTAATAGCTTCCCATGGCAGAATGGTGGGTATAATTTCAGGCAGGTCTTGGTTGCTCAGACCTAGCTCGTTCCTGATGGCTCTTTCAGCACGGGTTAACTTGAGGCGCTCATTTTGAGCTTGCAGTGCAGGCTCTACATAGTCACGTAATGGAAGAAGTAGACCTGTTCTGTACAGGTCTTCGACATTGGTGTATTTTGGTAGCCCTGTGGCGATGCGAATGCTTGTTTTGTTGATGCATTTAAGTTTTTCAAGCTGGGTCGGTGTCATTGGCAGGAAGGGTAGTCCATATAGGAGCCTTGAGTGGACGAGCGTTTCTGTGAGCCTTTTAATTTGACGTTCGGATAGGCCCCAGACGCAATTTGTGAACTTTCGCAGCACTATGATTGTCTGTTTCGTAGTGCACAGCGCTTTTTCTACCCGTTGAGTGGACTTGGCGTTTTGTTGATATTTAATGCCGAGTACCTTAATTTGCTCTTTGCTCTGTATGCTTGTGTTGCGTAAAGTAAGTTGGATTTAATCTCGAATAAATTGCTGCTTACTGTGGTTTGTAGGTTTCAGAACAACTATAAATTCTGTCTTTTCTGGTGGAATCCGGAGACCTTGCCTGTCAAGGAAAGTGGTAATAACATCAATTGCCTTCTGGAGTTGCTGCTGTTGCGTAGAGATGTCTCGCGCGTTACACCAAATTGTAACGCCGTCGGCATAGATCCCCGCCGAGATGTACTGTACTTCACTTAGAAGAAAGGCAACTGGGCACATTGTTTGTTAAACAGTGTTGGAGAGATAACGGCTCCCTATGGAACTCCGATTTTGTTGAAGTATGATTGACTGATGAAAGAGCCTATTTTTATAGAAAAGGTCCTGCCCTAGAGAAAACTCCGGACGTATTTATACAGCGTTCTACCAACAGGCAGTTCAGACAGCTCTCGTAGTATAGTATCATGGGGCACCAAATCGAAAGCCTTCTTCACGTCAATATCTACAATAGTGCTCGGCCAATAAGGTGAGGGGTTCTTTAGTGTGTCCTCGTATAGGCGCTGGAGTGTGTCTTGAGTAGACAGGTGGGGTCTAAATCCAGTTTGGGCCCAGTGATAGTGCTCCCCATTTTCTAGCATTCATGTGAGGCGCTTGTTTACCATTCGCTCCATCAGCTTTACGATTACTGAAGTTAACGAAATTGGCCGAAGGTTACTTGCAGCCGTCGGAGGTTTGTTTGGCTTAGCCAGTGGTATAACATTCGAATGTTTCCACTCTTCAGGGAGATTGCCGTCTTCCCATGCTTGATTGATGATGGAAAGAAGAGGTGTTAGTTGGTTCTCAGTGAGTTGCTGTAATTGTTTGTAGGTAATCTTATCAGGAACCAAAGCCGTTTTACAATTTGACTCCTTTAGTGCTATTATTAGTTCTTGAATTGTAGAGAGAGCATCCATTATGCCATTGCTTTGTTTTTCCTGTGGCCACTTTGGATACTCCGAATGCCTTGCTGGTTGTGGAAGAAATGTGTTGGCACACGTATCAGCGGTGGCTGGTGCTGATGAATGGGAAGCCAAACAGAGTTTTTCAGCTGCTGTTCGAGTTTTGCCCCGGCCTTCCAATGATTTGATAATGTTCCACAGTCTTTGATTAATAATTCTATCATGTAGCTGGTTGCAGCAATCCTGCCACTGTTGCCTACGTAGCTTGCATGCGTACTTTGATGCTTGTCTTGTAAGAAGCTTAAGCTTCAGGCGATTGCAAGCTCATTTTTCAGTCCTGTATGCATGGAAAGCAGCTATGCGTGCCTCCCACAACTTTAAGAGGTGCCTATTGGGCGCAGGCTTTTGAGGAATCTTTTTGTAGGTTTTGCTTGCCTTCCTTGTCGCTTCTCGTATATGTTTTGTAAATTCGTCGAGGGTGAATGTTTTAGGGCATCCGCCCATATAAGATCAATACTTGTCCCAGTCAATGAAGGAACACTTCTTTGACAAAGTAAAAGTTTCGCCCCAGGCAATCACAAGTGGTAAGTGGTTGCTTCCAATATTTTCGGGCTATAAGTTCCAGTGCGTACCTTTTGGTAGGTGCCAAACCCACGTTAGGTCTGGCGATGTATTATTCTGATTCGCGCCACCAATCCTTTTGTATTGGCCTGGCGTGTTGAGGAGAGTAAAGCCGCTGTCTTCCAAAGCTTTTTTGAGTTGCTTCCCTTTGGGAGAATCTTGTGAGTATCCCCAGAAGAGACAAGGTGCGTTAAGGTCTCCCTGAATTAAAGTTACACCTTTAGGGTCTATTTTACTGAGGGGTAGCTCCACAATACTTGATTTGGGAGGGCTGTAGCAGTTTAATATTTCGTATGTCTTGCCTTCTATTTTAGTATGAGTCTGAATGCACGAGAATGAAACTGAAGAGAGGAGGTCATGGACCGCCGGAAGGTTTTTTCTTTGTATACGTAACAGATCGACCAGATGAAATGACGGCATAGCCTAGAATGGGGCAATATTTACCCGGTTCCTGCACGGAAATGATATCGGGAGTTTTTTGGAGAGCGTTTGTGATGTAAAGGAAGTCATCAACTTTATTGGGAAGGCTTCTCGCGTTCCACTGAACTGTCAGAGGCATGATTCTGAATCTATGGTTTCTTCTTGATCTGCACTTACAATAGGCCGGACGCGTTTGTACCTTTAGCCGACGATTTTGGTTTGAGTGTCTGAATTATGCGTTGCATGTGCTGTAGCTGTGCAGTGAATCGCTCGTAGCGACGCTCATATTCCTCATGCTTGGGGGGGAGTTGGCCTTGACTCAAGGTCTGAGCATCTCCGACAGCGTTTTGTTCTTTCGATTGGATAATCACAGTTTTAAGTTCATCAATAGTTTTCTGTTGGTCACTGATAATTTGCCGATACTTGTTTTGGGTGTTTCGTAGTTCTGCTAGTTCTTGCAGAACGCTTGGATGCGTCTGTGGTGCAGGCGAGGCATTAGGAGGAGACTGCGTGTTATGCACCTTAGCTGCATGTGTGGTGGGGGACGCTAGCTGCGTCGGAGGTTGTGTTGCCGACTGCGGACGCGTCTGCGGTGTGAGTGTTGGCTGATCGGTAGAAAGAGACGGAAAGTTTTGTTCCTCTGACTGTTGCGCCTTCTGGGTTTTTTTGCCTGACGCGCAGTGATTTGGTGACGAATAGGGTGCCGCTGGCTTGGGTTGTTTGTTCACACGCTTACGAAGAGCAGCAGTAGCTGCTGCTACCTTTGGATAGTCAGGCGAGCGCGAGTCATGGGGTCCATTGAAGTGTATGCATTTCGGAGTACAGGTAAAATTCTTTGCAGGTTTCGTATGGCACTTTGTGCAAACTCCTGGGTCCCTTTTAGGAGCTGTGCAAACGTCAGCTCAGTGCCCTATGCCTAAGCAGTTCAAGCATGACGTTATCTTAGGTCTGTATTTGGGCATAGGGAAATGTGCTGATTCAAAAGCCACGTATTCTGTTGAACATGATTAGTGCGGTGTTAGACGACCCGAGAGGCCGCGCTGACACGATTTCGTGAGTTGAACTTGTCAGGCCTTGCATTAACTGCTCTTCAGTTAATCCCTTGTTTATGTGAATGACACCTCTTATGCGCCCTTCATGGAGCGCAACATATGTTTTAAACTGCACGATTTGATCGTCAATGATCAGGTGGTCCCGGTTCAGCAATAGATGTGCAGCTTGCTCTGTGTAGCAATCAACTACTGCTAGGTTAGACTTGGTGAGGAGTCTGCAGTGAATGTCCGACCCCTTTATTTGAGGAAGACATAGACGGAGTCTATACGCAAACTGGTACGGGGAATCTGGGTGATGGTAATTGCTTTAGGCCTCCACATTATGGTCTCAAATAGGGTCTGTGGTTGTGGGGACGTTGGTGGCTTGGGTCGCGGGAGTTTTCGGTTCTGTACTACAGTCCAGCTTTCCTGGTCGTCCATAGCTGTATGCTCGGATGCCGCATGATGTTCAGCAAAAAGATGCGGGCTTACTTGGTTTCCTGTGGTGGTGGGGCAGTTTGGTGATGTGTCACTCGGAAGCCCTGACCGGGATGATCTTTGGGTAGTGGGGTCCGCTGGCTGGCTGTTAGAAGCATTTTCCAGTTGGCTGAGGGGTTGGAATCTTGACGGTGCGATCATCTCCTCTCATAGGGGAGCTCCCCTACAAGGGGAGCCGCCTCGGTGATGAGCGGAACAAGAGAACCGTTGACAGACGCCAGAAGCGTTTATTGCGGCAGCGCGCCGCGAAAACCTTCCAGCTCGCCGGTCGAGAAGCGTCTGAAGAAAGTGTGCGTGTGCCACCTCTCGTTTAGTGCTTTGAATGTACGCTGTATGGCGGTGCTTCTATGGGGGAATATATGATGAAAAGATTCGGACGCACGGACGGCCACACAGACGGACGCATGGACGGACGGAAGCCAGAACGAATGGAAGGACGGATGCTTCATCCCACTCTCCATCGTTCACCCTGTGGAAATGCTGCCGTTTTTTCTCAGAACGCGCTTTCGTCTAAGGTCCTCTTCATGTAAGACACGTGGGTTATCGACTTCAGAATTTGCATAGAAGTGGAGAGCAGTATAGTTTGACCCTTAACCTAGCCATCACAGCTGTGTTCAGAAAAAAGTGATGAACGATTTTGAGCATCTCTGATTATACTATGGGAGAGCATAATGCCATCCCGTGGGCGTGCACTTGATGAGGCCACGTTGACGGAAAATCACAGTATATACACGGAGTGAATCATGATGACTGGGGTGGAGCGTCCGTACATCTGTCTGTCCGAATGTGCGGCCATCTTTCCGTTTAACAGTGCGTTCGTCTGTCCTCCCGTTCATCCGTGCTTTTGTGCTTCCGTCCATTCGTTCATCCGTCTGTACGTGCATGAATGCGTCTGTCTGTCTGTCTGTCTGTCTGTCTGTCTGTCTGTCTGTATGTCTGTCTGTGTGTGTGTGTGTGTGTGTGTCTGTCTGTCTGTCTGTCCGTCCGTTTGTCCATTCGTTCATTCATCCTTCCGTTCATTCGACGCTGCCGGTTACGCCTGGCAGAAGACAAGGCTAAACTAAGGGGCTTCGTCCCTACAATTGTTTCGTGTGCAAGTTCACTAATTTTACCCCAGACGGTTGTTGTAATTAAAAAACCAGGTTAACAATTTTGAGTACTTCGAGAGCATTCTATAGGAGAGAATTTGTCCTGTGGTCCTCAGGCCCTATGAGGCTACGTCGCCAATGATGATGATGATGATGATGATGATGATGATGATTATATGTGGTGTTTTTTGGCGCAAGGGCCGTTTGATGGCCAAAGAGCGCCAGTTCATGAGACAGGAATGTGGACAATGATTGTGATTACCGGCTGTATAAGGGCCATAAAATTCCTCGCAGTAAAGCGGGTAAAAACATACAATTAATAAAGTCATGACCATGCTGTGAAAGGTGTGTGTGGTGCGAATAGATGGCAAAAGTTAATGATAATAAAAACAATGGTGGACATGTATGGCATTAGCACAAGTGCCTCACTGGTTCATACCCTTGCGTCCAAGGGCCGTGAGGCAAGTGTTTTTTGTGTAGCCACCGCAGCGAAAACCTCTCTGGAGAGGTCGTGCTACGGTATGCCCGGGTATATGACATGAAAGCTATGAATTTCTTTAAAAAACGCTAACAATGATTTGTGACTAAAAAGCGATTCCCTACCGACAAACATTGTAGGGTGTAAAGGTATATGTTGTCGGTAGGATAATGGAAAGTGTTGTCTTCTTAGAGTGTCCAACTGTTTACCTTGAATTAAAACGTGAAGAACTGTTAATGCCTCACCACATTTATCACACAACGGTGGATCACCACCGGATAAAAGGTGTGTGTGTGTGTTGTGTATGTGTGTCCTATCCTGAGTCTTGTTAGTGTTACCTCTGTTAAGCGTGATTTTGATACTGGTGGCCAATGGCCAAGGTGTGGCTTGATAACGTGTAGTTTGTTTTGTGTGTGTGTATCCCACTTGCTCTGCCAGTAGTCCCTGAGTTTTCGTTTGAGAGACGGCTTAAGATCAAGGGCCGGGATTGATGAAGGTGTAATGGCGGTGCTTTCGTGGGCGGATGCCGCAAGCTGATCCGCCATCATGTTGCCTTGAATCTCACGGTGCCCTGGCACCCAGCACACAACTACATGTCGGTTGAGTGTGTAAAGTGTGCATAAAATGGAGTAAAGTGAAACGAGGACAGGGTTTTTTTGTTTTTTAAGACTATGCAGAGCTGTTACCACACTGAGGGAGTCTGTATAAATTACGGCTTTTTGTATTTGTGATTGTTTGATGTGTTTAGCTGCCACAAGTATCGCGTAAGCTTCCGCTGTGAAGATACTTGTGCCTGGATGTAGAGGGCCAGCATCCGAAAAGGAAGGGCCAACAGCAGCGTAGGACACAGAGGAGTTAGTCTTGGAGGCATCTGTAAAGAACTCAGGACGTGTGTATTTGTGTTGAAGTTCCAGGAAGTATGTTCGAATATGGGCAATAGGTGCATGTTTTTTTACTTCTAGGAAAGACACATCGCAGTCTATAGTCTGCCATTGCCACGGTGGCGGGTATGCTACAGGAGCCATTAAACTGTGTTCAAGTGACACTCCAGTTTCTTCAGCTAGACCCTTCAGGCGAACTGAGAGGGGCTGCCTCATCGAAGGCCTGTTTTGAAACAGAATGTAGCTCGACAGATCATTAATAGTAGAGTATGAGGGGTGCTTCTTGTCTGCTTTCACCTTAAGAAAATAAACAAAGGACATGTAAGTTCTCTGCAGATGAAGCGACCACTCATTTGACTCAACGTAAAGGCTTTCTACGGGGCTGGTACGAAAAGCACCCGTAGAAAGGCGGATGCCCAAATGGTGCACGGGGTCCAGCATCTTCAACGCACTTTGAGTCGCAGAGTGATAAACAATGGCCCCATAATCTAAGCGGGTGCGAATAAGGCTTCTATACAGGTTCATGAGACAATGCCTGTCACTACCCCACGTAGTACGTGACAACACTTTTATAACATTCATGGCTTTTAAACATTTTGTTTTTAAATACTTGATGTGCGGTACGAAGGTCAACTTGTTTTCCAAGATTAAGCCTAAGAATTTATGCTCCGCATTGACAGACAGACGTTGACCGTTCAGTTCAATGTCAGGTTCTGAGTGCACGCCTCTCTTTTGGGAGAACAAGACACAGGTGCTTTTTTCTGGGTTCAGCGGGAATCCGTTTTCCTCTGCCCATTTGGACACCTTGTTTAAACCTAACTGAACCTGCCGCTCACACATTGCTAGGTTGCATGACTTAAAGCCAATCTGGACGTCATCTACATATGTGGAATAAAACATGCTGCGGGGGATGGACAGGTGCAAGGAATTCATTTAGATAATAAAAAGTGTACAACTAAGTACACCACCTTGCGGTACTTCCGTTTCTCGCACAATTGTTTGGGAGAGAATACTGCCCACACGGACACGGAATTTCCGATTGGACAAGTAACTCTCGATTATGGAAAGCATTCTACCGCGTACACCCAGGTGAGACAAGTCTCTTAATATGCTAAAATGCCATGTTGTGTCGTAAGCCTTATCGATATTAAGAAACACAGAGAGGAAGTATTGTTTGTGGGCGAAAGCGTCTCGGATCTGTGCCTCGATACGCACCAGATGGTCGGTGGTGGATCTACCCTCTCGAAACCCACATTGGTATGGGTCGAGCAATTTGTTTGTTTCTAAGTAGTGGAGTAAGCGGCAATTAATCATTTTTTCAAATAGCTTGCAGAGGCAGCTTGTTAACGCTATAGGTCTGTAACTTGATACAATAGAGGGATCTTTTCCCTGCTTCAAAATTGGAATTATAACAGCCTCCTTGTGATCCCCTCCAGGAGGAGGGGATCACACCCGAAAACCATATGCGATTATAAAGAGAGAGGAGGGTTTCTTTAGTTTCGGAAGGTAGTTGCTTCAGCATCGCGTACATTACGTTGTCAGAACCCGGGGTAGATGTATTACAGCAGCTGAGTGCTGTTCGCAGTTCTGCTAAGCAGAATGGTGCATTATATGCCACATTTCTTCAGGATTTTCTTTCTAACTTTTGTTTTTCTATTCGTGCCTTGCAATTCTGGACGGATTCGGAGTAGTGTGAGGAGCTCGATATGTGTTCGAAATGTGTGCCAAGAAAGTTGGCTTGATCCTCCAAGCTTTCCCCAAGGCTATTAACTAGTGGAAGAGAATACGTTTGTTGGCCCTTAATTTTCTTTATTTTACTTCACACTTTTCCCTCGTCTGTGTACGAGTTGATACTCGATATAAACTTTGTCCAGCTCTCTCGTCTAGCTTGTCGGCGCGTCCTCCTTGCCTGCGAGTTGACCCGCTTGAAATTTTCCAGGTTTTCTGCTGTAGGGGAATCGCGAAGCAACGCCCATGCTTTGTTCTGAGTGGTCCGTGCTTTCCTGCATGCGTCGTTCCACCATGGGACTCGCCGTTTAGAACACATGCCACTCGTTTTGGCAATACATTTAGATGCGGCATCAAGTACAAAAGCTGTAAAATATGTGACAGCGTCATCTATGGTCAGGGCAGACAGCCCAGTCCATGTCATGTGTGCAAGACTTCTATACCTTTCCCAATCAGCTGAGTCAATCTTCCATCGAGGAACCTGCGGGGGTAGTTGATCTTTGTTCGGCGCACTCAGGATGATTGGGAAGTGATCACTCCCATAAGGGTTTTTAAAGACGTTCCACTTAAAAACAGGTAAAAGGGACGGTGATGAAATGCTAAGATCTATGGAGGAGTATGTGTTGTTTGCAAGGCTAAAATAGTAGGCTCCTTCATATTTAAAAGACATAAACTAGAAGATAAAAGGAGCTGCTCAATGAGACGTCCTCGCGCATCACAGTGAGCATCGCCCCGCAGGACAAGGTGTGCATTAAAATCACCTAGAACCAGAAATGGCTGTGGGAGTTCATCTAATAATGATTCCGGATCACGTCTGTGTAGCTGTTGATGCGGTGGTATATACACAGAACATATGGTAATGAGTTTGTTAAAAAGTACAGCTCGAATGGCCACTGCCTCCAGGGCCGTTTGGAGCTTCAGATGCTGGCATGCTATACTACGATCGACTATAATGGCTACACCACCAGATGGTACGACAGGATCCTCCCGGTCTTTTCGGAAAATAATATATTGTCGTAGGAAGTCCTTGTGCTTAGGAGTTAAGTGCGTTTCTTGCACACATTGCACTTTCGCGTTAAACTTACACAGAAGTTCTTGGACGTCATCTAAATTTCTAAGTATTCCCCTTACGTTCCACTGTATGATTTTGTCCATAGTGGAAAAAAAATGGGAAAAAGTGCTGTGTGCAAAGAAGACGGGGATTAACTCATTTTACAGGGCCTTTGTCAGGCCCTGTAATCGGCGTTCTGTCCTTTTTAAGGCGGTCGAGCGAAGCTCGCCGCTCCTTCGGCGCTTCCTGCGCCGTTTGGCTTGAACTGGTGTCCATAGCCTCTTGCGAGGCACTGGACACGCGCTCTAAAGAGCGATCTGTGCGTCGCTTAGACTTCGCCTCAATCGACGAAGTCTTTGTCCCCACCGAGCTGGGGGTTGATGGAGCCCCCTTGGCCTCGTGATTGCCCTGGCTGCTGTCAGAGCTTGTAGAGGTCACTGGTGTGGACAGGCTGAATGTGGGCAGGGCAGCGCTGGCTGTTCCCGCCGCAGGGGCTTGTGGCATTGGCCTCGGCACGCTAGGCGTGGTCCGGGCAACTGCCAAGGGCCTTTGTGGTGCCGCCCGTCGTTGCACCACTTCGGCAAAAGGTGTTTTTAGTGCTAATGATAACGAGACTCGTTGTCTTGCTTCTCTGAATGTGATATTTTCCTTAACTTTTATAGTTATCATTTCTTTTTCTCTTTTCCAGGCTGGGCACTCTGTGGAGTATGCGGGGTGGCTACCTTCGCAGTTTGCACAGAGGATCTCGTCATGACTACATTCATCAGCACTGTGGCCGGTTGTGCCACACTTAGCACACATCAGCTGTCCTCGGCAGCTCTGGGATGCATGACCAAATCGCTGGCATTTGAAACAACGCCTCGGGTTTGGAATGAAAGGTCGGACATGGAGTTTTACATAGCCAGTTTCGAGAGTCTCAGGTAAAGTGGTTGAATTGAAGGTGAGTATCAAGTGCTTTGTTGCTATTTCATTGTTGTTACGTCTGATTTTTATGCGCTGGACATGTATCACACCTTGGTCCTTCCATCTATCAAGAAGCTCTTCTTCACTCAGTGTCATCAAATCTTCGTCCGATACCACGCCCTTCACTGTATTCATGGTACGATGTGCGCTCACAGAGACGGGGATGTTACCAAAAGCTACAAGGTGCGAGAGTTTATTGTACTGTTCTTTGTCTTTTATTTCGAGAAGCAGATCACCACTTGCCATCTTCGTGGCCTTATAACCGGTTCCAATGGTCTCTCTCAAGCACTTGGCTACAAGGAAGGGTGAGATTGTTCTAGCTTTTGTAGATGATTGTTCGCAGTGGAGGACATGGTACTTTGGGAAAGTTTCTCTGTTTTTGGGCCAAAGTAGGAAAGTTGCGTCGGTGCGTACCCTTTTCGAAGCACGATCAGTTAAAGAGGGGGTCGGGGATCCCATGAGAAAATGTTTATTTTTCGGTAACGGCGCCTACCACCCACCACGGAGTCCAACGAGGGGACGTGGCAGAGCATGTGGGTATGTCTGCGCAACGCCAGCAGTACGCAGTTACTATAACCCAATATGGTTTACCCTAGTTTGGATAGCCACACAAGGTTAACCCTTGCCGCCAGGAAAAATTGGAAGTAATATGAAGTGAGGAGAAGACAGGAAAGATGTAAAGTGAGAACGAAAGACGAAGATATAGGGAGAGAGAGATAGGAAAAGGCGACTGCCGATTTCCCCTGGGTGGGTCAGCCCAGAGGTGCCGTCTACGTGAAGCCGGGGCCAAAGGGGTGTGTTGCCCCTGCCGGGGGGCCTTAAAGGTCCAATCGCCCAGCGTTGGCTCAACCCCCAGGATCCCCTTTTCCCCGAACACGGCAAAGCCACGCACGGCTAGGCGTGGGAGGGAGTCAAAACTCCCCCGTTAGCTCGGGTCCGTGGTGTCGCTACACACCAAACGCCTACTTGCGCAGGCGCCCCTGCGGGGGAGGCTACGTCGCCAAAGATTTTGACATACATCTATAGGGTTTGCCAGTAATTCCAGTAATCACACCGCTCTTTGTGGGTTTGAAAATGTGTTTGACAATTTAGCATACTATACTCTGTTTCCCAAATTTGGTTGAGCACTACCAAAGCTACGGGGTGTAAAAAAGCGACGCGCTTGCGTAGCGACACGTAGTCTCACATGCAATTGCCTTAAAATTGGCAGATTTGGCTGAAATCAGCATTTCTTAGGCGTGCTTCATGCCACATAGAGACAATATATTGCCACCATCTCTTCTTATATTTCATTATCACCTTGTTTTACTGTAAGTAATTCTCGGCGCAAACTACGCCGGCGCCATTCGAGAAGCTTTGGCACGGCAGTAGATCAGTTTATCAAGATTACTCCCACTTTGTCAACAGTACAGTTTATTCTAGAACGTACGTCTCCGCTAGCGCTAACGCTAGAATACTCGATGGCAAGTGTATAAACGCAGACACGTCTCGCTGCTTATCAGTTGATCGATGGCCGACGCTCTGTTCGCTGCTACCAGTGCCAGTGTCTCGCTGTAATCATACCTTCATTTTACGTGGCCACAAGTTCGGCCGAATAAACAGATTATTCTTCAAAGTACTGTCGACTCCCTTCGTCGACGTCACGAACCCGTGACAATATGTTTACTTTTGTTCGCATTTATTTGTTACGCAATTATTTACTTGTGTCAGTTACCGCTGATAATTGTGCTTGCCAATCAACATGGCAGCACCCATGCAAAAGTGACTGCCCGCTTCGATTCAGACTTGCTCTTGCTAAATCCTTCCTACGCTGACAGTAGTAAACAAATGATGAAATCAGCTATCGACTTGTTTCACCTCAATCTGGCACTAAAGCATCAGGTACGTTTTGTCGATATTAGCGAGATATACTGATTGCTTAGCCGCGCCTAATAAGCCTAACGCACTGAGGCAGTGGTCAAACTGCGTCGTCAGACCAATAATGCTGCATCGCCAAATATCGGACAAGCAACCTCGAACCTGCAGCATTCCGTGCGCGCATCGGATACTCCTTCGGGGGAAACAAAAAAAAAGAGAAAATGGAGCGCTGCAGCGGGAGACGCGAAGGAGCGCGTTGACTGAGAAACAGACATACAAGAGGCACGAACAGCAGTAAAGAGAAACAAAAGAGATTGCGGTTATAAGAGGGAAAAGAAAAGAAAAGTGAGCCCCGTAACTGTCTGCATCAGCGTGCGACGCCTCAACAGTAGCGCACAAGAGATGGGGATAAGGAGAGATTGAAAAGATAACATTAGAGAGAAAGCGAGAGAGAGATAGACTTAATTATTTTCCGGCAGATTACTGCGATGGGCTCCCACCTAGGGGCCAACGGAGAGACCGTGTCTCCCGGCAGCTTCCTTGGCCTGCTGGATCGTCCAAAGTTGTTTGTCCAGGCCCGAACTGAGAAGCGCAGTCCGCCAACGCGCCCGAAGGTCTTCATAGGAGGCCGCGACCTCAGAATTTCTGACTAATGCTGGACATTCCCATAGGTTATGGTCGAGAGTGGCTCTGGTGGTACAGTACTGGCATAGATTAGAACTATAGATGTCAGGATATATGTGGTGCATGATTACAGGGTTCGTGTATGTGCGTGTTTGTAGCTGTCGCCACTGAACGGACTGGGCTCGATTTAGCTTGGAGTGAGGCGGAGGGTACTCCCGCCTTTGCAGTCCATAGTGTTGAAGTATGTCATTAAATTTAGTGAGCCGATCGTCCCATTCCCACACCGGCGCAGAAAGGTCCGTTTTGGTGGCCACTTCGTCTGACGTGACTCGGAACGTAATACCTCGAGCCACGTTGTGCGCCACTTCATTCGGATTGGCCTCCGCGTTACCTAGTGGTGTGTGGGCACGGAACCACAAGATGTGTACGTATTTGTCCGCCTCGTGAATTTTGCCTCTACTAAGATTCGCGATGCCGCGGGAGAGATTCTACCGCTGGCGTAGTTTCCGTGTAAAAAATTTTTTCCGTGTAAAAACAATTTTGATAGCTTAAGGTAACCTGAAGATGCAGAGTTAGAAAGAATATAACGAAAACCGCTAATAAACGCATGGCACCCACGTCCTCCCTCGCTCAGAGGAGGAGGGTGGCTCACTGCTTAGGAGAAAGGTACGCCCGTCAGATGAAAGTCTTGAACCACGTGTTTTTTTTTCTTACGATCGCTTTTAACTTTGCTAATAACCTACCGGGAAACTTCTAACTCATACAGTGCAAAGCCCTAATTGTATACCTGTCACCGCTAAGGTTTCATTAGGACAGGAATAATAGTACCGGAACTATTTCGTGACCAAAATTAATCCTAATCACTAAAAAAGATTAATTTGGTAACATCAACTCACAAACGAATTTAAATTTTATCTGCTTAATATATCAATAAACCGCACCCCATAGGCTCATCAGAGGTCCAACTCTGTACTCTCTAGACCCTTAATTAAGGGGGTAATAAGCAGAAATCTCATTTCATGTTTTTATAAAAACAACCCCAAACTTGACTGATACACTGCTGAAACCTACATTTAGAACGTAACAATCCGGGTGTGGCGATGGCATAGTGGTTAGAGCAGCATCCGACTCGCATGCAAGAGGTCCGTGGTTCAAATCCCGGTGCCGCGCAGTTCCCAACAGGCAAAAAAAATCCGCGTGTTGATGGAACTGCATTAAGGGGCCAGAAGTGCGGCCTCACCGTTAACCACTGCAGGGAACGCACTCCCTCACCAGAGAAGGATTGGCCACCCTGGTGCAGTTTCTGGCCACTACCTCCCACATGCGTACGGCAAATAACTCACGGCCCTCAGTTCCCAGCAGCTGCGAAGCAACTGACCATGGCGGTGGTCAGATCTGCAAAGCAGAGGGTGCTAAGAACCTCTGGACTACAGGCCGCCTTTGGAACCTGAACTTGGCAACGTTTAACACTAGAACCTTGTCTAGTGAGGGAAGCCTTGCTGTACTATTTGAGGAGCTAGAGGGTGTTAAATGGGATATAATAGGGCTCAGTGAGGTCAGGAGGACAGATGAAGCCTATACTGTGCTACAGAATGGGCACGTCCTTTGCTATCGGGGCTTGGCAGACAGAAGAGAACTGGGAGTGGGGCTCCTAATTCACAGAAACATAGCTGGCAACAGACAGGAATATTATAGCAATAATGAAAGGGTGGTAGGTATTGTAATTAAACTGAATAAAAGATACAAGATGAAGGTAGTACAGGCTTACGCGTTTACATCCAGCCATGATGACGCTTCAGTTGAAAGCTTCTATGAAGACGTGGAATCGGCAATGAGTAAGGTAAAAACACAGTCTACTATACTGATGGGTGACTTTAATGCAAAGGTAGGGAAGAAGCAGGCTGGAGACCAGGCAGTAGGAGATTATTGCATCGGCACTAGAAACGCCAGAGAAGAGCTACTAGTAGAATTCGCAGAACGCAATAATTTGCGGATTTTGAATACCTTCTACCGAAAACGAGAAAACCACAAGTGGACATGGAGGAGCCCTAATAGCGAAAATACGAACGAAATAGACTTTATAATGACTGCACACCAAGGAATCTTGAAGGATGTGGAAGTGGTTGGCAAGGTACGATGCAGTGACCATAGAATGGTACGGTCTCGAATTCGCCTAGACTTGAAGAAGGAACGACAGAAACTGATACGCAAGAAGCCAATCAATCAGCTTTCACTGAGAGGGAAAGTACAGGAATTCAGAGTGTCGCTGCAGAACAGGTACTCTGCTCTAAGTGAGGAAACCAACCTTAGCGTAGATACAATGAATGATAATCTAACGAGTATCATTACGGAGTGTGCAGTGGAAGTTGGAGGCAGGGTAGTTAGACAGGACACTGGCAAGCTTTCCCAGGAAACGAAGAACCTAATTAACAAGCGTCAAAGCATGAAAGTATCAAGTACAACAGACAAAATAGAACTGGCAGAGCTTTCAAAGTTGATTATTAGGCGTAAAGTATGCGATGTAAGAAGGTATAACAGGGAGAGAATTGAACACGCTCTGACAAACGGAGGAAGCGTAAAAACAGCGAAGAGGAAACTTGGGATAGGCAAAAGTCGGATGTATGCACTAAGGGACAAAGAAGGCAAAATAACTACCAATATGGATAGGATAGGTAAAATAGCGGAGGAGTTTTACAGAGATCTGTACAGTAGCCGAGACAACCACGACCTTAATACTATAAGAACTAGCAGTAACCCAGATGACACCGCACCAGTAATGAGAGAAGTCAGAAAAGCTTTGGAGACCATGCAAAGAGGCAAAGCTGCTGGTGAGGATCAGGTAACATCAGATCTGCTGAAAGATGGAAGACAGATTGTGTTTGAAAAACTATCCACCCTGTTTACGAGGTGTCTCCTGACGGGAAGGGTACCAGAGTCTTGGAAGAACGCTAACATCATCTCAATACATAAGAAAGGAGATGACAAGGACTTGAAGAATTACAGGGCGATCAGCTTGCTCTCTGTAGTATACAAGCTATTTACAAAGGTAATTGCTAACAGAGTAAAGAAAACATTAGAATTCAATCAACCGAAAAAACAAGCAGGATTGCGATCAGACTACTCAACAATTGACCACATTCATACTATCAATCAGGTAATAGAGAAATGCTCAGAGTATAACCAACCACTATATATAGCCTTCATAGATTACGAGAAGGCGTTTGATTCAGTAGAAATCTCAACCGTCATGCAGACACTGCGGAATCATGGCGTAGATGAAGTATATATAAACACCCTGGGAGAAATCTACAGGGGATCAACTGCTACCATAGTGCTTCATAAAGAAAGCAACAGAATACCAATCAGGAAGGGTGTAAGGCAGGGGGACACAATCTCCCCAATGCTATTTACCGCGTGCTCACAGGAGGTTTTCAGAAGCCTAGAATGGGAACAGTGAGGGATAAGAGTTAATGGAGAATACCTTAGTAGCCTGCACTTCGCCGATGACATAGCAATGCTGAGTAACTCAGGGGACGAATTGCAACTCATGATTACGGAGTTAGACAAGGAGAGCAGAAAGATGGGTCTTAAAATTAATCTGCAGAAAACGAATGTAATGTACAACAACCTCGTAAAGGAGCAGCGCTTCGAGATAGGTAATAGTGCACTTGAAGTTGTAAAAGACTATGTCTACTTAGGCCAGGTAATAACCGCAGAGCCTAACCACGAGTTTGAAGTAACTAGAAGAATAAGAATGGGGTGGAGTACATTCGGCAAGCACTCTCAAATTATGACAGGTAGATTGCCACTATCCCTCAAGAGGAAGGTATATAAAAGCTGTATCTTGTCGGTACTTAGCTACGGAGCAGAAACCTGGAGACTTACAAAGAGGGTTCAGCTTAAATTGAGGACGACGCACCAAGCAATGGAAAGAAAAATGGTAGGTGTAACCTTAAAAGACAAGAAGAGAGCAGAGTGGATTAGGGGACAAACGGGGGTTAAGGATATCACAGTTGAAATAAAGAAGAGGAAATGAACATGGGCCGGGCATGTAGCGCGTAGACAGGATAAACGCTGGTCATTAAGAGTAACTAACTGGATTCCCAGAGAAGGGAAGCGGGTTAGGGGGAGACAGAAGGTTAGGTGGGCAGACGAGATTAAGAAGTTTGCGGGTATAAATTGGCAGCAGCAAGCACAGGACCGGGTTAACTGGCGGAACATGGGAGAGGCCTTTGTCCTGCAGTGTACGTAGTCAGGCTGATATATATATATATATATATATATATATATATATATATATATATATATATATATATATATATATATATTGTGGGCATTTGTTACTTGCATCGTCCTCATCCCTGCATGATCACAATCACCATCATCCGCTTGTCTCTTTGTCCTCATTGCCACTCTGGTTCATCATCATCGTCATCGTCTGTGTACTGGCTCTGCCCGTTCGTTTTGCGAGGTCTTTCCTCAATTAAACGCTGTCGCAACCCAGACTACCAAGACTTCATACGTGGTGGAGGTGGATTTTCGGTCCTCTTACCTCCCGCAGCCCGCTCTACCCGCTGGAGCTTCGTTCAGGCCGCCGATTGCGCCCACTGTCAGGCAGCATGTCCCAGACTGAGCCTACCAGCGCTCATGTCATCAACCACGCACCGACGCAAGCTGCCCCTCCTATTTACATACACGGACATCAGCGGGAACCCCCGCTCTTCGCTGGTCGTCGTGGAGAAGACGTAGAAGATTGGCTCGACGACTACGACCGCGTAAGTGTCGCTAATCGGTGGGACGAGGCCGCCAAACTGCGTTACGTCCCATTTTATCTGACCGGAGTCGCAAAGACATGGTATTTTAACCACGTCATTGACTTACCCGACTGGGCTACCTTCCAGCAGCAGCTGCGACACGCTTTTGGCACCCCGGACGTTCGATCCGCCGTCGCGAAGAGGACACTTGATACTCGCCGACAACATCCCGGTGAATCGTACACTTCATACATCGAGGATGTCCTCGCACTGTGCCGGCGTGTCAATCAATCCATGCCGGAATCGGACAAAGTGCGCCACATATTGAAAGGCATTGGGCCTGTCGCCTTTAATGCACTCGCTGTGCAAAACCCAGCTACCATCGCTGATGTCGTGACGACATGCCAGCGCCTTGATGCGCTGGACTCCGTTCGCCTCCAACCAGACATTGGCGACCACCACTACACGTCAGATGGCCACCTGCGCGACCTTATCCGGGACATTATACGCGAAGAATTGCGGTCCATGGGCTTCACGCCTCCTACACCACGACCTACACAGCCTTCGGGGATGCCCTTACGTGACATCATCAGGGAGGAACTTACAACGCTGACCGGCATTGCGCCTGTACAGCCACATGCTTCACGCCCCATAACCACGTACCCTGAAGTTGCTGCCATGCCTCCCAGCGACGCCCACACGACATTGCCGCGTCCATCCTACGCGTCAGTTGCTGCCGCTCCCCCGGTCAACTACCATTCCGTACCCCCTGACCCTCCGGCCCACCTGACCGCGCTATCTACAGGTGCCCCGAATGTCTTCTATTCCCCACCGTGGCGCTCGTCTCGCCCTGTTTGCTACTACTGTGGCTATCGCGGCCACATATCTCGTTTCTGCCGAAAGCGCCAGCAAGATGAGCGTCGGAACGACGTGCGTGAACGGGATTTGTACGCCGGGGCGTCTTATCAAGGTCGGCGTTATTCGTCTCCCCCGCACCGTTCTCCATCTCCTCCTGCATCGACTGCACCACGAAACAGCCGAAACACGAGACGCCGCTCGCCTTCGCCCTTCCGCCGTTCCACTTCTCCACTTCGGCCCGCCTCATTCACCTCTGAAATTCATTCGGAAAACTAAGTGATGCAGTTTTTGGAGGAAAAACTGCATTCGGAATCAGAACTGAAATTCCTCCATCGGGCCCGTGTAACATGGTTTCTGTGGAAGTGGAAGGAGTGCGAGTCGATGCTTTGGTGGACACAGGTGCGACATTGTCTGTGATACGTGCTGATTTGTGTGAACATTTAAGGAAAGTAATGACGCCTTACGATGGCCCCACATTAGTTGCTGCCCAGGGGAACGTCATTCGCCCTTCCGCGTTTTGTACTGTGCGTGTTTTCATCGACGGCATCCGCCATCATGTCCAGTTTGCTGTCCTGTCCCGCTGCTCTCACCAACTAATTTTAGGGTGGGATTTTCTATCATCTGCTTCCGCGGCGATTTGTTGTGGACAACGCGTCGTTCACCTTGCTGACACGGACTACATGCTTGACGACGACAATCAGAAGCCACTTCGTCTGATCGCTGCGAAAGACATCGAACTGCCGCCACTGCAAGAGCAAATTGTCAGCATTACGTCCAATGACACCTATCACGGGGATGTATTGGTCTCACCGTCACCACTTTGCGTTCGCAAAGGTATAGTTCTTCCGTCCGGTGTCGTTCGTTTTTGCAATGGCTCGGCACTTGTCACCGCTGTCAACTCTACACCGGAGAAGATCTTACTGCCACAGGGCACTACTGTGGCCCATGTTGCTGACTTCGAGCCTGTATTTGTCACGCCACTTCAGGCCATCACATCCAAAGAACCTTGCCTCGGTGAGCATGTTTCTTCCTCCGCGTTTACCACAGCTATCAGCAGCGAACTGACATATTCACAGAGGCAGCAGCTGCTCGCATTGTTACAGAAACATGCAAATTCATTCGACATTTGCTCGTCTAAGCTGGGCCGCACTAATACTACAGCACATCGAATTCAAACTGTTGGGACATCTATCGTACACCGCCGACCCTACCGCGTGTCTCTAACTGAAAAAAAAAATTATAGAAGAAAACCTTGCGGACATGCTTAAACGGGAAGTCATCCGTCCTTCATCAAGCCCTTGGTCGTCTCGCATTGTTTTGGTCCACAAAAAGGATGGCTCTGTGCGTTTTTGCGTGGACTACCGGGCGCTCAATAAGATCACACGCAAGGACGTGTACCCTATGCCACGCATTGACGACGCCCTTGATTCCCTACAAGGCGCGGAATTCTTTTCAAGCATCGACTTGCGTTCTGGGTACTGGCAGATTCCCATGCATGAAGACGATAAGCATAAAACGGCGTTTGCAACCCCCGACGGGCTATATGAATTCAACGTGATGCCTTTCGGGCTCTGCAACGCACCCGCGACTTTTGAGCGCATGATAGATACCGTGCTGCGCGGTCTGAAATGGAAAAGTTGCTTGTGCTACCTGGACGACATTATTATTATTTCGTCAACGTTTCCTGAGCACCTAGAACGACTGGATCAAGTTCTGACGTGCCTTGCCGGCGCCGGGCTTCAAATAAACACTAAGAAATGCTCTTTCGCTAGCAAATCTATCAAGGTCTTAGGACATGTCGTTAGCAAAGATGGCATCCGGCTCGACCCTGACAAGATTTCTGCAGTCCTTCACTTTCCGCGTCCCGAAAAACCAAAGGAGCTTCGCAGTTTCCTTGGCCTCGCCTCCTATTTTCGCCGGTTTATACAGAACTTCGCTTCTATTGCTGCTCCATTACACCAACTACTCGTTTCGAACGTCCCCTTTCTGTGGTCTCAAGAATGTGAAACGGCATTCGAGCTGTTGAAGCGGTCACTCACGTCTGAACCTCTGCTCTGCCACTTTGACGAAGCCGCACCGACTATCCTTCATACCGACGCTAGCGGCCTTGGTATAGGAGCCGTTCTTCTACAACGCGACAAGTCTTCCCTAGAGAAAGTTGTTGCATATGCCAGTCGCGTACTCACCGCTGCTGAAAAGAACTACACTATAACTGAGCAAGAGTGTCTGGCTGTGGTTTGGTCGGTCCAGAAGTTCCGTCCCTATCTCCACGGGCGTCACTTCACAATCGTTACGGACCACCATGCCTTATGCTGGCTTTCTACACTGAAAAACTTGTCCGGACGCTTGGGTCGGTGGATACTGCGCTTGCAGGAGTACGACTTTGACATAACTTACAAGTCAGGCAGAAAACATCGAGACGCCGATGCTTTATCTCGTTGCCCGCTTCCGACCACCCATATAAGCGTTGGTGAGAACTCAAACGCCACATCTACCAAAGTTCATACGCTCGCATCAATAACGCAACCCTTTTCGGACGAACAGGCAACATTTATTTCCCACCAGCGGTCCGATTCATACTGCAGACGCATGATGGACCACCTTTCGGGAGTTTCTCATCCACCAAACGCGCGACTCCGTCGTCAACTCCTGCACTTTAAGCTGGACAATGGGGTTCTCTACCGCCACGTCTACCACCCTGACGGTCAGCGCTGGGTTCCTGTACTGCCACGCTCTTTTCGACTTCAAGTGCTCGAAGCCTTCCACGACGACTTGACTGCTGGTCATCTTGGTTTTAAAAAAACTCTTGACCGCATTCGATGTCGTTATTACTGGCCTGGCCTTTCTTGTAGTGTAGCGCGGTACGTCGGTTCCTGCTATCCATGCCAGCGTCGTAAACTCCCCACGTCTGCACCTGCTGGACCTCTACAGCCACTTCCGTGCCCGTCAATGCCTTTCGAGGTTGTAGGTGTTGACCTTTACGGGCCTCTCCCCGTCACATCTGCTGGCAAACGATGGATAGTGACCGCCGTGGACCACCTGACACGATACGCTGAGACTTCCTCTGTTATTACAAGCTCAGCTGTGGAAGTTGCAGACTTTATTCTTCACGCAATAATACTGCGTCATGGGGCTCCTCGTGTACTGCTTAGTGATCGCGGCAAAGTGTTCCTGTCACAAATGGTAAATGAAGTACTCCGCGCTTCTGGAACTACTCACAAGACTGCTTCAAGCTACCACCCTCAGACAAATGGTCTTACAGAAAGATTTCACCGAACCCTTGCAGACATGATAGCCGTTTACGTCCAACCCGACCACAAAAACTGGGATACTCTTTTACCATTCCTGACATTCGCTTACAACACCGCCGTTCAGCGAACAACTTGCTACTCACCGTTTTATCTCGTGTACGGACGCACCCCGACTACCTTTCTCGACGTCTCCTTCTTTAGCACCCATGGTGATTCGTGTCAGTCTTCTAGCGAAGAATACATTTCCCGCCTGGCTCAGTCTCGCCATCAGGCTCGCATCAATACTGAAGCGAGACAGCACGAGCGGAAGATCACCTATGACGAATCCCACCGCGTTGTGTCTTTCCAACCTGGTGACGAGGTGCTGCTTTTGACACCTATTCGCACTCCTGGTCTCTGTGACAAATTCCAACCACGCTTCATCGGGCCATACACTGTTTTAGAACAGACTTCGCCGGTTAATTATCGTGTGACACCACTCGTCGCCCCAACAGACCGCCGCTACCGCAGCACAGAGATTGTCCACGTTTGTCGCATGAAACCTTTCACGCGACGTTCCCCGTCACTTTGACTTATGGCGGCCAGGGTGTCCGCTTTCAAGTGGGGGGAATTAGTGTGGGCATTTGTTACTTGCATCGTCCTCATCCCTGCATGATCACAATCACCATCATCCGCTTGTCTCTTTGTCCTCATTGCCACTCTGGTTCATCATCATCGTCATCGTGTGTGTACTGGCTCTGCCCGTTCGTTTTGCGAGGTCTTTCCTTAATTAAACGCTGTCGCAACCCAGACTACCAAGACTTCATAATATATATATATATATATATATATATATATATATATATATATATATATATATGTATATATATATATATATATATATATATATATATATATATATATATATATATATATATATATATATATATATATATATATATATATATATATATATATATATATATATATATATATATATATATAGTCCAGTAGATTCTCCGTGATGAAGGCCAGACTCTAGGCCGAAACGTCGAAATAAACCACGTTGTGACCGCTCACGGAGGATCTACTGGACTATATGCAACGCTACGGCCACTCAACCACCATGCCTGCCTATATATATATATATATATATATACATATATATTTAGAGAGAGAGAGAGAGAGAGATGCACATGGACAGTGAGCGACGGCAAAAGAGAGACGAAAGATGCAACCCGAGGACGGGGCACCACTTGCGAGAGCTCTTGTCGGTGACAGGAGATGGCGTAGGGCTAATCCGACCGGCGAGAGCTGCGCTGTCGTCGTCGTAAAGGACCGGCGAGAAGAGGGGGCGCAGGCCCAACCCAGTCGGCCAGAGCTGCGCTGTCGAAGGTCGCGAGGGCACAACCGGTCGGCACGGAATCTAGCGAGCGAATTCGAGAGAAACTGCCACAAAGTGAAGTAATGCACTGGCGTAAGATTCCACCGATCTTCTGTAGATAATAATGTTGCCTAAAATAATAAAGCTGTGTACTACTTCAGCAGAGCAACAAATAATGCTTTCTAAGTTGCCGGTGTAGTTTCTTGTTTAATAGCTTTGCTGCATTTTTAGGTTGATAAATTATTTGTAATCACTACAAATCATTGCGCAGACGCCGTGAACAGGGTGAGCAGGCGAAACGGAGCAAATGAATACAAGTGGCGGTTCTGGGCGCCCTTCCTATTCGCTGTTTTGGTTAGTTCCAACATAGTTATAGCAGCTGCACGTGTTGCTACCCAGCAAACTTATGGTTATTTTATTTATTACTTTCTGCATTCATTTATTACTCTCTTGTTTATTCATTATCTTAGTATAACTCAAAACACAGCAGAAATCTTGTGTTTCAAGTTGTGCATGAATAAGTAAAGATACTTTCTACGCTTGCAGATAAAAGGAAGGCGCTCAAAGTTAAGGGCTAACTGATACAACGTTGCGTCAGGCTCAAAAGAAAGTGCATCCAAAATATCTGGCTAGACTCAGGGAGAAAACACTTCAAAAATGCACTGGCTACTCGTTAATGTTTTTGTACCCCACCTATACTGCTAGGCTACGCCGGCACACCGAACCAAAAGCCATCCAGCATCTGTGTTTGTAAACAGCGGTAAGGTCTATTGACAGAGGGGCCTGTAGCTTCCACATTGCTGAAGGGAACTTCACTAACAGGATATATGTACTCTACTACGGGAAAGCATAAAGCCGTCTTGGTGATCTGAAGTACAGTAAAAGAACTGCGTTTGTGTGTCTAGAAAATGTGGTTAACGGTTTAGAGTTTTTAGTACTCTGCTATGGGAGAGCTGAAAGCCGTCCCGTGGACCTGACAAAGCGTAACTGACCCTTGATTGCACCCGGTTTCATCCACTGCTACGTTTGTGTAGAAGAAGAAGTTGTTAATGATTTCGAATACTTCGCACTCGACTATGGGAGAGCCTAAAGCCGTCCCTCACATTTTTGAAGTCCGAGTTCCTTCTGCGTCTCAATGTATAAACAGCAACAACACTAAGTCCGCGCTGTGACTGCTGCTGGAGCCAAGTTGCGCAACCATTAGCTGTACGCTCATCAGAACAAGTCGCAAAAACCACCCTAGTACACACTGAGATATTTACATATGTACATGATTAGCGTACGTACAAAATGAACAGCCAAGTGTTACATGCGTAAAAAACCAGCACGGAAAGACATCCTTAAACTTAGCTCATTTCATGAGTGTTAGAGAAGTGGATTACAAAACCAATCCACAAACTTGCTGCAGACCCACCGTCACAGCCCTGACACGTGGTTTTTCGCGCATGGTTTTGAACAAGTTCATTGCAAGGAGATTTAAAAAAATCACAACATATCCACAGACTGAGGAGACGCTGCTCTCGTCGGAGCGAGTGGACGCGCGTCGTGTTGGCTTTGGTTTCAACGCATGTTTTTCAGCGGAAGCCGCCTAGAAGCCCACAAGACTTTGGTACCCGCGTGTTAAGTTTGTCATGAGGAATCGCCCGCCACCAAGTTCGAGGTGGGGACTTGAATTTTGATACCTTCACCGACGCATTTTTGTCAACCACGCTGGCAGGAGAGCTACGCCTAACGCCTTCCAAACCACCGGCAGCGCAGCTGCCAGAGACTCTGCTGCCTGGGCCGGCCTAACTCTGCGGGCACCAAAAAACGCCGGTTGGTGCGTTTGACGCATCCGACTTTCTGGGAAGAATTGGAGGTCACTGTGGAGGGTGAACCCATTTCCCGTGAAGAATTCAAAGTACAGAATGGAGCACCGTAGGATCAAAAATGTTGACCCGCGGGCTATCACTAGAACCCGGTGCGGATTCTCAACGAGAGAATAACAGCAGGAAACGGCGTAAGCAATGCCTGAGTCAAATATCAAGATTAAGCCGGATGCCTCCACTTCGCCGAGGCGACTACAAGATCACCATCCGACCTGGAAACGGCCTTCGACTCACCGATCATGGAGCCGCCAAACTGGCGACTAGCATTTACCATGCCGTTGAACTTACGAGAGGCGCCCAAGATGAGGACACAATATGCCCGAATTTCCAGCAAAATATCATCAATGTGAGCACACCCATCGAGGCGCATGCTGATAGATACCAGAAAATCTCTTGCATTGTGGTCGGCAACAAACGTACGATACCAGCGCATATAAAGCAGCACCAGACGGTACGTCAAAAGGCGTGATACGTGATATCTCGTTTGAAGATACCGCTCCAGATATTACGGCTAATGTGATTACAACGAAGAATCTTACAGCCATCGCTGAAAAACGCTTCAGCGACACAGCGAGAGTGATCGTACTGTTTGCTGGTCTTCACGTGCTAACATACGTTCGATACGGTGGGGCAATTTGAAGTGCTCCCTTTACGGCAAGCAGATATAGACGTGTTACCAATGCGGTCGCCTGGGGCACCGCACAGATATATGCCCATACCGGAAAGACCACGTGTGCCGTGGCTGTGGTACGACCAACCCCCCGCAAGATCACCAATGCCAGCCCACTTGTCAAGTATGCGGCGGCGACCACCAGACAGCCGAGAAGGCGTGGAGGGCACGTTAAAAGACGCCGTACTTGGTGAAACGCCGGCGATGGGAGCGACAACAACAACAATATGAAGACTACCCGATGAAGCCAACGCCTTTCGACAACAGCCTCGAGCAGCGGGACACTACCCCTACCCGGAAGCCCGGAAAGAAAGCCTGGTCAAGATCTCGGTCGTGGTCTCGGTCGCGGTCTTGCCCCCGGCCCCGCTCCCGGCACCGCTCCCAGCCCCGCTCCTGGCACCACTCCCGGCCCCGCTCCCGGCCCCGCTTCCGGCACCACTCCATGTCGCAGTCAACATCTCGGAGCCGTACACTTGGACCTGGCGCAGCCTTCAAGGTGGGCTGGGTAGACGTAGTCAAGGGGGCGCGCTCGGGGTCTGAGGAGGCCGCTTCTCAAGGCAAACTTGAGAAATTAGAAGCTGAAATAGAGCAGCTAAAGCAGATGTTAGCACAATGTAGCCAGAAAATGACAGCTTTAGGAGAAGAAAACAGGACCCTCAAGGAAGAGTTACACCACTATAAAAGAACAAAACATCCTCCACCAGCAGTACCACCGCTCTCAGCTCTTACACCCAGTGAAAAAATGGAGGAAGGTACACCACCACCACCTCCCAAGCGCAGACCCGAAACCCAGGTCAGTGAAGACAAACCCGCGCGCCTGACGCCCGAGAATAAAGTCCTGAAGGAAGTTCAGCTATGAGTCAAAGAATTTAATGAGTGGATGAGACACGCATCCCGAATGATCTCAGCCCTTACTGACCACGTAGAGGCTATAGCTAAAATTACCCAGCAACAAAACGAACAACTACAACAGCGACTCATCGCTGTGGAGGCTAGAAACACCCCTCTGCCACCTATCGGACTGGACCCTACAGCGGATATAAAGCAACCTTCCTCGTTGGCATTCAGTGTGGTACAGCCGGTGACATTCCTACACCCTGCGTCTCATCATAGCTAGAAATCACGCCTACACAATTTGGCAATGAAATTGTAGAAGCTACGCGAATAAGCAAGCAAATCTTCACCAATACCTTAAGGGAAAGTTAAGCCCGATATAATTTTATTGCAGGAGACACATGGCTCACTAAATTGGCAGGCTACCGCTCGATCGGACATGCCAACGGGGAGACGACTGTCCTTACCACCCTAGTTAGACGAAAGCTTACGTTCACGCAACACGACACGGAAATTACCAATATAGGCAATATATTTATTGAACTCGTTCCGCAACACAATACACAAGAAATTCTTATTATACTTAACATATGGAGCAACCCTAAACAAAAGAAGGACAGATTTCTCACAATCTTTAAACGCGCCCTCAACACCGCTGGTCAAAAACCCATCTTAATAGCGGGGAACTTCAACGCACCACACACTGCCTAGGAATACTCTTATGTGTTTCCTAAAGGTAGGGCACTCTGATTAGGCTAGCAGCAGGAGGGATTAACTCTCATCACCAACCCTAGCACACCCACACGTGCGGGCACTAGCTCCAGTAAAGACACAACGCCTGATCTGACGTTCACGAGAAACGCATCAGCAGCCACCTGGAAAAATACCCTGGAGGACCTGGGTAGCGACCACTACATCATCGAGGTACATGTTCTAGGCGGCCCACGTAAACCAATAGGAAAACAGCTAAAGTTGGTAGACTGGACCTAGTTCCGCAAATCACGTGAGAATCGGGTACAACCCATCAGCGACATAGAGGACTGGATACACACGCTTAAACACGATAATAATAATGCCACCCGAATCGTACCTCCCAAGGCACACCTCGAAGAGATCAATAGCTGGCTCCTCCACATGTGGGAGGCAAAGCAATTGCTCCAAAAGAGGTGGAAGACACAGAAACACAACAGAAACCTCAGGAAACGCATAGCACTCCGCAACACAGAGATTGAGATGTATGCAACACAGCTAAGCTGGCAACACTGGGATGAAACCTGCGATGCGATGGACAGGCAGCTAAGTCTTAGTAAAACATGGCATTTTGTACGGTTCCTGCTCGATCCAGAAGACAGCAAAACCACCCAACGACAAACCATTAACAAAACAATACATGCTTACAAGGGCACCAACGAGGAGTTTTTTAGGGAGGTAGAGCTCAAATATATCTCTCAGGCTCCTACTCAGCAGCATTCAGATTATACGGGCCAGGTCAACACCACTCTAGACGAAGAGTTCACCGAAGCGGATATCCGTGCCACCGTACAAAAACTTATGAACCAATCTGCACCAGGTCCGGGTGCAGATTCACGAATAAGATGATACGCAATTTGGATGATGAGTCGATCACGCATATCACAGACTATATTAATAACTGATGGAACACCGGAATCTTGCCCCCGCATTAGAAAACTGCCAAGGTGATTCTGATTCCGAAACCAGGCAAACCATTGAATACTTACAATCTTAGGCCTATCTCATTACATCTTGCATAGGCAAATCGATGGAACAAATTACCGCGAAGACAATGATTTTTTCCCACACACCATTATTGGATTCCGCAGGCATCTTTCAACGCAGGATGCCATGTTGCAGCTTAAGCATCACATCATAGACAGTACCGGACGCTTCACTAAGGGCATACTTTGTCTTGATCTCAAGGGCTTTTGACTGTGTCACGCATAGCACCATTCTAAATCAGGTCAATACCCTAAACTTGGGGCTTCGCACGTACAACTATATAAGGGCATTTCTTATGGGCAGAACGGCCACGATCACTGTGGGAGCACTCAGGTCGTCCGAAATAACCATAGGAAGTGCGGGCACCCCGCAGGGTTCCGTGATCTCTCCCTTGTTGTTTAACCTCGCCCTCATTGGTCTTCCTTCAAAACTTCAAACCATCCAAGGACTTCATCACACCATTTACGCCGACGACATGGGTCTGCGATGGCAGTGACGGTTCCATTGAACAGAGATTACAGGGGATTGACACAGTCGAGAGGGTACTTACAAGGAACTGGACTATCCTGCTCGGCGGAGAAATCTGAGCTAGAGCTATATCGCCCTACACTTAGAGGTTGGCCACCCAAACATCATCCCCAAGCGCAGGCACACGCTGATATAAAACTCACTACAAGCGATGGTCACGCCATACCCACCATGGACAAAATACGAGTGCTAGGTTTGATCAGAGAAAGTAAGGGTGAGACAGTTCGCAACATAGAAGTCAGAGTGTCTAACACAATGCGCCTCATTAGGCGCATTACTAATAAACAAAAAGGCATGAAAGAGGCTAGCATCATCCGTTTGATCCAATCATTTGTTCTAAGTCCCATCACCTATACGGCGGTGTGCCACCAATGGTTCACCGCGGAAAAGTCAAAACTCAACAGCCTAATTAGGAAAATTTACAAACAAGCGCGAGGTTTGCCTCAAAACACCAGCACCGAACTGCTTCTTCAACGTGGTTTACACAATACCCTTGAGGAACTTATTGAGGCGCCACAAATCTCCCAATTCGAGCGATTAGCCAAGACTAAGCCAGGCCACCAGATTCTATGTAATATCGGTATTTATTACCACACTCAAGACGTAGACAAACACGACATACCACGCACTATCCGTGCTAAGATAACAGTACTACCCATTGCAAGAAACATGCACCCCGAACACAACAAGGGCAGACGTGTCAGTAGAGCCAGAGCCATGTCAAAGATGTTTGGGCGCAACCACGAGGCCGTCTTTGTAGACGCAGCACGCCACCAGGAACGTCACCGCTTCGTGGCTGCTGTCGTAAACCACACACAACAGTGCAAAAGCAGTGCGTCAATAATCACACGGAACGTAGAAACGACAGAGTAAGTGGCTATCGCGATGGCCATAGCCCACACTAACACCTCATTCGTAATCAGCGACTCGCAGACAGCCGTTCGAAACTACGCCAGTGGTAGAATATCCCCCGAGGAATTGCGGATTCTTAGTAGAGGCAAAATTCACGAGGCGGACAAATACGTACACATCTTGTGGTTCCCTGCCCACACACCACTAGGTAACGTGGAGGCCAGTCCTAATGAAGTGGCGCAGAACGTGGCTCGAGGTCCTACGTTCCGAGTCACGTCAGACGAAGCGGCCACCCAAACGAACCTTTCACTGCCGGTGTGGGAATGGGACGATCGGCTCACTAAATTTAATGACATAATTCAACACTATTGACTGCAAAGGCGGGAGTACCCTCCGCCTCACCCCAAGCTAAATCGGGCCCAGTCCCTTCAGTGGCGGCAGCTACAAACACGCACATACACGAACCCTGTCATCAAGCACCACATATATCCCGACGTCTATTGTTCCAATCTATGCCAGTACTGTACCACCAGAGCCACTCTTGACCATATCCCATGAGAATGTCTAGCATTAGTCAGAAATTCTGGGGTCGCGGCCTCCAATAAAGACCTTCGGGCGCGTTGGCGGACTGCGCTGCTCAGTTCGGGCCTGGACAAACAACTTTGGGCGATCCAGCAGACCAAGAAAGCTGCCGGGAGACACGGTCTCTCCGCTGGCCCTTTGGTGGGAGCCCATTCCAGCAATCTGCAGGAAATTAATAAAATCTATATATCTGTGTCTCTATCCACAGACTGAATTATGATGAGTGTGGCGAAGCGTCCATCAGTCCATCCACGCCTTCGCCTGTGCGTGCGACCATCAGAGCGTTCTTCCTTGTGTCCATCCGTGTGTCTATCTGTCTATCATTGTGTCCGTCGGTGTGCCTGTTGGTGCGTTCGTTCGTGCATGTGGCTGTGCCTCAATTTTTGCTTCATTCGTGCATCCGTCCCTGCCTTCATTCGTGCATTTGTCTGTCTGTCCATTCGCCCGTCTGTCTGCTTCTCTCTCTGTCTATCCATGCGTCCGCCCAACAAGTGAACACTCCAAGTGCCACCATCCCGCATCTTTTCATCATATATTTGTCATATTGAAGTACTGCCATGCAGCGGAGATTCCGAGGTTTAAACCAGAGGCGACTACTACTACTACATACATCGCAGACGCACGACCCACCGCGTGAGGAGCTTGGCCTCTAAGTTATTTTCAACCTTCTTGGTTTATTGACGGAACCTTTTAGTTGTTTAGAAAAAGTTTATTTACAATGTGTACAGAAAACAAAGGTATGATAACAGTCCAGTGGTAGGGCATTTACATTTCGGCACATCTACGTACCATGACAAACATTACTACATTGCAATGAAGACCCCATCGCTCTAATATACATGACACATCATGATACAAAGGTGTAACCATAAAATGGATGCAATGAAACATTTGGTTGCAAACTAAATCACGAATAACTGCTCAACAGACGTTGCTTAGCTACATGTCAGTAGAAAAATCAGTTTTACCCTTTCGTGTTCAACATAACGGAAGGGCACGGCCAATGCCGCAGAAACTCGTGATCCCCGAAAAAGAAAAGCTCCTCAGAGAGGAACGCGAAGATTTGTTGTATCATTCGGCCCAGTAACGGCCGCAAATCATGCCAGCGGCAGTTCGCAGCCACGGCCAAAGGCTGAACAAAGGCTGAACAGCCCCGCAACTACTAAAATGGCTGAGAAGCGTCCGCGCGGGAATCGGCCGTTGGAGACGTATGTTCACGCACCTTGTCCCCGAAAACCACCAAGGACCGCACGCCAAAAAAGGCGCAGACCACACATTCTATTGTCGCGTGCCAATTGGTGTCGACGACGACGCAGTCGGAGCAAGGGGGATGTGCAAAGCACCTGCCATCACTGCAGCCGATCTCGAGTGGGGAGCAAGCTACAGCCCAAGTGCCCGATTAAGTCCCGGAGATGTCCTGGCAACACTGCCACAGTTATTGGTTTCCAAGGGCGGTTCATTATAGATTGACGATGCTTGGACACCAAGGGCCGTAGCAGAGCAGCCTTTGTGTTCACCACTTTAGATTCGGCCGCCTCCATCTCTGGGCGCGTAGTCTCGAACTGCCGGGAAAATACCACAAGGGCTTGATAAAAAGATAGTAATTCAGTTGATTGGTAAGCTTGGTTAATTCGGCTAGCTGGCAGGAAGACACGTAGGGATGACCCCAGATGGTAGCGAGCCAGTGTCTGAGCGGGCGTGCCATCATTGCTTAGTATTCGCAATAGACTCGAAGGCACAATGTAGAAGCCGTGACGGAAACGTCACGGAATGCAAAACTGCCTTGATAATGTGGTTGAGCTAACGCCGGACGAGATAACAATTCTGTGCCACCAGACCAAAAAAACAAAGGAAATAATGCAGCTATGCACTTTTCTGCAGACGTGGAGCGGTGGGTAAACAGAATGGCAAATGTGGCGAAATTTCCTGAGCTACACCGTTTGAGATAAGTATCGACGTTTCAAGAGGGGGAATTTGAAGTGCCTGGCTTATTTAACGTCACTTCGATGGGTTCGTACAACAGATGACCAGATGCTGTCCTGTACATTAAATGCATTGAACGTGATGCCTAGTATAGCAATGTTAGGAGAACACTGTAAAGGCGACGTGGAGCTGATATGACCACTGCGATTGCCAATAAAAATACTGGCTTTTAGAAAAGTTTAACCTTGCACCAGAGATAACGCCAAAATCATGGAAAGTAGCAAGAGCATGCTGCAGTGACTGTTCATTATCTACATATAGAGTAATGCCATCTGCATACGCAGTGACCTTTACTTGAGTGGTACTAGGTAGGGGTAAGCTTCGAATTTGCGGGTGACGTTCAAAGGCCCTTACGAAGGGTTCTAATGCAAGGATGAACTGCACTGGGGAGAGGGGACACCCTTGGCGGACCCCACGCGTGACTTTAATTGAGCGACTCTCATGGGAATCTATGTAAAGGGTACTTTCTGAATCAGTGAACATCACTTGAATGAAGACAATGAACTTATCTGTCAATCCGAATGCATAAAAACATTTGATAAGCAGCCATAATCTATGAAATCAAAAGCTTTTTCCTGATCTGAGGAAACCAACAGTCCTTGTGCACATCGGCTAGTGGTGTATTGAAATGTCACGCGTAAACCAAGTATGGGTGTGTATTTCTCGGCCCGGAACAGAACAGATCTGGTGGGGAGCGATTAATGTTGCAAGAGGTGGACTGATTCGGCGCACCAAGATGTTGTCCAAGAGCTTGTAATCTACGATACGCTGGGTACTGGGGCACAAAACTTCTGGTCGCGTGGACATTGGGTCTTTCTTGGGAACTAGAGTTATACGGCCTCTGTGGAAACAGCTTGAAAAGGTAATATCTTGGAAACAGTTGCGAATGACGTGTGACATAATTGGACCAATGACAGGCCAGAACTGTACATAAAACTCTGCAGGGAGTCCGTGAAACACTGGGGCAGAAAACGTTTTTCATTGCGTGTAATGCACCCTTTAAGGATTGTTCAGCGAACTGGGAGTGTACCCTTTAATTCGTCATCGGATGGCAGTGATAGCAAAACGTCATTTGACGTGATGAAATCATGTGGTAAGTCTTTTAGCAGTGGTTGCGAAGAAACGTATCCTGGGTAACTGGCACTAGCAACATATTGAGCCATTTGTGTTGAGTGAATGTCTCAAAGTCACACGTTCCCTCAGCAGCTTGGGCGGTAGAGTTTAGGGAGTGGGCAGGCGAGCCTGGTGGACGAAGTAGAGCTCTGCGTGCATACCTTAGCACCTCAAGGTACGCACACTGTGCACGTCTAGCTCCAAGCTGCAGCCGAAAACGAAGAAGCACGCACACTACGTCGGTAGCGTTCGACGAGCTTTTTTTGCCTTGCCCACGTATCGGAGATGGGCGGAAATCATGGTGGGAATTGTGTATTTTTCCGAATTACAATGACGCATCTTTGGACACACGGGTGCTAAGTCTTTTCGAGAGTTGCGATGTGGGCTTTTTGGTAGTTCATCTTCAGTAAGTTTTCTTGTAGCGCACATGAACAACAGGAAGATCTGAGGGCATATGTCTGTCTGCAAGTGCCCACATTTCTTTACCGCGCCAGCTGCTGCAGGCACGCGTGACTTTCAGGCATTCACTAACCACTTTCAGTCAATGGCTCAATCTGTTGCTAGTGTCAGCAACCCAGGATCCGTTTCTTCGCATCCCCTTCTCGACGGATTTCAATGATAATACTACTGTTCTTTGATGCGATCTTAATCAGCTATATTGGTCCCCATAAGTGATTCGCGTAACGCTCGGGCCAATTTTTCCGCTGACTCTGAGTCCTTGAGGACGCGGCAATCGGGACGCCATGATCTGTGAATCGTTGGCGTCTCAGCTGGCAGGTGGAGAGAGGTCGTAACCGGATGGTGGTCGCTAATGTACACTGGTGTCGGTGGCAATGACATTGCCCCAGTGTCTTAACTGAGGCAATGAGAACGGGGGATGCGTACACCCGATAAATTCTGCTAATTGCTACCATGTACACTTTCATGAATGTCACTCAAGGCAATTGCTGCACTAGATGTTCGAGTTCTTTGGCATTCCAGTTTGACCGGCCATGACCCGGACCTCGAATGTCTGCATGGGAGTCTAAGACAGAATTAAAATCCCTTAAGACTAGCATCCTTTGTGAATTTAACGAGGATGAAATAAACATTTGTTTATCAAAACAGTGTTCCCGAGTTCATGAGCTCGGGGTCACCCAAGTTGGGAGGGTCCGTTATTTCAGGAATCCTCTGGCCGCAATAGCCTCCCGAGCTCTGGCGACAAGCCCTCGTTCGTCGTCTAGGTCAGGTGCGGCAAACGCGGCCTCCCTCGTCTCGCCTCGGTGGTCGATACGTGTACACGTTGCGGGCTTGGTATTGGCATCTTTGGGGCGCCACGGGCACTCGAGTACTAGGTGTGGCAGTGTGTTTGGCACGTTGCATACTGGGCAGTTGTAGGCGCATAGCATCGGGTAGACACTATGCTGTTGGCTGCCATGTGTATAGGTGTTAGTTTGAAGTTTCGGAAATGCTGTGGCCTCTTCTTTAGTCAGCTTGAGGTGAAGTCGTGAGTACAACCTGTGAGCTAGACGATAGTGTTGTAGAATGACGTTGTATGAGAGTGGTACGGTCTTTTTGAGAGCTTCGGCGGAAATTCGGCTTCGCGTGTAATTTTGCGAATAGTGGATTGAGAATCTGTGAAAACAATGACCGTGTCCTTACCAGTCGTAGTGGCAAGGGCGATCGCTGCTTCCTCAGCAGACTAGGAGCTCCGCACCAGGAGGGTGCTGGATGCCAGCTCTTGTCCTTCTGTGCGGACTACGCCTAAATTATGGGCGTTGTTACCTGTGTATTCAGCCGCATCGACGTAATGAGCGTCTGGGTAGTGCTGGTGTTTTCTGCGGATGGTGTCGACCCGAGTGATTTGTCTTTCTCGATCGTACTCGGGATACATGTTACGTGGTCTGCCTCGCAGATGTAGCTCTCGCCGTAGCCCAAACGCTCAATGACTGATCTGCCCGTCAATGTAAGCTTAGGTTTCTCAAGTTGGCTGGTCCGTTGGGCTTCTACCAGCTCTTGCCAGGTGTTGTGTATACCCAGTCTTCGGAGTCTGGTGGTCGACGCTATTGAAGGTATCTCTATGGCGAGCTTGGTAGCTTTGCGGATGACCACATTCAGCTTGTCGACTTGAGATGTCTTGATAGTGAGGTACGGGATTCCATAGGTGATTTGGCTAGTTGAAAGAGCCTGCAAAACTCTTAGGGTTCGGTTTTTCTTCAGGCCACTTCATCGGTTTGCGACTCTCCTTGTGACGTGCGTAAGCTGGAAGACTGTGCGTTGAAGTCTAGGAAGCGTGGCGGTCCCTGATCAGTCGTGGTGTAGGTGCAAGCCGAGCTTGCGTAGCGAGGTGGCCTTCGGTATTTCAACCCCATGGAGGATAATGCATCGGTCTGGCGCTTCGCAGGTAGGAGGTCTTCCTCGTGTGCGGCCCTTGAGTATCAGTAATTCCGATTTTCAGGTGCACAATGAAGGCCGCAGCTTTGAGGTAGTTCTCTATGATATTGAACGCCTCTTGAAGGCAGATTTCTTGCTCATCAGTGCTAATGCCACGCTTCCAAAGCGTAATATCATCCGCGTAGGTGGTGTGACATAGGCCCTGTATTTTTTCAAGAAGCCGGGGAAGCTTAAGGAGTGCCACGTAGAAAAGTAGTAGCGGCACAACAGAGCCTTGAGGTGTACCCTTGTTCGGCTGCTCAAACTTTTTTCTCCGTATGTTGTATATTCCCACCGTGGCTGTACAACTAGACAGGAAGCTTCGAACATAGCCATAAATCTTGGAACCACAGCTGGTTTCTTCGAGATTTTGCAGTGTTGCTTCACAGCTAACACTCTCAAAGGCGCTCTTGACATCAATGACAAAAGGGACGACTTCATATTATTGCTCATGTGATCAACTAGACCTTCCTTGAGGAGTAAGAGTATGTCCTGCGTAGAAAACAGCTGGCAGAAGCCGAACGTGGTGCCTGTGAAGTACCCGTTGTCCTCAAGGTGCGACGTGAGCCTATCCTGGATTATAGGCACCCGACAGTAGACTAGAGGGTGCGTCGAAGGTTTTTGCGCCAAAGCAGCATTGTTGATGCTGACCACCAGGGATACCAAGAAAATGAGTTGCTCGCTGAACACGTAGAGACGCTGAAGTGCCAATGCCCTTTTTGGCGCGTTTTCAAATAACGCTTAAATAATCAGCCCTGACCCCCCTGCTCACAACTAAAAACATTGGCAGCATATCCATGGAGTCAATGATGGAGAGTGGGCGAAGCATTCCTCCGTTAATTCGTTCTTGCTTCCATTCGTCCATGCGTCCGCCTGTGCGACCGTCCATCCGTCCATTTGCCCGTTCGTACGTGCGTCTGTTCGTGCGTCCGTCCCTGCGTTCATCCAAGCGTCCGCCCCTGCATCCATTCATGCGTCGTCCATGCATCTGTCTGTGTGTCCGTTCGTCCATCTGCTCAACACTCCAAGTACCATCATCTCGCACATTTTCATCACAGATTCCCCATATATAAGCACCGCCATCCAGCGGACATTCCAAGGACTAAACGAGAGATTGCACACGCACACTTTCTTACGGCTTGCGCTTCACGTCTACTTTGCACCTTTAACTAAATCGAGTTCATGGTATATACTAGTTCACTGTATTCATGGCACTGCGGCCCTACGCTCGCTAAACCTTTCCAGAACCAAGGAGGTTACGCCCAGCGAGTATAACGTAGCAACCTTTTCGTGCCAGATAGTGCTCAATGTACATGCCAATGGCTGCTAGTGGGAAATGAGAGAAAGGAGAATTCGGCTTTTACTTTCTTACGGCTTGCACTTCGTATCTACTTCCCACCTTCAACCACCTCGAGTTCATGGTATACCCCAGTTCGTCGTATTCATGGCACTGTGACTCAACGCTCGTTAACCCTTTCTAAAACTAAGGTGGTTACACCCAGCGAGTAGAATGTAGCAACCCTTTCTTGTCAGATAGTGTTCAATGTTCATGCCATTGGCTGCTAATGGGGTTCGTAGCGTGCACGTTACTAAAATCTGGATGTTCTTGTCTCTCATTCCTCCTTAGCAGTCATTGGGAAGTACATTGAGCACTATTTTTTATTGTTCAACAACGCACAGAAGAAATCTCCCACCGGAACCACCTTGGAGGTCAAAATGTAACAATTGTTACACACTACGACACTACGAGGTACGAACGGGTGCCGCTATAAGGAGCTGCTCGTGTTCCCTCGTTGTCGTCCTTAGCGTCTCAGGGCGTCCCTGGGCTGGCAGACGCCCGTAATGGCATGCCAGCCCCCGAAGAAGGCGCTAGCCTTCGACGAAGTCGTCCCCAAGGGGACTAGTCCCGAAGACGTCGTTGACGCGACGTCTTCAATAGCAGGAATCGAAGAAGTATACTGCGTTCAGCACTTTAGAGGCCGGAACTGCCAAGTTACCGTCAAAGTGAGGCTGCACTGGCCCAAATCGTAAACGCGTCGCACCTTATCATCCGAGGAGAGCGTGTCGCCATCGTACTCCTGGGACCCCAAGTGACCCAAGTGACCGTCCTGTTCCTGCCATGCCGCGTACCCAGTGAAGTCCTCGCACAAGCACTCTCTCCCTACGGGAAGGTGCTGCACATCACCAGAGGACTCATGGGATCGCGCCCAACCGTGGCCACTGGGACGCGATACGTCCGCATGGGAATGGAGGCTTCGTCACCAGTGCCCAACTGCCTCAAGGTCGCGGGCCATCGAGTAACCTGTGACTATAAAGGCATCCAGCGAGTGTGCCGTCGATATGGAGGCAGTGGGCACTTTCGCATGAACTGCACAGCTCCGTTTTGTGGAAGGTATGGCGCTTATGGCCAGGACGGGAAAGGTTGGTCGCTGTCGTGTAGCCGTTGTGGGGACCTGCATGCCACCGTGGCCTGCACCATCAGGCCATCTTATTCCGAGGCGGCATCCAAAGATTTTCCTCCACTTCAACTAGGAACGCCATCTAAGAACAAGTGCGACGATTCGTCAACGCGAGCCGCGGTAACCAACCACGACCAAGATGCGCCAATCACAACGCTGCACCAGACGCCCACTGCGTGCCCAACAATTCCGGACCTTGTAATTCCTCCAGGTACTGAAAATTTAAGTTCCCCGCGTCGCGGGGCCAGTTATGAGCAATCGCAGGCCAAGCCCTCGTCAGACGAGGCGCCTCGGGAGGAAGGCGTCTCGTATGGAAATATTGCATCTGGCGCTTCTCGCGTTGCTGCTCTGCCGACAACAAGTTCAGGTGTCATCGAGTAGTCTACATCTCAAGACGACGATGCCTGCATCTAAGAGGACTCCAACAGCACCGCGAGTGAGGCGCCCTACAAATTGACGAAGACACCAGCCCCAGTTAAATAAGCCAGGACAGTGCAGACGCCTTTGTACCATCCTCGCTCAAGAGCCCGGACTCCAAACACCGCCGGATAACTACTTATGACTTAGAAGCCCTCACCAGAGGCAGAAGTGGCATGCGGACTTCGACGCAATCCCGGAACCCCGAGCCTCCGGTGGATTGCCTGGCCGGAAAAAATTACAGCCACTTGCGGGGCACCAGCTCCCGCACCTGATAAAGGTACCCCTGCATTTGCATGATCCTATACTATGTTTTAATTTTTCCCATGGCTCTTACTCTAAAAGTTATTACTTTTAACGTTCAAGGTTTCCGCAATCCGCAAAAACAGGCTGAGGTATTGGCTTTTGCGTGTTCAGTGCACTGTGATTTGCTGTTCATAAAAGAAACAAATTTTTTCAAGCTTTCTGATGTACTCGCTTTCAAGCGCATGTTCAATATTGATTGTTTCTTTTCGTACGCCAGCACGCGTCCGACTGGCGTCGGAGTCATTATTTTTAACCGAGCTCTTTTACGTGACCATCGTGTTTCCTTCGATGCGTTCGGACGCGTGCTGGCGTTCGACTGCACCTTTTTTTTCGTTAAGAATAAGAATTGTTGCCGTGTATGCCCCAGCGGCACGCGTGAACTCAACGCGTTCTTTCAATCTCTTGATGCGTTCCTTTTAAATTCCCAACATGTGGTACTTTTAGGGGATTTCAATTGTGTCTTAGACTCACACGCAGATGTCCGAGGTCCGGGTCACGGCCGGTCAAACTGGAATGCCAGAAAACACGACCGTATAGTGCAGCAATTGGCATTGAGTGACATTCATCAAAGTGTGCGTGGCAGTAATTATGCCTATACTTGGCGTCGAGCAGCGTCGAGCAGCCGAATTGATCGCGTGTATGCATCCCCTAGTCTCACTACCTACGTTCACGACACCGGGGTAATGTCATTGCCACCTACACCAGTGTACATTAGCGACCATCGGCCGGTTATGTTCTCTCTCCGCCTGCCAGCGGAGACGCCAACGATTCACAGACCATGGCGTCTTAATTGCCGCGTCCTTCAGGACTCTGAGGCTACGGAGAAATTATCCCGAGCGTTACGCGCATCGTTCATTGGGGCAGATGTAGCTGATTGGGATCACCTCAAAGAACAGTGGCGCCATCATTGCAGTGCGTCGGGCAGAGGATTTGCACCCGTATGTCGAAAGATGCGTCATTGTTAATTCAGAAGATACGCATTGCTAATCGAGATCTCAGTCCTTCTACTGTAATGCGGGCATGGCAAGAGGAGCTCGTTGAACGGTACCAACGTATTATGCGCGCTTCTTCACTCTCGGCGGCAGCTTGGCACTGTAGACGTGCACCGTGTGTGCACCCTGAGGTGCTAAGGTATGCACGTAGAGCTCTGCTTCGTCCATCAGGCTCGCCTGCCCACTCGCTGAACTCTCCCACCCCAGCTGCGGAGGGTACGCGCGACTTTCAGGAATTCACTCAACACTTTCAGTCAATAGCTTAATCTGGTACTAATGTCTGTTACCCAGGATCCGTTTCTTCGCATCCTCTGCTAAAAGATTTACCTCATGATTCGAACATGTCAAATGACGTCCTGCTATCACTGCCACCGATGACGAAATCAAGGGCGCATTAGACGCAATAAAAAAGGGATCAGCCCCAGGGCCTGACGGACTCCCTGCAGAGTTTTATGTACAGTTATGGCCTATCATTGGTCCAACTATGTCACGCGTCATTCGCAAGTGTTTCCAAGATATTACACTTGCAACCTCTTCCCACAAAGGCCGTATAACAGTAGTTCTCAAGAAAGACCCAATGTCCACGTGACCAGAAGATTGACGCCCTATTACCCTGCTCAATGTAGATTACAAGCTCTTGGCCAACATTTTGGTGCACCGAATCAGTTCATCTCTTGCAACATTAATCGCTCCCCACCAGGTCTGTTCAGTTCCGGGCCGAGAAATACACGCCCGTACGTGGTTAATGCGTGACATTATTCAATACACCACTAGCCGATGTGCGCAAGGACTGTTGATTTCATTAGGTCAAGAGAAAGCTTTTGATTTCATAGAACATGGCTACATACTAAATGTTTTACATGCTTACGGATTCCCGGATAAGTTCATTGACCTCATCCACTTGATGTACACTAATTGAGAAAGTACCCTTTACTTTGATTCTCGTGAGAGTCACGCATTTAGAGTCACGCGTGGGGTCCGTCAAGGGTGTCCTCTCTCCCCAGGGTTATTTATCCTTGCATTAGAACCCTTCTTAAGGGCCGTTGAATATCACCGGCAGATTCGTGGCTTACCTCTACCCGGTAACACTCAAGTAAAGGTCACTGCATATGCAGATGATATTACTCTATATAAATATAATGAAGATTCGCTGGAGCATGCTCTTGATACATTGCATGATTTCGGTATTATCTTCGGTGCAAGGTTAAACTTTTCTAAAAGCCAGTATTTCTTCAATGGCAACCCGAGTGGTCGTATCAACATCACGTCGCCTTTACAATGGTCTCCTGAAATTTCAATACTCGGAGTTACTTTCACTGCATTTTGTATACAGGATAGCATCTGGTCATCCGTTGTACAAACTCTTCTAAGTGATGTCAAAGCAACCAGATACTTCGAATTCCCCCTCTTGGAACGCCAATACTTAACTCAAACGGTGTACCTAGGAAAATTTTGGGGTACCTTTGCCATTCTGTTAAACCACCGCTCCACGTCTGCAGGAAAGTGAAAAGCTGCATCAGTTCATTTTTTTGGTCCTGTGGCACAGAATTGTAATCGCGTCCAGTGTTAGCTCAACCACGAGATCAAGGCGGTTTTGCATTCCCCGACGTTTCGGTCACGGCTTTTACATTGTGCCTCCGCACTCTATTGTGAATACTAAGCAATGATGGCATGCGCGCTCAGACACTGGTTCGCTACCATCTGGGGCCATCACTATGTGTCTTCTTGCCAGATAGCCAAATAAACCACGGTCCTCAATCAACTGAATCACCATCTTTGTATTGAGTCCTTCTGGCATTTCACCGACGTTTGGAAGCTACGTGCCCAGAGATAGAGGTGGCCGATTCTAAAGTGGTGGACACAATGGCCACCCTTCTACGGCCCTTGGTGCCCCAGCATTGTCAATCTGTAATGAACCACGCTTGGAAACCAATAACTGCCGCAGTGTTGCCAGGGTACCTCAGAGACTTTGTCTTGAGGTTGGGCTGGGGCTTTCTCCCCAGGCGAGATCGGTTGCAGCGACGGCAGGTGGTTCGCACTTCCACTTGCCCCAACTGCGTCATGGTAGAGACCAATCGACATGCGACGTTAGAATGTGTGGTTTACCACCTTTATTGGCGTGTGGTTATTGCTGGTTTTCGGGGACAGGGTGTGCGAACTTTCGTGCCAAACGGCCGATTTTCGCGTAGCCGCTTCTTCGCTCTGTTAATAGTTGCGGGGCTGTTCAGCCTTTGGAGAAACCGATGTGAGGCCGTAGCTGCCAATCGCCGCCGGCGTGCTTTGTGGCCAATAATGCGGAGAATGTGACAAGAGATCTTCGCGGTTCTCTCCGAGAACCTTTTCTTCCCCGGGGAGCAAGAGTTTATGCGGCATTGGTCATGCCCTTTCGTCAAGGTTGAACACGAAAGGATACAACTCATTTTTTGACCGACTTGGTGCTAAGCAGCGCCCGTTGAGTTGTTTTATATGATTTCGTTTGTTACATATCGTTTTTAATTGCATCAATTGTATCGTTATACCATTGTATCATGATATCGCATTGAGTTTTTGTGTACATATATGCCAACATTGTCATGTATATTAGAGCAAATGTCTTCCCTGTAACGTAGTGATGTTAGTCGCGAAATATAGATGTGCCGAAGTGTATGTACCCCTTTACTCGAATGGTATGAAGCCTTTGTTTTCTGTACATGCTGTAAATAAATTTTTTTCTAAACAAAAAAGAAAATAATATGCACGTGTAAGTGCGTTTTTCCACGTCTACTCGCTAGGATACGCATTGGAAGACTCGGCGTTTTTGCGCCTACTCGCTAGGCTGTGTGTTCTGGTGCTACCATAAGATCTCTTAACAGCATTGCCGGGTGCCTATATGCTGAAACAGCTTGCCAACGCATGAAGTCAGAAAAATGGGTCCAAGGTTGTCAACAGGTATGGACTTATTGGGCCTAGATACCATGATAACCTCCAAATGCTTCCACGTGGCTGGAAGCTGTCCTTGTAAACTTAAAAGGAACGCATCAAGAGTTTGGAAGAACGCATTAGAGTTAACGGACTCCACTGGGGCGTGCACGTGAAAAAAGCTTATACATAAGGAAAAAAAGGTGAAGTCGAGCACCAGTGGTGGTGGTAGAAACATTTATTGCCACCTTAGTCCTACCGAGCCCCCTTATGGCACGTGGGTGCTCCTTCATGGTGAGAACACACCTTTACAAAGCAAAGGAAAGCTCTTGAAGTGCGATCCTCTTATTGGCACACGAGATGATGTGGCGCTGATCGAACGCAGAAGGTTTTGTCATGATGACATGGCCACAGCTGGAGGTGGGGCATTTGGGAAGGTGGGAAGTCGAGCACCAGCACGCGTCCGAAGGAAACCTGATGATCACGCAAAAGACATCGGTTAAAAATAATGACTCTGACATCAGTCGCACGCGTCCTGGCGTACCAAAAAAAAAAAACTGCAAAGCATTTCCCTGAGGGTGAGCATAGTTAAGTGCGAATACACGGGGTGATGCTATGAGGGGTATTTATTAATTCGCACTATTATATTTATTATTCACACTATGGTGCCTTTATGGTGTAATGGTTCCTGGGAATCGCAATTTGATCACACGGGGGAGTTTACGTTAACTCACTGGCGAATGCCAACGGATTTTAACTTTACTCCCTCTCATGACCCGCTCTCGACGGGAGACTGAGAGAGAAGGCGGGCGCTCGAGAGAGAGAGGGGTGCGCGCGCAGCTGCAGCGAGCGAGGAGAGTGGAGGAGTGAGCGAAGGGGGAGGGGGTATGAGGCGCGTTACTGACACCGATATCAGCGTCGCGTCCGTGGCTTATTCGGTAGAACGTCGCGCTGCGGCCCGCCAAGTCCTCTTTCTTTTAAACATAGAGAGAAGACTGCGGACGCCGCCGACGGCGGTGGATGGTTTTGGGTCGCTTATAAAGTGTATTTAACCTAAAACGATTAATATTCAATGCGCGCTTGAAAGTGAGTACATCAGAAAGCTTAAAAACTTTTTTTTTGCACGAACAGAAAATCACATGGTACTGGACGTGAAAGAGCCAGTACCTCAGCCTGTTTTTGTGCATTGCGGAAACCTTGAGCATTAAAAGTACGGTACTAACAATTAGAGTCAAAGCCCCGAGGAAAATAAAACATAAGATCACGCAAATGCACTGGTACCTTTAGCAGGCGTGGGTGCGGGTACCCCGCGAGCGGCTGAGTCATTTTGTATGGCCAGGCGATCTACCAGTGACTTGAGGCTTCCGGAAGCGCGTCGAAGTCCGCAGGGAACTTCTGTCTCTGGTGGAGGCTTCTGAGTCTCTAGAAGATATGTTTGGTGTCCGGGTTCTTGAACTAGGATGGTACAAAGGCGCCTACACTGTCCTGGCATATGTCAGAAGAGTTAGTGTCCGTCAATTTGTAGGGGAGCCTCACTCGTGGTGCTATTGGAGTCCTCATAGATGCAGGCGTCATCGTCTTGGGATGTAGTCTGCTCGATGGCATCTGAACTTGTTGTCGACTATCAGCCTCGCGAGGAGCATCACATGTAATATTTCCATCTGAGACAGGTTCCTCACAAGGTGCCTTGTCTTATGAGGGCTCGACCTGTGGTTCTTCAGAAATGGCCACCAGACGCAAGGAACTTGAGTTTGCAGAACCTGGACAAATTACCAGGTCCGGAATTGTTGGGGACGCAGTGGGCGTCTGGTGCAGCGTCGCGATTGGCGCACCTTGGTCGTGGTCGGTTACCCTATGTGTCGCTTTGACGAACTGTCATACTTGTTCTTAGACGGCGTTCCTGGCTGAAGTGGGCGTAAATTCTTCGATTCCAACTCCGAGCATGGCTGTTTCATCCTGCAAACGACAGTGGCATGTAGATCACCACAGGTCAGCACGGCCGTGAACAGCACTTCCCGTCATGGACTATGACTCCCCATCGACCACAAAAGGAAGTGGTGCAGCTCATACAAAAGTGATCACGGTCCCCACATTGACGGCACATCCGCTGTATTCTTATATAGTCGCAGATCACATGGTGACCAGCGATTTTTGGTAGTTGGGCACAGGTGAGGATGCCTTCATATACATGCGGACGTATCGTGCCCAGTGATCAGGGTTGGGCGCGATCAAATGAGTCCTCTGGTGATATAAAACACCATCCCGTAGAGGGACACTGCTTGTGCGAGGACTTCGCTTGGGACGCGGCACGGCAGGAACTGGACAGTTACGCAGGTGACTTGGGGTCCTAGTGGTACGTTGGCACCGCGCTCTCCTCGGATGGTGAGGCGCCCACGACTTGAGCCAAGGTGGCTTCGTTGTTCACGGTAACTTGATAATTCCGACCTCCGAAGTGCTGGACACAGTCTACTTCTTCGATTTCGACTATTGAAAACGTCGCGTCAATGAAGTCTTCAGGACTTGCCCGCTCAGAGACGACGACATCGAAAGCCTTACTGCCTTCTTCGGCGGCTGGCTTGTCATCATGGGTGCTCCCCTGCCCAAGGACGTGCTTTAACGTGCTGCTTAGCTCGTCACCAAACTTTACCCCATCACTGATTGTCACGCTCAGTTGTATTGGCATTGACGACCGCCGCTGCAGCCAGTATGAGAAAGTGCTATTCTACCTCTGATAAAAAAGAACCCCCACCAAAAAAAACCAAGGAAGCACTGTTAGATTTACTGAAGTATATCATTAATATCCGATCAATAATAACTGCCAACCAATGCATGCGCAACCTTCAACTACGAGAAAATATCCTTATAGTTATTATTCTTGACGACCAGTACAGAAAAGATATAACAATATTGTAGCTCAAGGCGTCCATTTGCGTGTTGTTCAAAGCTTCACTTAGAGCTAGGCAGGTACTGCACCGGACGAAAATCGGCCTGTTCAGTCTTAACGCTGCCAGATGACATTAACGTGGCAGCGTTAAAGAGCTCGTCTCACCGTGATTCCGGCGTGAAGGTTGGTGTCAGTATCGGCGTTGGCATAGGCGTCATATTGGTTGTGAGCAAAAAATCAGCTCGTTCATGACTGAACACCTGAGAAAGATGCACATCAAATAAATAAAACAATTCAGGGCCGAGAAATGATCAAACCCTGGTCATTTGCGAGGCAAGTAGATATTCTACCACACAGCCACGTGTCTTCTTGAAGATGCATTTAAATATTTTCTTTGCTTGAAAATTCAGTGAAATTAACGCTCATGCTTCACAAATGCACGCGTCCCCTACACAAGCTTCACAATACAACAATACAATATGGAATATTGCCGTAATATTGCGCGGTACAAGCGTGCATTACCATTGGCTGTGAGGACGTCTGATTATCACGCTTACGTCGTGGTTTAAAGCCGGCCGCCCTTACAAAAGGCTTGAGTGTTAATGCGCGTATTCTCCTAATACCACGTAGTGGTTGCGTAGCAAGTTCGAAGAGATTTAATCCTGTAGGCGTGTCCAAAAGCGGTCCTATAGGATAGTACAAATAATAATAATGAGCAGTGAGAGACCGTGCTGCCCAGCTCAAGACCCAGAGGAACAGCTCTGAGAAATTCAATAAGCCGAGGACGCCGCCAGGGCCTAAGGGTTCCTGGCTGACACCGAAGCGTGAGATCGGCACCACCGAGGCTGCTGGATTTTCTAAATAAAGTTTATCATCCTCCTCACACGCACATGAAGTAAAGGAACAACTCATTCTTTCCTACGTGCATGCGCATAATTGCTTAATGTTAAATAATGCTGCCCATTACACAAAGCGTAGTCATATGCGAAAGCGTCCCTGACACAAGCCACTTTCAACTGAACCAATCACATTATTGTAGTTCACATGGTAAACTTCTAGAGTAGCACGCTAAATCTTAAAAAAAGTGCGCAATAAGTGGTTGAAGTACGCTGCAGAAATAAGGTATCCTTATTGTGTTAAACTCTTACAGGTGAGTCTTAATCGTCCTCCAAACTTCAGAGCAGAGCTCGCTCGCAGTGTAGTCCTTGACGAAGAAATAAAATTGAAGAAGACTGTACATTGGAAACAGCTTTCCGCGAAAGCCGTAAATTCAACTGCCTATGTCATGTCTTCTTCTTACATTTCTGGTGCAATGTCGCAAGAACAGAAGGTGCGCGTGTTCTTTTTTAGCAGCTTCCTTCTCTTGCGGGGGGGAAATGGGGGGTGTTGTGCCAGTGTGCACGCTAGTGCCCATTGCTCCCACTAGAGGCGCAGCAGTGCTATTCGTTTCAAGAGCACTTACTAGATGGCGCACTTCCGCTTAGGCGACGCTTGCTCGACACTCAGCGCCTGCTCTGGTTTGATGGGACTACGCCTATAGGTTCTACCGGTGTTTAAAAACAGAGCTGCTGGATGGGTTTCGGTTCTGTGTGTCGGCTTGAATTAAATTGAATAAACCTTTATTTGGTAATCCAAAACACAGATCACTGTGTTGCGGGCCACTCCCACGTGGGGACTGTAATGCCGTATTCCTCAGCCACATCGTGGGCTTGGTGGGCAGACCAGAGCTGATCTTTTAAGGACGAGCTGCGGATATCCACCTCCCATCTGGCAGAGATGATGTTCGGTAAATGAGTGAGTTTGGTAAAATGCCAGACCATATGTTCTAATGAAGCTGTTTCCCCAGAATGCGGGCAAAGATTACTTGGGTATAGGCCAGGGTACATGATGTGTAATATTTTCAAAGTAGCGTACACCCGCGTTTGCAAAAGCTTTATTGTAAGTGCTTGGGGCCGAGTTAGATTTATGTGAGGTGGAGGGGAAACTGTTCTGGACAGATAGAAATGTTTAGTGAGCTCGTCATATGTTGTGAGAATTTCCCTGTTCACCCCCTCACCTGTGGAACGCATGTCCAGGAAGGTGCAGTTGGAGAGGTCTCGCACCCCCTCGTGTGCTGCTTCAATGAGATTGAGAGGGGAGTCACTCATTTGTCCAAGGCGAGCTGGGAAAGAACTCGGAAGATGATGCATAATATCCTCGTCATGTAGTATTCTCAGCGTTTGTTCGGAGACCGGTTCATTTGCGAAGGTCCTTAGTGCTGTCATGGAATTACTGTAGAAGACTTCAATATGATCCATTTTGGGTGCTCAGGCGATGACCACCGGTACCGCAATAATTGTGTCTTTCGTCCTGTCCGGTTCTGAGTTGACGACATGGCCAGCCCCAGTGACCACCGCGGTCACAAAAGCTGTCCCATTGGCGTAGGAAGCCGCGTCAACAAAGACAACCCCTCGTTCCTTGTTTTATACTCGACGAAGTACTGTACTGGCCCTCGCTACTCTTCTCGCGATGTCGTGTTCTGCATGCACGTTTCATAATATAGGACGTACCGTGATATTCTCCTTGTTGTTATCGGGGATATCATTGTATATGAGTCTGATTGTCATTGGGTGCTGGCCCAGCTCCTGCACGATCATTCTCTCATACCTCGTTGTAGATAACCTTGCAAACTGTGCTCTCTTTTGGGCTTCTGCTATTCCTTCAAGCGTGTTGTGAATACCGAGCTCCAGTAGATGCTCGGTGCTGGTGTTCATGGGTAGGCCCAAGACCTTCTTGATGACTTTCCTAAGGAGCGCATGGACTCTGCTCAGACTCTGCTCTAAACCAGTTGTGCATTGTGGCCTCGTACTTGAAGTCGCTAAGATCAAACGCATGCATCAACCGGATCAAGTTGTCTTTCCTAATTCTATTTCCTTTGTTCGCCACTCTGCGTATAAGGTGCACCGCACTGTCTGTTTTCTAAAGTAACTTGGCTATAAATATGATGCAGGCGCCAGTTGACACTATCAACACGCCCAAGACTTTTATGGAGTCGACCGTCTGAATCGCATCCTGTTGATTTGTACGGAGGTGGATGTCTATCTTGTTTAACGGCTTCCATTCCCTGGGCTTCAGTCCCCGAGCTGTTGTCTCATACAGTAAGAGTTCACTTACTCGAGGTGCACCTAAACCTGGAAGGACGAATGTACTCTTTTACGGCGTCAATCGTCTCTTGCAAGGGGCTCTCTATCTGCCGCTCGCTCCCCCCTGTGCTCCAGATGGTAATGTCACCTGCGTAAATGCTGTGCTTCAATCCTTGGATGCTCGACAATTTCTTTGTCAGTCCAATCATGGCAATGTTGAACAGCATTGGTGAAATCACTGCTCCCTGAGGCGTGCCCCTTGCTTCTAGTTCAACTGCTGTGGTCTCGATATCTGCAAACTTCCTCACGGCTTCCGGAGCTGTAAGAAAGGACTATACGTAGTCATGGAAGACGTTCCCCATAATAAGCTTGAAAATCGCCTCGAGTATGAATGAATGGTTGATGTTGTAAACGCTTCTTCGATATGTGGGCACAGAAAGGCTCTCACGTCAATGATTTCGTTGTCAATGACGTAGTGTTTGATAAACTCCATTGCGTCTTGTGTGAATAGCCCTGCCTTGAATGCAACCATATTGTGTGTATAGATGTCGTTATCTTCCAGGTATTTGTTTATCCTGTGCATTATGGCATGTTCTGCAAATTCGTCGATACATATTGTCAAGAAAATCGGCCTCATATTGTCTGAGTTAGGTGGCTTTCCTGGGTTAGGAATGAGTATCGTATTGGCCAGCTTTCACTACTCTAGCACTTTGCCTTCTCTCCATGCTGCATTGATCATATACTTTAGGATCCCAATTGAATCGTCGTCAAAGATGCGAAGGGCCTTGTTTGATATACCGTCAGCGCCGGGGGCCGACCAAGCAAGTGCCCTGGTACTGTCTACTTAGCGGTGCTAATCTTATTTTGATTGGGATATCTTTAAGCACGAGCTGCTGCACCACTTACTGTTCCGTGGAGAGCCCTATCTCTTCATTTGAAATTCGATCGATAACATGCCTTTGATTTGTTTCAGTGGCGTTTTCGTTGAAAAGTTCTTTTAACACATTGCATGTATTGCCATTGCGCATCTGACCATCGACGGAGTTGCAGATCTCGTCCCAATGCTGCCTAGATAGTGCGCGAAAGTGTTCCTCGTGTAATCTGCTTGCCTCAGTTTTGTGTCGGCTTAGCCTAGCAGTATTGGTGAAGAACAGAAGTCTTAAAGAGTAGCCAGTTCATTTTTAAAAATTTTGTTCTTTTGTATGGTCCCATATTTCAACTATGTTTTCTTTTGTGCTAGATACCAAATTATTTAAGTTAGTCCTTCACGTTCATCGCCTCCATCCTACCTAAAAGCGGAAAGAGAGTGTTTCTTTAAAATAGCACAAATTAAAACACAAGATTTCTGTTTCGGCGTTAGAGAGTAATAAATGAAGTGACCGGGTATTTCTTGGGTAGCAACACGTGCTGCTGGTATTAATATGTCGAAACCTACCGAGAAAGCTCTCGCTCGTGTGCTTCCCAATTTTTTCGCCGGACATCACTCAGTGTGTTTCGATACTGCTATTCACCATGAACATCGAAGAAGCCGAGGTTCCGGAGTGGAGGGCTCGGAAGGCGGCTGCAGCGTGAGCTCCTCCGGATCCATGTGTTTTGGAGGGGGGGGCAGTCATCCCTAGTCACCTAAACAGGAGGGTGGGTAGGAAATTTGGTCAAACATTGACCTAATAGTGGTGAGAGGAGGCGCGCCGCAAGAAACCTTTGCTATAACAATAAGATTGATAAGAATACAAATAGTAATAATAATTAGGAATAAGTTCAACGTCCTAAAACTTTCTCTGTTCCTGATATGGTCCGTCCTTGTACGATATTGTAGTGTATGTATGGAGAATTCATGGTTTACCAGATTTAGCCTCTGGAGCAAGCTTCTTGATCGTCATTCATTTCGTGGATATGAAGTCATTTTTCAAAGTATGACCACAAATGGATGCGAGACGCGAAACTTTTGTGCATCCATTTCGCATCCACTCATCGTTTTGTGTTTTTCTTTGTCGTGCCAATCTCATCCACGTTCGATCACTCATAAAGATCACTTGCACTCTCATGTTAGGGAGATACCACAATAGGCACATCCCAGGGGGCAGGACGGACGCCAGACGCCACGAGTACGAGGCATTGAAAGCTTTCTCCTAATTGTGACAGTGAGTGTAAGCATTCGCATGATCAACATTAGTGTTATATTTAGATGCCTTATAGATTGTCCGGTGATGAAGCTTTTTGTTCAGCCGCTTGCGAAGAACGAAGCAAAGTAATTGTTTACATTCGCACAGACTTGACTTATTTTTCGCACCCAATAAGTTCAAATGACGGCAATCAGTACGTGTGTCTTCGTGTAAAGAAGAACGCAGTTTCGTTCACGCTTATTGGTGGATATATATCTCCGTCATCGCGATTTGACTGCGACAGATTAAAAGACATCCTAATGAGAACCGATGGGCCTTGGATTATCACCGGTGACTTCAACGCCCATCACATGCTTTGGGGGAGCACTAGGATGAATGCCAGGGGCCGGAATATTGTTACATTCGCTTCCGATTACAACCTTTCCATCATGAACGATGGTACCCCCACATATCTGCGGGGTCTCACGTATGGCAGTTGCCTTGACCTGACATTGGTGTCACGGTGCTTCTCTCACAAATTTAAATGGTTTTGCAATATTGAGACTCATGGGAGTGATCACATACCCACCTACGTGACGATCGATGGTATCATAAAAAATTTCTTTTCCGGTGTTGTAATTGACACTGACTGGTTGATGTTTACATCGCGTGTTGAGGACGCTTGCCAAGAAGGCCTCGCCTGCAGCCTGGAAAATACCATAGCGGAAGCTATGCAAGCGTCCAAATGTAGATTACCATTTTCGTCTAAAATAACACAGTTTGACATCGAACTGGAAAAATTACGAGCTATACGAAGGCGTGCTGAACGACGATACAGACGCACAAGATCAATTTACGATCTGAGGGAAGCAAGGTGGCACCAGTAAAAGATTCAACGACGCATTTACAAACTGGAGAGCGAACGCTGGAAAGCATTCTGCGAATCTCTAGACCCTCATAAACCGCTGTCATATATCTGGAGAACAGTTCGTGGTCTTCGCTCCTCTCCGCAACAACGGCTTCCTTTTAAAGCCTTGGCACTGCATCATGGAAAAACAGAACTCGAGGTGGCTGAAGAATTTTGCACGGGAGCTGCCGGCAATATTATGAACGAGAGCATCGACGCCGTGATCGTTCCTGAGACGCGGTTACCAGAAATGAACATTCCGTTCACCATGGAAGAACTGGAAGGTACGTTAGTCGCTTCTAAGCGCATGTCATCGCTAGGTCCTGATGGTATTACTTATAGTGCGTTGGGACACCTTGGACAAAAAGCCAAAAAAGAACTTTTAACATGCTTCAACAACTCCTGGCTCAGCGGCAGTGGTCCCCGAGAACGGAAAATAAGTCGATTAATACCACTTTTGAAATCGGGAAAATCACCATTGGACTTGACAGCGTATCGCCCTACTGCCCTCGCAAGCTGCCTCGGAAAAGTGATAGAAAGAATGGTTCTATTTCGTCTCGAGTGGTACTTGGAACTATACACCAAATACCCTTCTTGCATGGCAGGCTTTCGTCGGGGCCGCTCCTCCATTGACTGTGTCCTTGACTTATCGACATTTGTTCAACAAGAAAAAAGTCGCAAGCGCATATCAGTGACACTCTTTCTTGACGTGAAAGGTGCATATGATAATGTAGCTCACGATGCCATCCTCACTTCTCTCGCAGCAATGGGCATTGGTGGACGAATGTTTCAATGGATAAAAGATTATATAACTGGCTGGAGTTTCTTTGTACAAACATATGAGGGTACAACTGCCCAACATTACACCTACTGCGGAGTACCTCAGGGAGGTGTTTTAAGCCCCACATTGTTCAATGTGGCCCTCATTGGTCTGGTGAAGGTTCTGCCAAAGTCGGTGTGCCTATCTATATACGCCCATGATATTTGCCTCTGGAGTGCTGCAGTTACTCGCCCTCAGGTGCGTGCACGAATACAGCAGGCAGCAACCCTCACAACAGCCTACCTTCAGAAACAAGGCCTAAATATATCAACTGTGAATTGCGCGTTGATGGCGTTTACACGCAAACCGATGACGCCATGCTCTGTTTACATCAATGGGCAGAGTGTCAAATATGCACGGACGCATCGTTTCCTGGACATAATAATCGACAGAAGTCTTTCGTGGAGCCCACATTGTGCGTACTTGAAGAAGAGACTGCTATCTTTTGTGCATATCATGAAATTTTTGTGCGGTAAAGCATGGGAAACTTCTGTGGCCTCCATGCTACAGCTGTACAGGGCCCTATTTCTAGGTCTATTGCGCTACAGCTTGCCGGTACTGATTAACACTTGCAAATCGAATACTCATTCATTTGCAGGGTCAGGCACTGCGTGTCTGCCTAGGAATGCCCCGATGCGCTTCTACTTATGCCACAAACATGCTTGCCAAAGACCATCCGGTCAGGACATATCTAGTTGTGGATTGCCTAAGAGCGCACATTCGACATGCTAGCCGTGTCCCCGACCACCACTTGGCCCTTCTACCTTCCGGAAGACCACACGCTACGTTTTCAGACGTCATAGCCAAGCACCTAAACAGCATTCCATCAGGATATACGCCAGCTGCGAGAACGGCATGTCCTTTGTGGTGCCTCGACCTGCCGCAAGTACGTCTAGAAATTCCGGAAATCAAAAAGAAAAGCAGTCACTCCAGAGTAGCATTGAAGCAAGCAAAACTGCTATTATTACATGAGTTGTACTTAGACCGAACGCAGATATACACTGATGGGTCCATCTCGTCTAGCAGCTCATCAGGTGCCACCGTGGTTCCGGCTGCAGAAATGACAATCAAGTTTAAGTTGTCGCATATGACTACATCTACGGCATCAGAGCTTGCTACTTTAAGGGCTGCTTTACAATATCTCGTTTAAGAGCGTCCAGGAAAACGGGTCATAGTCTATGATTCGAAGGCAGCGCTTCAGAGTTTGCAGTCTGCCATGCGTAGGAGGAGTCATGACCAACTGGTACAAGAAATAAGACATTGCGATCATGAAGCTCTAGCACGAGGGCATGATATATATCAATAGCTGCCTGGACATATCGGTATTACCGGAAATCAATTAGCCGATGGTGCAGCCCGCTCAGCCCATAAAGAAACCCGTGTAGTCCCGATTCCTCTATCAAGGAATGATGCAGCAAGACAACTTTACCTCTGGCTCGAGATCTCACATCCACATTCCGGTCGTCTACCAGCTTCCAAAGGTGTCAATTTTATGAACTGGATCCTTCGCTCAAGCTAAAGCTACCATCACAACTTTCCCGCTCCGATGCGACACTGTTATGCCGCCTTTGGTTGGGTGTTGCATTTACAAAGGTGTACTCTTTTCGCATTGGTATGGCAGACACTCCTACATGCGACTACTGCGGAGCTGAAGAGACCATCGAACACGTCCTGTGCAGCTGCGCTTGCTACGACACACAGCGATGCCAGCTCCGGATGGTTTTGAATCGACTTGACCCCGGACCATTTTGTGTGCAGAAGATACTAGGACCTTGGGCATCTGCCTCAGTTGCCCAGAAAGCAACTAAAGCACTGCTACTTTACCTTAAATCAACAAACCTGAGCGACCGCCTGTAGACTGCGTGTGCTCCCCGAGTGGGCTCGTGATTGTGTGTACCTTCTCATCTTTCTGCAACCTCTTTTTTCCCCTTTATCCCTTCCCCAGTGTAGGGTAACAAACCGAATGTGCGTCTGGTTAACCTCCCTGCCTTTCCTTGCATCTTTATCTCTCTCTCTTAGATGCAGTCATCTGCTTCCTATAGGTGATACTGCTTTTATGAAAGCACCATCGTTAAGTCACTTTTCACAGCGTTCACTTCTGCGTTGCTACACGGGACCATTGAAACATTAAAGAGAAGTTAAGTCACAGTAGCAGCTTGTTGCCACCGAAGCCTCTATGCCTCAGCTTTCCGAACTCTCGCCCCCGAGAAGGCTTGTTTTACTGCACGCGAAATGTAAAGGTGAAGGAATTGTAATGGTAAATTAAGACATTGATTGATCTCGATTCCAGTCTCGCGTTTCATTTGTAGTAATGTGCGCTTTCTGTGCGGCTGTTATATACGCTAACCAACATTATTCAGAAGAGACTAACAACACCACGCTGATGGCAATCGATGACAACCGAATATAAGCGGCCCGGATACGAATAAATTCACAAAATATAATGAGGTATGTGAAATTGTACTTTTATTTCTTACTCACCACGGCGGTCAAGTGGCTACGGATATCGGCAGCTGACCCGCCGGTCACGGGTTTGAATCCCGACCGCAGCGCAAGCACTTTTGATGGAGGCGAAAAAGTTTGAGACCCGTGTGCTTAGATTCAGTTGTACGTTAAAGAACCCCAGTTGGCAGAAGTTTCATGAGCCCCCCACGAGGCGTTTCTCATGATCACATTGTGGTTTTGGAACGTTTAAACACCAGCAACTAACATTTAAATTATTCGCCCTTGGTGCCAATTAACGAGCACGTTGGAAGATGCAGAGATGAGCAAGATCCGTAAAAAGTTTCCCGACCACATTGTTTTGGGGGTACATTAGACAGATGCCTCAGATCGGTTGACGGAAGCTTTAGGCACATACATTTGGTCGACATCTTGCATAAGGCTGCACTGTTTATGGCACCTATTTTCGGTGCCCAACCTCACCTACGCACCGCAAAATCAAGTTCGCCCGGGTCAAATCTCGGGTGAGCTGCACACTCTCTACCTACTATACCAGGCATCGTTATTCATATAATACCTGGTTATTGTGGAAGGGCTCGTTGCTTTTTCCATCGCCAGGAGTATTGATTCGACCACTATGTACAACTCGAACCTCAAGGCCTTTTCTTTGACAATGGCCGCGAACTCTCGTCATATGAAAATTAGAAGTTAGTTCTCTCAATATGTCAAAAGAGAATGATTCCGAGTAATGTCGTGCGCTTAAAAAAAATCACAGCATCACTTATTGCATGCTAAGAGAGGCTGACTGTGAGAGTCAGCATTAGTGCTCTATTTTGATGTCTTCGATAATTCGACGTAACACTGAAATATTCTCAAGTTAAGTTACTCTGAATTGCTTTTTAAATATTGTGTATTACTTTTCTACCTCTTAATTACTTACTATTTAGTTTTAATTCTTTGTTTTGCTTCTGAGTACTGTATTGCTCCTCTTCATCTTGCTCCTCGACAGCTTACTTCGCTGCATAGTGCCTAGCTCAGGTGTCTTGTCTGACGCATGAAACAACGAGGTGCTTCAGTGCTTTTCATGTATTGCCTAATTTTAACAACCTCTTGTAATGGCGCCAATTGTCATGTTTTTTCTTTGATGGTGCATCTCAACGTTTTGCCGCATTGAGAATGGGGAGTACTTCCGATGATCGTGTACTCTACCATAAGACATTCGTACAGATTGGTTACCTATACTCTGTTTCGCCACTGTGGTTCAGCAGTACCCAAGATATGGCGTGTAAGAAAGACACACGCTTGTGCAGCAAAACAGAACCATAGATCTAAGAGCTGTAGAATTGACAGGGTAGACTAAAATTGGCGTTTCTTTTATGTGTTGTACGACACAATATGTGATATTTTTATTATTCGCGTGTATTTCATAGGCATTTATTTACATATGTCAGTTAACAACCGCAATTGTTGTTACAAATTGACGTGGCAGGCCCCACGCAGAAGCGACCCAGTTAGTACGAGGCGCCAATTACCAGCATGTTGAGTGTAGCGCAATCAATGCGGCTTATGTAGAGTGCGTAGCCAGTTCCCGACCCGTTAACTAGTGAAGCCGATCGGTTCCGCTAAGGCGAACGCGGAAGACCCCGAGCATGGGAAAGAAAGGAACCTCTTTCGTTCGCACGGTTCACAAGCGGAGCCGTCGAAGTAATCCCCGTTCGGGACTAGAAGGAGAAGGCTTACTCGGAAAAGCGTCTGGCAAGAGGCAGGTCAGGCGCCAGCATCTGAGTTCAAGTCATTGTTAGCATGCACACATGTCATTAAGAATGACGCGGGGACGCGACCACTTGGCTGACCAAGACATAGTGGCGGCGGGGAGACGAGCATAACCTCCCCCGCTGTACGTCATTACCAAGTGCTGCTAGGATGTCGGGGTGCCTCGTTGTCGCAAGCACACCTGGTAAGCGCACGGAGCCTAACGGTGTACCCACCGCTCTTAGGGAGGCTTCTACGAAGCAACAAAAAATGAGAGATCTGACGGGGCTCGAGCGTGAGAACGGCTGCCGACAGAAGTCGGCCGACGGACGCAGCACGGCCTGGCATGGGAGAGAGTGTCACACGCGCAGAGCCTATCCCTTTGCGTGTTTTATTTGGTAACGTGGTTTTAACCAATGTAGGACCTGTTATGAAGGTGTTTCTGCGATTGGTTGTGATGATGCGAGTCCAAACATGTGATTGGTGTTTGTAAAGACTCTTTGTTCAACCGAGGATTGAAAAGAGGTTGTTTGAATCTGAAATGATAGCGGAGGTTTGGGCTTGGACTCGGGCAGTAGCCTGAGGCTGCAATAAAGCGTCTCTTCAACGGACTACAGCTCTTCCTTCGCGCTGCCACCGTGCACTCGGGTCATCGATGGAACCCATTCCGAACCTCAAACATCTTTCCTCTTAGCTAGTGTTGAAGCTAGTCGAGGAGGAAGAAATTAACTGACCCCCTCTTGGTTCAGGCCAACAATGCTGACAACTATAAATATATGGGAAAACCAGACATCAATTTGTTTCATCTTACTCTGAGAATAAAGCATTCAGTACGTTTTGTCGTTATTAGCCAGATACGCTGCTTGCTTAGCTGCCGCTTCTAAGCCTAACGCAACTGGGCACTGCTCGGGCTGTGTCCCCCGAACAAGTAGGGTGCACCTCCAAGTAATGGATATGCAACCTCGCACAGCGTCGCGTGCTCGTAGGATCCTCCTTCGGTGGAAACAAAGTGAGAGAGAGAGAAAAGGAACGTGTCGACAAAGAAATGTTCGTAGGAGGACGTCAGAGAAAAAGTGTTCATTCATGTTCAACATGTAATAAGTTGAGTGGTCCAACTCAAATACCTTTTGTCCTAAGTTGAAATCATTGCACAAGATCGTTTTATTTACACCACAGTTACCCATTTTACAAGTGAGCGTACCGGACAATGGGCACCGAGCAAGTCTCCGCAAAGTGACGTCTATAAGTTGTTAAATTTGTCAAAAGAGACGAAGCTAGTGACCTGGTGTGGTTGCTTGTTTCACAGTTTGACGGTATTTTAGCCTAATAAGTGAGCAATGTTAGCTGCAATAAGCGTGTATAGACAATTCGGCGAACAAACACTGTGAACACGGCGAGGAAATGACATAGCGCGGATTAATACATCTGAAGGGGCTAATCCCGGCTGACGGGTCCAAACCTCCTTGATGGGCCCTAAAGCCTCCACAGTGCTGTTGCGAACTACTGAATCAAAGAAATACTATCTATCTATCTATCTATCTATCTATCTATCTATCTATCTATCTATCTATCTATCTATCTATCTATCTATCTATCTATCTATCTATCTATCTATCTATCTATCTATCTATCTATCTATCTATCTATCTATCTATCTATCTATCTATCTATCTATCTATCTATCTATCTATCTATCTATCTATCTATCTATCTATCTATCTATCTATCTATCTATCTATCTATCTATCTATCTATCTATCTATCTATCTATCTATCTATCTATCTATCTATCTATCTGTCTGTCTGTCTGTCTGTCTGTCTGTCTGTCTGTCTGTCTGTCTGTCTATCTATCTATCTATCTATCTATCTATCTATCTATCTATCTATCTATCTATCTATCTATCTATCCATCCATCCATCCATCCATCCATCCATCCATCCATCCATCCATCCATCCATCCATCCATCCATCCATCCATCCATCCATCTATCTATCTATCTATCTATCTATCTATCTATCTATCTATCTATCTATCTATCTATCTATCTATCTATCTATCTATCTATCTATCTATCTATCTATCTATCTATCTATCTATCTATCTATCTATCTATCTATTATCTATCTATCTATCTATCTATTTGCTGCCTACGACGTTTAGCTCTCCTGGCCGTTTTGATAATGGTATCGATACCAAACTTAGTGTGACATAACGTGACTGTATGAAGAGCATATATGACTAGTACTAACAGGAAAATCATTATATGTAGGGGGGTATGTCATGAATGTAATGATTTACATTTCGTGGTGCTGCAGGGCTTGCGGTGGTTTCGTTCCCACGACATGTTGCAAAACTGGTATGGTATGACATGATTGCAAGGCGAACACAAGCCGCTGACCCTAACATGTAAATCATGACGTGCGTGTCATGTAATAACATGACTACATGCCACGAACATGGTGCTCTGGCTGCCGTTTCGCTAGCTTCATTTACAGCAAATTTGGTATTACGGTAGGTGAATGGATGACGAAGGTATCATACTAGTGCAAACATGATAAACATGAGATGCGTGTCATGCAACAACATGACTACATGCTACGCTGATGATGCGCTCGCGGCCGTTTTGCTAGCTTCACATGTACCTAACTCGGTAATATGCGGCGCGAAGGGACGACATGACACATCTAAACATGATAATCACGGCATTCGTGTCATGTAACAAGATGACTACATGCTACGCTCACGATGCACTCGCAGCCGTTTCGCTAGGGTCACATATACCCAATTTGATATTGCGGTACATGAATGAATGACGAAGGTACGTGACTGGTGCAAATATAATAATGAGCTGCCTGTTATGTAACAACATGACTACATGCAAAGCTCATGATGAGCTGGCAGCCGTTTTGATAGCTTCACTTATACCAAATTTGGTATTGCGGGACGTGAATTCATGACAAAGGTATGATAGTGGTGCGAACATCATAATCACAACATGCGTGTCAAGTAACAACATGACTACATGCTACGCTGATGAGGCGCTCGCGGTGGTTTCGCTAGCTTCACATGTACCAACCTCGGGATTACGTGACGCGAACGAATGACATAGCTCAATAACACATCCGAACACGATTATCACGACATGTATGTTATGTAACAACATGACTACATGCCACGCTCATAATGCGCTGGCGGTCGTTTCGATAACTTCACGTATACCAAATTTAGTATTACGGTACGTGTATGGAGGAAGAAGGTATATGACTGTTGCAAACATGATAATTATGAGATGCGTGTCATGTGAGAACTTGACTACATGCCAGCGTCAAGGAACCAATACATTTCGACGTGACGTGGTCACGTCGAAATGTATTGGTTCCTTGAGGCTGGCAAACTCGCCGACGTTCATTCCGTCGCGTCACGCCGGCGTTGCCCAGCTAGGCGCCAGTCCTGCCATATACTCGCAGGCGCGTGCCGCGCTGCGTTGCTTCGACGCTTGTGCATTTCAGCTCATCCGCTGTCCCTCCATTCCGAAAAGAGGAGACGCAGTGTAGTCTAGGTAACGCATCAGCGCGAAATGCAGCGTGTCGTATTTCGCGCCGGTTGCCGTCGGGCCGCGCCGACGGACGCTGGTCGCGCCGTTCACGGCTAGGGGTCAGACGGTACAGCACTCACGTTTTGCAATTGTAGCGTCGCTGTGCCCAGTTTAGGCACGCGTCAACGCTACAATGGAGTATATTGGTCCCTTCATTATGCGTTCGCGGCCATCTTTCTAGCTCCACATATAGCAAATTTGGCGTCACGTCATGGGATGGCAAAATATATGACTGCTGCAGAAGTAATAATCCTGACACGCTTGTCTTGTATTAACATGACAATATACCACGCTCATAGCGTGCTCGCGGCCATTTCTCGAAGGCTTAGCAGGCTTTACCTCGGTGACACCCCGATACAGTGGGTACACCAACATCACTACCTGGGTGTAAATTTAAATCGATGATCGCCTTTCTTGGCGCCCTGCTGTTGAAACTGTGCGGCGAAAAGCGCTGTCCCTGTTCAAGTATGTAGCCGGCTTGTCTGCTAGGGGTGAGGGAATTGATCAGAAGACGGCACTACAAGTTTACCAATCAACTTTACTCTCTTGCGTGATGTATGCTTTGTCAGTCTTGAATCAACCACCTTCTTTAATATCCCCGCTGGAACGGGATCATCGTGTCGCCCTCCGTGTACTGTTTGGCTTACCACGTGAAGCACAATCCATCTCACTAATGACTGAAGCACACCAGTTGCCGCTAAAACTGCAAGCTTACCAGAGAGCTCTACATCATATTGAGCGTCTGAAGCGAGCCCCACATGGCGAGATGCTCCTTAACAGTTAGTTACAGCGCCCAGTTTCTCAGATGGGTAAAACGTCGGCTTTATTCAATGACATTATTGGCAATTCCGGCGAAACTATTCAGTTGCCAACATCGACAGAGCACAGGCCATGTGCCTTCCCTACCCACCTGTCAATTACAGTAATACGCAAAAAGTGTGACCAACCTGTTTCGGAACTATACCGATAAGCCCATTCACACTTATTTGAAAACTTCGAAGACTGTGCAAAAGTATTTACGGGCGCTTCTTTACGCAGCGATGGCCTGAGCACCTCTGCAGCTTTCTTCTGCCCTTTCACTGATACCAGGTGGTCGTTCAAAATACCGCACCCATCATCGTCGGTGACGGCCGAGCTAGCAGCGAGAGATGTCACCCTTAAGTACGTACACGAAGGGTTACTAGCTTCGAAGGTTGTCATCCTCACCGACTCTCGTGGTGCCCTTAGCAGACTCACCAGCAAGGAGACCGACAGCCCGATTCCAAGCAGCATCATGGAATCCATTAGCATAATTCTGTCACGTGGCGTATGCCTAGCTGCACAGTGGGTACCTTCGCACGAGGGTATTGCGGGCAATGAGGAAGCGGATCGCCTTGCTTCGCCATGCAACCATGATGACTGTGATGGTCCGGCAATCCTATGTACGATGGACAACGCTATTCAGCCTATACGCCGACTCCTCCTAAAGCAGCACCCAGACCAGCGTGTGGCGAATGGATCGTTCCCTCCCCGTCTTCGTGGCCGTGGCTTGCCTCGTAGTTCCCGTGCGCTGTTGTACAAACTAAGAGTGGGCTCTGTGCTGGTGCGTGAACGATTACACCGTCAAGGGCGTGTGGACAGCCCGGTGTGCACAGGTTGTGGCTCCTTCGAAACACTTGAGCATCTCGTAGTGCACTGTCCCACATTCGCTACGCAGCGGTCTTTGCTGATTAAGGACTATAAATTCCTAGGACTCAAGCACGACTCTAGACGACTACGTCTTTCCGAGTGGCATTGCTTCCCGATGCCACCAAGCCCACTGAGCTCTCCTCACGTTTATGAACCAAACGAACCTGGCCACCCAGTGTATTTTTTCTTTTTTCTTTTCTTTATTTTTTACTCATACTTCCCGAAGTCTTCGTCATTTTTTTCTCTTGCTCATCTCATTTCCTCTTTCTACCCTCTAATATTTGTTTTCTCTGTTTCTTCCCTTCTCCCGAAAGAGTGAGCAGGTGTTGTGCCTTTTCAGGTGGCAGTTGCCAGCTTGTTTTCTCCCTCTTTCCTCTGTGTCCTTGTGTATCTGTGTATGCAAATAAAATAATAATATTAACAATTCACATGTACTAAATTTGGTATCACGTGACGTGAATAGATAACGAAGGTAAACGGCACATCCAAAGATGAGAATAATGACACGGAAGTCATGCACGACATCATTTACCTCCACCTCGTAATGTTTGCTGATTTTAAAAAGACGTATCAATCTTTGTCATTCGTGCTTCGCATATCATCTATTCCCACAGTACGTGGGATCTGCGAATTTTTTCCTGAGTGCTTCGCTTTCCTGTAAATCAAGTAACTGCCAAGTTTGTGTGCTGCAATTTTCCCACTTGGAGACGGGACGTCTTCATTCATCGTTATAAATATTTGATATGTCAAAAAGCAGCAACACAATTTTATGGCTCTAGTTTTCCCTAACGCTCATCCGCGTACGCAAAATGTAAGACGAGCTTATTGTCACCACACACTAAAAAGGCAAAACTTTGCTAATGCCAAAGTTCAAGAGGCCTTAGATCTGAGTTCGGCAATCTGCGACTGTAACGAAGCATTATGCAATCCCCGAAACGGTCTCAGAAACCTCTCCCACCAATAAGGTATTGACGAACTTCTTCCTAGTAACCCATCCACACCTATGCAACACTCTGCCCCAGTCTGGGAGCACGCATGATGCAAATGTCTGCAGCTTGCCCTAGAGTCTTTTTGAGCACAGATAGTCGCGAGGAAATATTTTGATAGTGAAAGCTATACACGTTGGGGAGAAACGAAAAAAATCACAACCTAATCACGGAGTCTGCGCTATAAAATATATTCACGCTTAAAAACCGGACTTTACTCGGCGAACTTTTGACACCGTAGTTGATAAAAATTTGATTATTCTGGAGAAAAGGCAGTAAACGTTTTATATAAAATGCGTTTCGTTTTCAATGTGCACAGTTTTACTAGGTGGCTTAACCGAGAAAATTTTAAAAAGGAGCCTTAGGCTGTTGGTGATCCCAGGGTGAAAGGCTCCGAACAGGTGCCTAGGAAAAAAAATGCCATGAGGAAGCAGGTTTGAAAGTGTTGGTACACATGCATGTTGTTTTTTCGTTTACCTACACAGATTCTTATCGAGAGATACCTTATAAGGAAATTCAGCAGGTTGAGGAGCAATAAATAAACAACTATATACATTACTGTCGATACAATTACAGATGTCGAAGTAGCTAAACAAAAAAAAGTCCAATCTAACATTCGTTCATTCACACGGTGCCACGGAAAACAAAGCGAAGCGATTCTCACGTGCAAAACAAAACAAATCTGTTAAATCTACAAATTGAGCTACAAAACACATGTGTATTTTAGTGACTCATGGCTGAAGCGTTAGACTAGTGGTTAAAAATAATCTTAAACTGCGGTATGTACCGATGTTTGCCTATGTATACTTTCGTTTACTTACGAATACCTGCAATGTAAGCTAATACGACTGGTTTCCTAGAAACCTTCCTTGCACCTGCCAAGGGTCATAATTTAATACTCCGATCTCTGGTACGCGGTTAGTTGCGAGGATTTATTATGGTCCCATGTCGGGTTATAAAAAATAAACTGAGTAACGCTGCAGTGGGACAGGTTGTTGTCACTTCAGTGTGAATTTTTTCCACTGCAGTTTCCTAAAGACTCCAAAAGAGCACGCGAACATATATGATCATAACAGTATCCTCGAATGTGGTTTTCCGGTATTTGGGTACCCTTCACAACAAGTGTAGCTTTCAAACTGTTGCTTCATGGACAAGAAATGCAAAAAATTATCACGTGATTGCGTCCATCAATGCGTTCCTTCTTGCGTCCGTCCATTCATTCGTCCATCCGTATGTGCGTCCTCCCATCCGTCCGTGCATCTGTCTGTCTGTTCGTCCGTACATTTAGTGAACACTCTAAGCACCGCCGTCTAGCATCTTTTCATCAAATATTCAGCATATCGCAGTACCACCATCCCCTAAACGAGAGCTGGCACGACCGGATCAGACCAGTGGCACGCACGCACTTTTTTACGGCCTGCGCTTCGCGCCTAGTTCCCACTTTTCACCACCACTAGTTCATGACGATGCTGCGCAACCATGGCTAAACTTTGCAAAACCAAGGAGGTTACGCCGAGCGAGTTTTATGTGGCAAAACTTTCGGGCCCCGCCAGGGTGGTCTAGTGGCTAATGTACTCGGCTGCTGACCCGCAGGACATGGGATTGAATCCCGGCTGGGGCAGGTGCATTTCCGATGGAGGCAGAAATGATGTAGGCCAGTGTGCTCAGATTTGGGCGCACGCTAAAGAACCCAAGGTGGTCCAAATTTCCCGAGCCCTCGACTGCGGCGTCTCTCATAATCATATGGCGGTTTCGGGACGTTAAATCTCACATTTAAATCAATCAATCAACCCTTTCTGGTCAGATAGTGGTGAAAGTGAGTCCTTCTGATACTAGTTTTTTTTGTTAAGCATCAAACTCAAGGCAAATTTTATTTTACCGATACCGGTGTTTGTAGCTTAGTTCATTAGAAACAACCATCTTGTTATTTATGATTAACGTGCTTGGGTTTCTGCCTAAATTCAAGAGAGTGCGCATGTGCTGCTCCTCTAGTCGGGTCGTGCAGGTGGCTACCTACTACTAGGACGACGACTACTACTACTACTACTACATACATCGCGGACACACAACCCACGGCATAGGGAGCTTCACCCCTAAAAACGCCAGCATTGTGCGGAAGGCGCAGCATAGTCCCAGCGAGAGGTAGAAGAGTTGCCTTTCAGGAGCTTTTCTAAACACTCACTGGTAAACTGCTGCAAGCCCACTCTCTGGGTACCCACTACGGCAACAATAATAATGATTTCTGGGAACGGCGCCAAGTAGGGTCTGTGTGCTGGTGGCGTTTTTTTCTTCTATTAGGATTTCAGTCTTGATATGTCTACTTGAGTGTTCAATTTTCTGTTTGCTCATATAAGATTCAGTTCGTTTAAACATTTTTTTCTTCCACCGACATGTAGCGGCCTGGTGATGATGAACTGGACGATATTTGTGTTCTACATTGTGCAACTGCGAGGTGTTCTGCGATAGTCGCGCGATCTTTCACTCCGCTTATTACTTTTAATATAAAAGAATTTATTAATAATAATAATATTATTATCTGGGTTTAAGCGTAGAGGGGCCATAGTGAAAGGCTTTGGAATTCATTGTTTGTACTACCTGAGATTGCTTAACATGCAATATAAATCTAAGCACATGGACGTATAGCACTGTCCCTCCATGGAAAGCGTGGTGGGCGAGGGTGGCATTTAATCACACTGCGTTTGTGGCAGCAGTCACTGCACAGAGAAAAAAATTGCCCGCAGCTTCCCTCGGGGGAGCACTGAGGAGGATGCGGACCATATAATTGGTTAACGGGGTGTTAAAGTGCCACTTACTTGGGTCGATGGCTAAATTGGTTAACGTGGTTGTGAAATGGGGTAATAAATTGCGACTTACTTGGGTCGATGGCTAAATTGGTTAACGTGGTTGTAGGAGGGGGTGTTAAATGAGTGAACACGTACACACGTATGCGAAAGGGCGGCGCTGGTCGAAGGGACGTCGATCATTGTGTTTGTGGATTCGTTGGAATTCATTTCACCGCGACCTTGGACGTCGACGCGCCGTACAAACCAACCGACGAGCGGCAACTGAGCGAGCGAGCGCCGACCTTGAGTATATATACAGCACGACGGCGCATGCACTGTCAGCTGTTGAATGTTCTCGAAGCGCGACGCCACATGCGCGTCCACTGGAGAATCAGGAGAATTGTAGATGTCGAACGCGGTGTGTAGAGGAGGAAGGGTGCACAGATGGTGTAGGAGTGAAGCGCGCGCGGTGTGTAGAGGAGGAAGGGATGCACAGATGGTGTAAGAGTGGGCGACGGCGCGACGGCGCATGCGCGCGCGTCAGCTGTCGAATGTTCGAGAAGCGGTGTGGACGGCGTGGACGGCGCACTACAAGGCGCGAGTATAAGATGCTCCGCATCTAAAATGATGCTGGGTTAGCGATTATGAAGAAGTCGATGAGTGGTCCAAATTTGGGTAACTTCTGCTCTTGAGGTAAATAACCATTTCAATTTAGGGCTCCATGTTTACAGTGGGTACAGCCCTTCGTCCAAGACCATCCCGGCAACAATTGCGGTTCACCGTGCCTGACCGAACATGGCTCTTGAATGCGAACACAAAGTGTGCTCCGATTTCGCCCTTTCTGTAGCGATTTTGCAGAAATTCGCGAGTTGGAATTTTAAACGAAGTTAGTTCTTACTCTTAACTCATATATTATTGCAATTTGTTACTGTTTTTTTAAATTTGGCAAAATATGGGAAGATTGGCTCCGTTGGAGCCGGCTATCCCAACATCATAACAGTCATTTATATTATTGGCAAATCCCGCGTACCGTGCGAATCGATGAAATGCGAAGCACGAATGGGAAAGAATGATATCTCACTTTAAAATAAACAAACGTTACGAAGTGGAGGTAAAAGATGTCGTACATGACTTCCGTGTCAATATTGTCATGTTTGGATGTGTCGTTTACCTTTGTCATCTAGTCACGTCACGTGATACCGAATTTAGTATACGTGAAAATAACAAAATTGCCGCGAGCACGCTATGAGCGTGGTATGTATAATGTTCTTACATGACACGAGTGTCAGGATTATCATGTCTGCACCTGTCATATGTTTGCCATCCCTTGACATAACGCCGAATTTGCTATATGTGGAGCTAGAAAGATGGCCACGAGCGCCTCATGAAGAGCCCAATAAACTCCATTGTAGCATTGACGCGCACGCACACTGGGCACAGCAACGCTACGTTTGCAAAACGCGAGCAATCTATAGTCTGACCCCTAGCCGTGACTGGCGTGACCAGCGTCCGTCAGCGCAGCCCAACGGCAACCGGCGCGAAATGCGACATGATGCATTTCGCGCTGATGCGTTACCTAGACAACACTGCGTCTCCTCTTTTCTGAACGGAGGGACGCCGGACGAGCTGAAACGCACATGCGTCAAAGAAACACAGCGCGGCGCGCGCCTGCGAGTATATGGCAGGACCGGCACCCGGCGTCGCAACGCAGGCGTGACGCGACGGAATGAACGCCGGCGAGCACGCGCACCACGTCACGTCAAAATATATTGGTTCCTTGATTGTGACATGTACTCATGTTCTCACATGACACGCATCTCATAATTATTATGTTTGCACCAGTCACATACCTACGTCACCCATTCACGTACCGTAATACTAAATTTGGTATTAGTGAAGCTATCGAAACGACGGCCAGCGCATCCTTAGCGTGGCATGCAGTCATGTTACATGACATGCATGTCGTGATAATCGTGTTTGGATGTGTCATTTAGCTATGTCGTTCGTTTGCGACACGTAATACCGAGTTTGGTACATGTGAAGCAAGCGAAACCGCCGCGACCCCATCATCAGCGTAGCATGTAGTCATGTTGTTACTTGACACGCATCTTGTGATTATGATTTGGCTTATGATTTGACTTGGCAGCAGCGTGGGCAGCGTGGAACACGCCTGAAGACACATCTTTCTTATCGTCGCAGATAACCCCATCAAACAAGCCACAGCTGCTCCTGCTGCAAATCCACGTGCCTACGTTGGGAGTGTGGCCGCAGTATCTTCTGGAAGCCGCCTCATCGTTCTGCCGCCAGGGGCTATTGAAGCCTACATAAGCCGGACACCATCGTGCACCGGACCACTTGGCAGCAGCGTGGGCAGCGTGGAACACGCCTGAAGACACATCTTTCTTATCCTCGCAGGTTGGATATCGCTCCCATATATACGCATTTTTCCCCTTTCTGTTTTTTTTGCTGCTCCCTGCTGCCAAAACTATTGACTTATCTCCTGTTTAACCATGTCTGCTCGTTTCGAAGAAGAGACGAGGAAAGAACTTAAAGAATTCAAATCTAAAATTGAACGTGAGCTCAGAAAGGAGTTGAGGGAAGTCAAAGAAAGTCTTGAATTCTTAAGTAAGCAATTTGATGAGAGCAAAATAAACAATGAAACGCTGCAAAAAGAAAACGAGACCCTCAAAAAAGAGAACCTAGCACTGAAAGAGGATTGTGATAAGTGTATGAAACAACTAAATGATCTTGAAACAAGAATCACAAATAGCGAGCAATACTGTAGAAATCGCAATGTGGAAATCAAGGGAATCGAGGAGGGTAGTAATGAGAATCTGCATGAAATTCTGTGTGAGATGGGAACAACCCTGAATGAGCCAATAACAGCAAGCGACATTGATGTTTGCCATAGAGTGAAAACCAAGAACGATGCTTCCTGCTCAAACATCTTAGTGCAGTTTAAGAGCCGCTCAAAGCGTGACGCCTTTTTGCTCAAGGCTAGGAAAACTAGGCTATCAACAAGTGACATCGGTCGCTCAACAAATAAGCCAGTATTTGTTAACGAGCCCCTCTGCCCTACTCTCAAGAGATTGCTCGGGATGGCAATCAGCAAGAAAAAGGCATGTGAATGGAAATTTGTTTGGACAAGGGATGGGAGATTTTTGCCCGCAAGGACGAACAGTCCAAAGTAGTTCGCGTACACTGTGAGAGTGACATTGCAAAAATAATCTGAATGTACAGTGACACGTCTTCAACCACGATTTTGTACCGAAAATGACATTGCAACCCGAAAACGTCAACCGACTAATAGCTTCCGAAAGCATTATTAGACTAACGTGGTTCCATCTAAACATCAGATCTGCCTATCATAAACAAGACTTGCTAAACGTTTTCCTAGATCTGTTTTATTTCAAGTTCGACATAGTCATGCTCACTGAAACGTGGCTGGATTCGGACTGTGATGCCATAGTGAATGATAATTATCGCACTTTTCACTTAAACTGCAAGGACAAACGTGGTGGAGGAGTGCTACTAAATATCAAAAAGTGCATTACTTGTGACCTACTTCCTGAATTTTGTTTTATAACTCATGATGCAGAGTGTCTCACAATTGTATCACAGAACTATGTCATAGCTGTAATGTACCGCCCTCCAGATGGAATCGTCGATGCATTCATTGCACATTTGGAAGACTTACTGAGCTATGCAAGTGAAAACAATTTAGTATTATTTATAGGTGGTGATTTTAACATAGACATGTTAAATTACTCAAATGCTCGACACAAGTTATCTACAATGCTATCTTCGTACTGCTCAAATAATGTGATTAAAGAATGCACTAGAGTGACAAATATAACGGAAACAATAATCGACTTGTTTATAACAAACTTACCAGAGCCCGAAGTCATCAGTGGTGTATTAGCATCGAGCATTAGTGATCATTTGCCCATTTTTTTGTTGACCAAAAAGCCTCATTCTGGCCGTACCTCTATAACGAGCAAAAAAATTCAGGACATCAATGAAAAAACCTTGCGGAACTTTCGCAACAGCCTCGAAAAAATAAAATGGGATACTGTATACATGTCTACCACTTCGGATAATGCATATGATGAATTTTTGCGCCCAGTTCTCGAAGCATACGTAAAGTCTTTTCCATTAATCACACATAAAAAAAGTAAAAAAGCGCGTAAGCCCTGGGTAAATAACGAGTGCCTTAAAATGATTAAAAAGAAAGATAGGCTTTTTAATATATTTCTCAAAGCGCGTAACGCTGCCGACTGGGATACATTTCGGTTACATAGAAACAAAACTAATGCCTTATTACGTAATGCAAAGTGAAGCTATCTGTACAATTATTTTGACATCGGAAATCAACAGAACTTGGACGGAATGTGGAGAAAAATAATGAGCTACTAAATCGTGCATCGTTGGGGGCTTGTGGGAGCACTAGGGTGGCAAACACCATAATGATGTCGGCTCTCTCATGCCAGATGCGGCCAAGAAGGACTACGTAGCGATCAAGTGCTGTAGGGGCATCCGTGGTGGTCAGGTCGTTGTTTTCGATGTGCAAAATAAAGTGAGAGATATCTTTAGGGACAAAGTCCAATAGCTCCTCGATGTTGCCAATCTATATACCAGGCTGTAACCTGAAGCGTGTAGCCTGTTTGTATGGACTTATGATTAACGTTTGCAAAGTGTACGATTGTCTTCGGCCTAATAAAAGCGATAACAAATTTTCAGATGCAAATCAGAATATGGCTGAGTTCAGACCACTGTGCGGTGTAATCATCCTTACCGTGTATGCGCAACAGCTGGTCCAAGCACAACCAGGACGCGCTGCCCACGCCATAGCTGGTTCTGGTCAGTGTCAGGGGCTCCTCGGTAAGTCGCTGTGGCCTCGCCCGCTTACATTCGCTGAGCGTGGGGGCAGCTGGCTCAAGCACTTCCCGAACACGCTCCCGTGCTAGCATGTTCTGGCCTCTGTAAGCAGCTGGGCGAGAGCTGTGGCTTCCCCCCTTGCTTTCTCAGTAATCACATGATGGCATCGGAAAACGAAACTCAGCAGACGCCCCATGAACCAACGTGCTCCCGCGTGGAGTACTCCCTACAAGACTTCGGGACGAGTAACAGCAAGAGAAGCTACAGCGTGAATTTAAGGTGGGCTTCACTTGTAAGGATATTTTACATCGGGCAAGTGCACGTGGAAACGTAAAAAGTCGGTCTATGTGCTGCTTAGCATGCTACCCAAGGTGTCGTTTAGCGGAAGATGGTGTAATTTTTGGCACTATTTTTTCTTATCGTGACGGAATCCTTACCAGTCAGTGTGTAGTGACGGGCTGATAGTATGGAAAATGTTGAGAAACGTTTGTAATGAGAATGTTTCTGCCTGCTGTGATAAATAAAGCCACTTAAACTCTGACGGTCACGGAGGCAGGTCATTTCTCACCGTGGAGCTCTTTTTACCTCAAAAACAAAACAGAAGAGATAACGGTTGAATAATGCTATACACAGACAATAATTTTGAAGACTATGTATGGTCCATGTGGCAGCATCAGACTACGGTACTACGTGCAGTGAAGTGACGGACTCTATATCTGAGCTTTGAAAGCCCTTATGCTTTAGACTGCATGACCTACCGGTATCAGTTGCTTTTACACAATTTAAATGTTAAAGTACTCTTTAGCTCGCGAAAAGAATGCTTGAATCTGTCGCCATAACCTCCCATTGTTTCATTTTCACCAAAAGCTCATCACAAGCTATCGCCTGTTTTCGGTCCTTTAAATAGCTTTGACTGCAAAACTGAAACGCCAGGATGTTAGTTCTTTGATTGCCCGGAGCGTGGGCACATCCAACATATTGTTGGGGGCAGATGCTAGTTTTGAAATATCTTAATTTAGTTTAAAATAAACAGGTGTATTCGTTCGAGTTGGCAGCACCTGAGAACATTGTCACTAGTATGATGCAGATCGAGAGCCCGTGTGATGTTGCCCAAATAAGGCAAGTGATAGACGTTGCAGGCTTGCGGGAAACAAAATATTTTGCCCATGACACATGCCATGGGAATCAGTGTAATGCGAATCACGTGGGTGGAGGATGAGTGTGTGGTAATTTTATAATGAGTGAGTCGTTTTGAAGTGTTGCTAAACACATGTACAAATACATGCCAGACATGTTTTAAACAGTTGTATTTGTCTTATATAACCAGTTTTTTACAGTTGCGGTCACGATCCCATCAGCAACATGGGTATTAGGAACACGAGATGTGGTAGGCTGACATGAAGCGTTAGTATTTGCGGGGATGGTAATCTTGGAGACTGCTACATAAGTTAACTTCAGCGAATGGCGCTTAACTACAATTCACGCTAATTCAACGGGACGGCTGCATCGTAGGGGTACATATGTATACTGTATAAAATTGGATATCCAGCACTGCTACCGCAATTGACTTTTCACAAACATCATGGTCTAATTTAGAAGTAGTTCTGAGAGCCGGCGTTCCTCAATGGTAGAATACTGAACTGCAACGCACAATCTTGGAGGTCGATTTCCGGTGGGGCGGTGAAATTTATTATTTGCATTCGTTCGGTAAGCACTGCCCATCTCAGATTTTTTAATAGCTTAAGTGATAAAATTACGTATGTCTGTTCTCGCCATTCCTAGGTAGCTCCAAACCGTCAGCCCCCTGTGGCGCATGCCCGAAGGTATGCGCCACACGTCCAGCTGAAGAAGAAGGAGAAAAAGACCTAATTTTAGGGAGAAGGGTAGAAAAGGGGTACTCGGGAGCCTGATTGTTGAAGCCCCAAGTTTTGAGCCCGAATAGCTTGCGCCGCTAGCCTAACTTGTCTGAGAAGCGCTGATGGTTAGTTGGCATTCGAGCTAGCAAGTTGCCTCCCACTGCTCTGAACTTACTACAATGGTATTGTCTAAAAAATTTTCAAACTATCTGGGTTTCACTCATACCCCTAAGAGATGTAATACAGTGTAAGTAAACCACTGCATTATGGAGAAGCGTCATGGTGGAATGGAGAATATATTTTGTTGAGCCGCGATAAATGTGAAAAGACCCTTGCCATTCAAGCGATTCAGGGGAAGGGCAATATTAGATGCGAAGCAACTCTGACTCACGTGTGTAATGCCGTACGTACATTTACATGAACACGCCGCAACGCGTTCCCTTCGCCACACGTGTTGGAGTGGTCCCAAGTAGGTGAGCTCGCTGCTGCGCGTTGACGTCCCGCTCCCATCGCATGCCTTTCTCGCAGGTGCACGCTGACATCACTCTTTCTCTCACCCGCAGCAGGCTCGCAGGAGCGCCAACAGCTGCCGGCTACTCCGTGCGCTCGCAGCGCAGTTTTCTCTCGCTCCTTCCTTTTTGCCGCCCGAAATGCTCGGTCGCACGTGCAGTCGAAATAATGTTTCGGATCGCTTATCTGCGAATAAACTTACGCGCAACCAAACCCACCTCCCGAGTCTTGGCGCTTCAAACAAACGCTTACTCGAGTAAACGCTACACCTCGTTTTGCTTCAAACCATTGTTCCAGCACCCGCGTCAGCGCCCGTTTCGACAGGGTCAACACCGTGCTCACCGCTGTTACTTTGCGTTCCATCAGCGTTAACTGCGGAGAAATGGTTCATTTTTTACTCTATGTGCTCCGCTGGTAAGCTAAGAGTTTCGGGGGGGGGGGGTATTAAATGGGATGCGGGAGGCGAACGCTTTACTCAGTTCTTCAAAGCTCCAGCCATTGCGACCGCTCTTTCATTTCTTTCCCTCTAAGGCAAAATGGTATTAAAAGGTGTGTGGTTCGTCTTTTTGGGGAATAATGGGGCTGCCATAATCAATAATCCCTTTAAGGACTAACGGAACCGGGTCTAACAGTTAGTCCCTACAGATGAGCACTAGGGACTAACATTTAGTCCCCACATATACACCTTAGTGAGTAACCGTAAGTCCCACAATTCGCCTCAAAGGACTAACATTTAGTTCTTACATCTGCACCTTACAGAGCAACTGTTAATCCCCACATTTAAAGTTTACCGGGCAACCGTTAGTCTCACAGTCGCACCTTGCCGGATGAACGATTGATCCACTCAAATGCTCTAATCGGATGAATTTATTGTCCCCCATTCAAACATTGTTTTTTGTTTATTTTCCGCCAGACCATATACTTTTTCGCCCGTTTTCCTGTTTTTCTTCGCCGTGAGTAACAAATTCCCCAGCAAAGAACACACGAAAAACTAGTTAGCCACCTATGTCTAACTGCTTTCGCAGTCACGGCAACAATGAACGATAAAAGTAAAACATCAAAATCTTTTATTTTTCTACATACAAATGAAGTTTCTCCATTCTTTCAAGTGAATTCATGGTGAAGTGTACAAGGCCAGTCTCGTTGTCAAATCTTGTTCACTCCTTGGGGAGCTCCTCCGACGGAAGGGATAGATGACAGGCATTGCAGACGCCCGCGCACGTAGCCTTCTGCCTGTTGTGTTCCCACGGCTGCACGTCCAATAATATAGTAAAGATAGACACACTTGACAGAAGATGAAGATGCACGCATATGACAAGTACATGCCCGTTAATATAAAAACAAGCATTAAAATATGGCACAAAAATACGGTTACCTTCTCATCTCGCATAGTCCTTTTGAAGCTGCTCTGATGAAAGAGATGGATCACAGGCATCGCACACGCCAGTGCATATTGTGTGCCCACGGCTGCACAATAAGTATGTAAAATAGTGAGTCACACGTGGCAGAGGATGAAAACAAATGCATATGAGAAATACGTGGAAGGTGAAATGAAAACATACGTGAGATATGACATGCTAATAATTTCACCATGATGTCACACATCGTCAAAGACTCATTTCGATCCCCGTAGTGCAACAGCTTAGGAGCGGCGGCCGCAGCCACAACTCCGCGAACCACCGTGCCGCTAACAAGTCGGCGAGTCCTAAGCGACGTCGTTCAGCTTGAGCAAGCGTACGTGAGACGAAACACGGCGCTGCACGCGGAGTGTCTGCCGCCAGCGAACTTCAAACAGGAGAGCCAGCGTACGCTTGGCTGCCGCCACGAACAGCGCCGAGCTGGTTTGGAGCTAGCGCCGAAAAAATCGACGGTAATGCGGCCCTTTTTCACAAACTCGAGCGAGTGCAGCGTGCAAACGCGAGTCCGCCGCCGCGGCCAGAAGACGGCGCCAAGCTGCTTGCGACCGACTGACGCGAAAGCCAACTGTAATGGCAACCAATTTTCAGTGAGTTCCGACGCTAGCGAAAGCCCCGTCAGCCCGTGCTGGTGCACTTATAGCGCGCGACATACCACAACCAAACTCTTTACGAGAACCCGCAACGTATTTTCGACGTCTCCCAACACAGCGACGAGGTCTCAGCCCAATATCGTCAGCCGGGAGCTCATCGCGGTGGCGAAGACAGGTGAGCGCTCGATGAGCGAGCGTACGGGAGGCCGACGGTAATGGCGGCCAATTTCCAGGTGGTCGCAAAGCACAGGCGCACTGCAGACGCCAAAGCTGACCTTCGCGATGCATTTCGTGCGTGCGATATACAATACGTCCGAGCCTGGTGGCGGCAAGCGCGATCCGTATCGCACACGCGAGAAGTAGAGTGGAATAAATAATGTTAAACTACTTGCCTTAGTATCCAGCGCTGTTTTCTGCCCCGATTCGGAGTAAAATCTAGCGCTGTTTTCTGCCCTGAGTCGGAGTGAAGTATATATCTGATAGGACTGTTGTCTTCTCGACCACCATAGTGGCCTTCCTAACTGTTGCTGTCGTGTGTTCGTCGTGGCTATCTTGAAACCAGAAATATACAGCGCGGCGTGATGACATTTCGAGGCTTGCTCTAAACTTCATGGGTGCAGCGAAACGCTAAAGCATGCAGCAGCCCACGCTCATGCAAGTGTACACACAAGCACCACGTCGTAATTCTTAGATCGTCGAATCCAGGCGGCCGTGGTCGAGCATTTCGAGCGTGACGCCACGCGAGCCATCACCGGCAAAATACGGGGAAAGACTGAGCCAGCAGAGGAGGAGAAGGACATGTGTTCTCTGGAGAAGGAGGGTTGGTCACGTTGGCAACGCTTTTCGCGCTGCCTACAATCCCCGGGCGGTTCATCCCTAGTGGAGGGTGTTTGGAAACTGCGTGGTTTCACGCGGCACGCTTCCCTCTGTGGTTGCTCCTCAACGGTCTATCCGTTCATCCCGCGCGCCTATTGGGCTTCGTTACTCAATTTTTGGGTAATTTTGCCTAAGATTCTTCTAGGCTAGCGTGTGCGGTGCACCAAATTAGCAGGTGTCTCTTGGTTAAGATAGGTTCAATGAGTTGAATTGTTTTGACGGCTGGGAGCTCGTTTTTATGAAGTTGGCATGCTCCTTCTGAGTCTGATGTTATAATTACTGTTCTTCTGCTCTACAATTTGGTTCTCGAATGGTCAAAGCTATGGCAAAAAATTCTGTCTTGGCAGTTGAAGAAGTGCATAGAGAGACACTCTTGACAATCTCCAAATACCAGTCAACTTATGTTGCTATGCATTTCACTGAGTTGTAGCTTGCCGCGTGAACGTATATCACGTTCGTGCTTTTGCTGTAATTGCTTCTTAAGCCATTTGACTCGTGCTTCCCTTAGTCATGCATTTTCTTTTCTAGACCTACTTAACAGCACATACGCAACCTAAATCATGCAACGAATGATTTTTGGCACGCCTATCAACTTCATTTCCAAGTTTTGGGGTTTCGTGGTACACATAAGTGTGTGAAGATCTCTCTTCCAGACCGTATTTTGCTAAAAATGTTTCTTTGGCAGATAAGAACTACCCCTTTCCCTCGGCGTACGTGTTGTGCACGCAGAGATAAAGTAATCTATTGGTTGGCGCATTTACAGGTAATCCGAAGGCCCCCTACAAGCACTTTGAAATATGGGTTCCACCTGCTCTTCTTTGCCAAAGATCACGACGTAGACGACATGCTTTTAAGATTATTCAAATCATAATCAGCGAGTCTCATTCCTGAAACTTTTTTCCTTCCCTTACTAATGCTGTCTTACACCACGTTAACGAATTGAGTACAATGAAAGTACTAGTTGGCCAAAACACTAAGAAAGAAGACGATACAAGCGCTGTTCTTATTCATTCATTTCCTTTCTGCCTGCGTGTGACCCAAAAATGCTTAGGTTCCAACTCATGCCTTTCAGTCCTACTTGAGGCATTCTTATAGAACGAACATTGAATCACAGTCAAGAAAATTGGCAAATCCCACGTATAGTGGGAATCGATAATTAGCGAAGCGCAAATGAGAAATATTGATATGTAACTTTAAAATCAGCACAAGCTTACAAGGTGGAGGTAGATGATGCCGTACATAACTTCTGTGTCATGATTATAATGTTTGGATGTATCATTTACCTTCGTAATCTATTGAAGTCACGTGATACCAAATTTAGTATGTGGTGCTATCGAAACATCCGTGAGCACGCTGTGAGCGTGGTAGGTTGTCATGCTTTTACATGACACGCATGTCAGGATTATTATGTTTGCAGGAGTCCTATATTTTGCCGTCCATTGACGTCACGTAACACAAAATTTCGTATATGTGGAGTAAAGAAAACGGCCGGGAATACATCATGAAAGGACCGATATACTCCAATGTAGCGTTGACGCGCGCGCACGCTGGGCAGAGCGACGCTACGTTAGCGAAACGCGAGCACTCTATGGTGCGACGCCAGGTGCGACCACCGTCCATTGGCGCGGCCCGAAGGCAACCAGCGCGAAATGCGACATTCTGCATTTCACGCTGATGCGTTACCCAGACAACACTGCATCTCCCTCTTCATGACAGAGGGACGCCAGACGCACTGAAACGTGCATGCGTCAAAGCAAGGCAGCGTGGCGTGCGCCTGTGAGTAAATGGCAGCACCGGCGCCCGGCATGGCAACGCTGGTTGGACGCGAGGAAATAAACGCAGATGAGCACGCGCACCGCGTCAGATCAAAATGTATGGGCACCATGACTGAGACATGTAGTCATGTTCTCACATAACACACATCTCATGATTATCATGTTTGCACAAGTCACATACCTTCGTCATCCGTTGGCGTAATGCAATATCAAATTTGGCATATTTAATGCTAGCTAAATGGCTGCGAGCGTATCATCATTGTGGCATGTAGTCATGGTACATGACACGCATCTCATGTTTACCATGTTTGCACTAGTATCATGCCTTCGTCATCCATTCACGTCCCGTAATACCAAATTCGGTATAAGCAAAACCGCAAGCGCATCATGAGCACAGCATGCAATCATGTTTTTTCATAATACGTATCTCATGTTTATCATCTTTGCACCACTATCATGCCACCTTCATCCATTAACGTCCCGTAACAACAAAGTTGGTTGAACTAACTGAAGCTAGCAAAACGGCCGCCAGCACATCATGAGTGTGGCATGTAGTCATGCTGTTACATGACACGCATGTCATGATTTTCATGTTAGGATCTGTCGCTTGTGTTTGCCATGTATTCATGCCATAGCATACCAGTTTTCCAGCATGCCATGTGAACGAAACTATACCGCAAGAGCTGAAGGACCATGAAATGTATAACATGATATTCATGACATACATATTGTCGCGACGTGACGACAGGCCGTATTTGAAGACGCTGAGAAAGCAGCAGCAGGTCGGTCTTTTTATTTACCGCGTGCCAGAGAGTTCCTCGTCTTTCTCGTTGTTGTGTTCTGCATAAAAGCGTGCAAATGCGTGTATGCGCTGTCGCCTTCGTCTTTCTCGCGGGACGCACGTGACATATGCCTCCCTCCAAAAATGCCATCTTCCCGATGCGCTGCCAAGGTGCTCTACTTAAAAAAGCGCACATACGCACCGGCACCCACAGGAAAAACGATAGTTAGCTGGACAAGTAGGGTTTCATCCGGATCGCATGCACAATCTCAGGTGAGCGGTTTCGGCGACTAGAACTGCAATCGCTGTCGGGAATAACTTCGTAGTTGATGTCTTTAAATAGTCAAGTGACTCGATATGAGCGGAAGTATCTTCGTAATAGCTTCTCTGAAAGTCCGCGTCGACGTATTTGGATCCAGACCCATACCTTGTCACCTGGTCTGTAGGTTACTAGTTTATGTCGTAGGTCGTACCGTTTCGCATCTTTGTGTTGCTGGTGACAAATACGCACGTGGGCTAGCTGTCGGGCTTCTTCGGTGCGCTGACCAAATTCTTCGGCGTCAGCATGAGTCTCGTCACGCTCATGCGGCAGCATAGCGTCCAACGTTGTAGTGACTTTGCGCCCGTGTATTTGCGCCCGTTGTAGTGACTTTGCGCCCGTGTAACGGCGTCATTCCGGTAGTTTCCTGCCGCGCGGTATTATAGGCGAAGGTCACATAAGGCAGGATTTCATCCCAGTTCTTGTGTTCTGTGTCGACATACATGCAGAGCATGTCTGCGAGGGTCTTATTAAGCCGCTCTGTTAGTCCGGTCATTCGTGGATGGTACACCGCTGTTCTCCGGTGACTTGTACCGCTGAGCCTCAGAACCGACTCCAAAAGTTATGCCGTGAACGCAGTTTCTCTATCCGTGATGAGAACTGTGGGAGCACTGTGCCGAAGGACGACGTTTTCTGTGAAGAAATGAGGCGCTTTTGCTGCTGTGGCCCTCGGCATCGCTTTAGTTTCTGCGTAGCGAGACAAGTAATCGGTGGTGGCAATGATCCATCTGTTTTCTGTGGTATATGCTGGGAATGGGCTCAGGAAATCTACTCCGATTTGGGCGAATGGCTTTGGTGGTACTTGGATGGAATGTAATAACCCTGCCCTACTGCCGGGAAGGGGGGGGGGGGGTGCTTTGCGTCTTTGACAGTCGACACAGGTTTGTACGTGATGTTTTACAGCATCAGGCTGGTTCGCCCAGTAGTAAATGTTTTGCAGACGGGACAATGTTCGAGTGTAGCCGAGATGACCGGAGGTGACTTCATCATGGCAGGCTTGCAGAATTTCTTTTCGCAGTGATGCAGGGACGACGAGCAAGTATGGGCTGCCGGTGGGAGAAAAGTTTTATTTGTATAGGACGTCGTTTCTTAAACAAAAGATGACAGTCCTCCGCAAAAACTCGCGGCACGTCTTTACGTCCTTCTAAGAAGTCGATAAGCGGAAGCCGTTCAGGGTGATTGCGCTTTTTTGCGGTCACTCTTTTGTCATGCGGTGCGGGAAACTTTGCGACAGCGTCAATTTTGCCCGGGTCAGGTCGAACACCTTTGTGGCTGACCACGTGGCCTAAGAAGTTAAGTTCGCTGAAACTGAAATGACAATATCATGATTCTCATGTTCTGACTAGTCAAGTATGTTTTTAATACAGTCATGTTATGCCATACCAAGTTTGGTATCGGCACCATTATCAAAACGGCCAGGAGAGCTAAATGTTGTAGGCGGCTCGATAGGTAGATAGATAGATAGATAGATAGACAGATGAATAGATAGATAGATAAATAGATAGATAGATAGATACGCCCAATGTCGCCGAATTTCACTAAGGAATGCTTCGCGAAAAAAAACAGAGGCAAATTTCACGTATCAACAAATCCACGTTATTTTTTTATGCGAAGCGTGCAAAAGAAAGGTGACCGTGTTGCAATTTTTTTATTGAGCAACACGTCATGAAATGACACTAAACTAATATACAAATGTCGCACAGATGTCGAACATATGTTCGTACAAATGTCGAACATATGTTCAAGAGTTGCTGATGTATAACCAATTGTTAGCACTTGCGCAATGATGTCAACTGGAACATGCGTATTAGCAACACCAGAAGCTCATATGAGGCGCTGATGCTCGCGAAGATGCTTGCCCTGGACACTGCTACATAAATCAACTTCATCGCATATCTTTGTGGTAAAATGCTTCATTGGCACCCAGAATGCTTAGGTTTGATTCCAGCTGCGACTCGTCGAGTCGACGCTACCGACGTCGGGTATTTCTTAACACTCGCGCGTTGAAATTGCCCAAGTGTGTTCTCGTCGTTCCTGATAAGATACCAAGTGTCAATCACCTGTGGCACATACCCGCGTACCACTGGCATGTATCCGCCCATGGGTATGTGTCACTGTCTGGCGGGAAATTTTTGAAGACACACGGGACGGGATTGTGACATTATGCATGACTTGAGGAGCGCGTCGTATTCGTCAAACCATCTTACTCTCTCATTATAATTTTGGCTGACACCAAGTAAATGGGGTGATCACGAGAGCACCCAAACGTAAGCGGCTAGATAGATAGATACGCTCGAAGTCGCCGATGTTCGCTAAGAAATGTTTCACATTTGAAAGGTCTCATTCTCTCATACATTCAAGTAAGGCGGCTCAAAAGTGAAAGCCATCTATCTTCGTCTTTCACTTCGCAGTCTATTGTCTTATACTACCAGAATTTACAGCATGTCCTCAGAGTGAATTAGGATGAGTGGAGCGAAGCTTGGGAAGGTTTTATAGGCAAACCATGAGCACTTTGTCCGTCTGTCAGTCTGTCAGTCCGTCCGTCTGTCCGTCTGTCTTTTCATTTCTCTGACTGTTCGTCAGCACCTTCTGAGTGAGTCGTAGAACTAGGCGGTTAAGTACCAAGAGACACACGCAATTTCGATTTATGGGGTTTAACGTCCCAAAACCACCATATGATTATGAGAGACGCCGTGGTGGAGGGCTGCGGAAATCTTGACCACCTGGGTTTCTTTAACGTGCACCGAAATCTGAGCACACGGGCCTACGACATTTCCGCCTCCATCAGAAATGCAGCCGCCGCAGCCGGAATTTGAACCTGCGACCTGAGGGTCAGCAGCCGAGTACCTCAGGCACTAGACCACCGCGGCGGGGCAAGAGACACACGCGTGTACAAACCCACGGTTTATGGAGCTTCGCCCCTAAAGAACTTTCTGAACCTCACAAGTTCTTTTATGACCTTCAAAAACAAGCATACTTTGACCACTAGTCGATGCCATGTGAGAACCTAGTTATTTGAAAAGAAGTGATGATCAAGCCATCATAGTTTAAGGAAGTTTGGCAGCTTCTAAGGTTTTGACCGCGTCATAGCGTAACAAGACCAAATGGGGATTTAGAGTTAATGTACAAACGCCCCTAAAATGAGTTACCACGTTTGATGATATATCTAAGGATTACGTTTTTAAAATATGTGATACGCTTATGAGTAAGAATGGAGCTGACAATGAAGGGCAAATTGGAATGAAGATTGTTAACCATAAGAGCAGAGTTTGCATTTCACAGCATTTTATAGGCTCGGAAACTCGTATGCGGTCGTCTCACGTAGTTTGACGACACGCAGGGCAAAGAATGTTCGAGCATGTTCATGCATTCATTAGTAAAGCTTGGGGGCGGAAGAGGAGAGCAATGACGAGGAGGGAAAGGAGGATAAGAAGGTATGTAATAGCAGAGGCATGTGTGACCTTATACAGACACAGCTATGTAGAGCATAGTCTTTTGGAGTATGATATAGCAATGGCTGGTCAAAGGTAAGTGACGGGCAGAAAGTATGAAAAAAGAAATGGAGGAAAACAGCATACTATAGCTGTGTATGCTGGGATGCGAACACAATCAGATATACTCAGCTCCCTATTTCCACAATAACCCATTTCTATTTCTACAATAATCCAATCAGTGTATCTATACTATGAAGTCTTGGTAGTCTTGGCTGCGTCAGCGTTTATTTGAGGAAAGACCGCGCCAAACGAACGGGCAGAGCCAGTACACACACGATGACGATGATGTTGATCCAGAGTGGCAATGAGAACAAAGAGACAAGCGGATGATGGTGATTGTGATCATGCAGGGATGAGAACGATGTAACAAACACCCACACTAAATACCCCTTCTTGGAAGCGGACATCCTGGCCGCCGTAAGTCAAAGTGACGGGGAACGTCGCGTGAAAGGTTCCATGCGACAGACGTGGACAATCTCTGTGCTGCGGTAGCGGCGGTCTGTTGGGGCGACGAGTGGTGTCACACGATAATTGACCGGCGAAGTCTGTTCTAAAACAACGTATGGCCCGATGAAGCGTGGTTGGAATTTGTCACAGAGACCAGGAATGCGAATAGGTGTCAATAGCAGCACCTCGTCACCAGGTTGGAAAAGCACAACGCGGTGGGATGTGTCAAAGATAATCTTCCGCTCGTGCTGTCTCGCTTCAGTATTGATGCGAGCCTGATAAAGAGAGTGGGCCAGGAGGGGAATGTATTCTTCGCCTGAAGATCGGCATGAATTCCCATGGCTGTTAAAGAAGGAGACGTCGAGAAAGGCAGTCGGTGTGCGTCCATACACGAGGTAAAACGGTGAGAAGCAAGTTGTAAGAGAATGTCAGGAACGGTAAAAGAGTATCCCAGCTTTTGATTGATTGATTGATATGTGGGGTGTAACGTCCCAAATCCACCACATGATTATGAGAGACGCCGTAGTGGAGGGCTCCGGAAATTTCGACCACCTGGGGTTCTTTAACAAGCACCCAAATCTGAGTACACGGGCCTACAAGATTTCCGCCTCCATCTATCCCAGTTTTTGTGGACGGCTTGGACGTAAACGGCTATCATGTCAGCAAAGGTTCTGTGAAATCTTGAGTTTTTCTGTGAGACCATTTGTCTGAAGAGGGTAGCTCGAAGCTGTTTTGTGAGTTGTTCCAGAAGCGCGCAGTAACTCATTTACCATTTGTAACCGGAAAACTTTGCCGCGGTCACTAAGCAGTACACGAGGAGCCCCATGAGCAGGATTATGGCGTGAAGAATAAAGTCTGCAACTTCCAAAGCTGAACCTGTAATAACAGAGGAAGTCTCAGCGTAGCATGTCAGGTGGTTGACGGCGGTCACTATCCATCGTTTGCCAGCAGATGTGACGGGGAGAGGCCCGTAAAGGTCAACACCTACACTATCAAAATGTTTACACCCGTAAGGGTGTATTTGTTTTGTCCCATGGGCAACACGCTTTTAGGGTGTCTAGGAACACCCTATAAATAAGGTGTTTAGAAAGACCCTGAAACCGTAGGGTGTAAAGAAACGTTACACCCTACTTTATCAGGTTTTATGAACACCCCTAAATTATGGGAGTTAGATGAAGCTACACCCATGCGAGTGGGGCGTAACACTAAAAACCGCCTTGAAACGATGGCAGTTATATGAATAAGCATACGTGATCAAATGAAGCGCAATTCACGGGACAACAAAACCAGAGACACAGAAGGTGACGATTAGTCTTGTGTGTTGAGGAGAGCCATTCATAGCAATTCATTCCATCAAATATGCATCACCAACTGGCCCAAGCCTCAATTCTTCTCAGGGAGAAGCATATATGAACCTTCTCTGCGGCTGATAGGGAAGAAGGAAGATACCGGTATCACCCAGAGTGGCAATGGGGACACACACACACACACACACACACACACACACACACACACACACACACACACACACACACACACACACACACACACACACACACACACACACACACACACACACACACACACACACACACACACACACACACACACACACACACACACACACACACACGACCACACACACAAACACACACACACACACACACGCACGCACGCACCACACCACAGTAGTGCAAGCAGTAACCTGTAGCGTAAGGTTCAACCAAACATAACGCCGAAGCAAAAAAACAATTAAGCCCATAAGTGTATATCTTCTTTTATCATAGAAAAACTGCAAGTCTGAAAACAGGACTCTGATGGCATTCTGCAAAATTTTGAAATATTTCACATGACCAAGTTTTTTTCTCTCTGTACTAAAATTCATTGTTTTCAATACAATAAACCTCCGCAACTTCCAAAACATTTGCGCTAGTCGGGCAAACGACTGAGAGGTATGGCATTGATTGATACCTCTACAATAGAAAAAAACACGTAGAAAGAGTAAGCGAGTTTCTGGAGTCACATTTACAACCTATTAAATCTCGCAATATAAATGTCGACGATAAAAATGAGAACATTCGACGAGGTAGTGTAATTGGGGCTGTAATAATGTAATGTCAGTGTTGGGATACTTCTAACTGCAAAACCACAGCTCGTTACTGCTGCCTGCACAATCATCTTCAGCTGCTGAGATGACTGGTACCTTCGAGAGAAGTGGGGCGAAGCTGTTCTTTCAGTACAGGAAATTCAATCCCGGAAACCTAAAATAAATACACAAGGAACAATCGCCGAAATTTCACAAAGAGTGCAACATACAGTATGCACCCTGCATAATGTGTAAGTATAAATTGAGTGCATAGGAAGCATATTCTGTGGCATCGGGCTCCACTGCCGTGAGAAATGCTAGAAAAAAGTATGCTGAGCAATAAACGCCATAAAAAGCACACTGTGGCAGAATAATTATACCTTTCGTGCCGTAGATATGAACCTTACTTGATCCTTTCAGCTTGCTCGCGCAGGCAACGAAAAAGCGCAGCTCCAAGTTGATAATGTTTAATTCGCTGTATGCATCGACCAATCTAAGTCAATGTCAAGTTCTATGCTTAAGTATGCATCAACACAGCTGCATGTGTATTTCTGCAGATCTACCATGGTACTCATTCGATTAGTTTATTAAAAGGAATACAGTACGACGCGCAACGACATATACATGTTTTATCTGTATTGCACAAAAGCACAATGCCACTGAGAATACATGACGGTATGCGCATTGAGAAGGTATTCAGAGCAGGTAACTTAAAATTGGGTACTGTACAGGTACGTATGAAAATGCGAATAATACAAGTGTTCTTGAATGGGCTGACATTGACACGAATATATATTGGAAGAATTGGCTATTGGGTCATTCAACATCAGACGTCCCAGCCATTTTGGTGGCCACCGCAAATGCATTTGAATAAAAAATCGCACTGATTTTACTGCATTAAACAAGGTAACTGCGAGAATATTTCGCAGACAAATAATTTATTGGTCCCGTGGCTGCCTCCTGAACTTCCCTTAATCTTGTCTGGATGTTTGTGAAAAAAAATATTTCATAAGTACCTCTTCTTTTTCCGTGCCAAATTTGGTTTACAAGTTAAGTGAAGGGCTTGCGTAAAGTGTTTGAAGCTCGGTAGTATCATTACCATTTTTCGATCAAATATGCCTCAAATAATTTAGCCGGAATGTGTTATATCTGCATTTTCCTATATCAATATCTCACTTTGAAATAATATCAGGGGAGTGAATACTTAGTCCACACAAGGTATAAGTGGAGGAAAAAATATTTTAGACATCTCCAGCTGTCAAACTTTAAAAAAATATCGCAAATTTCCCAAAATAGTTGTTTTGCCTTTAATGAGATGCCTTTTGCACCATGTGGTGGTTGCATTAAAATTGACTTTTTACCTAAAGCGAAAACAAATAAACAGTTCTTTTCATGTGCCAAATTTTGTCACAGCAATTTATGTTTTGAGAAAAAGATCAAAGCATATTCACGGAGTGAATGATGATAAGTGGGGCGTAGCGTTCGACCATCCAGACGCACAAACGGATGGACAGACAGTCTGACGCAAATATGGACGGACAGAAAGACGGACGGACTAACGGACAGACGGACACACGGAAGCCAGGGCGGATGGATGCACAGACGAACGGACGAAAGCACAAATGTACGGACGAATGATTCGCCCCACGAATCATCATTTTGTCCGTGTATATGCTGTGAACAACACTAACGCTATCTATTGTGCAACTCATAAAGTGGCTACATAATACTAGTAGGACTACAGAGAAGGGAACGACCCACGGCCTCAAGAGCTTTGCCCCTAAATGATTTTTGAAGTTCCAAGTTACCCATTTGCCATTCGGTCATACGGCAGCCGACACATCGAAGTTCCCCATTGCCGTTGATGGGAAAATTCAAAAATTATTTTATTCCTTGAAACAGAAATTGTAATGATAAAACTTGTCACATACGAAGAACTGTTTATTTGCTTTCAGTTTAGGTAAAAGGTGATTTTTAACTGGACCACCACATGGTGCAAATTGCGTCTCAATACGGACAAAAATGACAATTCTGTGAAATGAGTAATCTTTTCTCGTAGATGCTAACAGCCTAAGATGTCTAAAAATAATTTTTCATCAAAATATCTTTTCTGTGAAGTAAGTAGTCACAGCTCAGATATACACACAAAGTGCAGTATTGCAATGAGAGAGTGCTAACATAACACATTTCGGCTAAATTCTTGCAGACGTATGTGGCCGAAAATTTGTATCAATATTAGTGAGTTTCAAACACCTTACATAAGCCCCTTTACTTAACATGTACACAACTTGGTATAAAAAAGGAGCGGTACTTGTAAAATATTTTTTTTCACAAACAACACTCAAACAACATCATGGAAAGTTTAAAAGGCAACCACGTGACCAAAACCCTTTTTCGCTCCGAAGTATTCAAGCAGTTCATTGTTTTCAGTGCATTTAATCAGAACGATTCTTCTCAAACACAATTGCCATAGCCGCAAAATCGGCTGGGAAATTTGGAATAAAGTGACCCTGTTACTTTAGCGCCTTCCTGCGCCTTAGCGCCTCCCTGATGCAGCGTAGGCTGTTCAGTGGCTGTGCGCGTTGTGTTCCCAGATGAATATGCTGCCCAGTCTTACATTCTGGCTGCAACACATGCTTATATACCGTGCAGTATGTATAATATTAAAGTGTTTTTGTGGAAAAAAAACTAATAATACGCTTCACATAGCGAAAATACCTTTAACATTTGAAGTACTTAGCGAAGTTAAACGCCAAAGCGAGGCGATGGCAATAAAACTCTGAATAACAAGAATATTTTGAAAGTTACGCATGATGGAAAGAATCTGAATAAATGTGCTGAAACGTTAGCAGTTATGTTCAGACAAGCGTTTGCACTGTTCAAGTAGGCAATTCGACCCCACACACAGACGAAAGGTCTGTTCAAAGAAACGTTCAGCTTAAGTGCTCGATCCGCTACACAGGCACGGCTGTCGGCAGTGTCACGCTACGTTGAGGGTGAATGAAAATACCGGTGAAGAACAATTTAACGAAATTAAATGTATTAGCAAATAGGTAAACTTCGCGAGGCGCACGTAACGCGAAGCAATATGCTGTGTTGTCAGCCGGTGCATCAACACGAGTTATCATGGTAGTGTTACCGCACAAAACGAAAAAGAACCGAAAAGAACGACATGGACTCCACGCCCTTGTTTTCCGTTCTAGGTCTTTTTGTGCAATAAAAAAAAGAGAGTAAATACACTACCGACATGCCCAAGCATATGCGTTTTAGATACGGTTGATGCTTAGAGCTAACAGGCACCGTCCCCACACATGTATTAAGTAGTCAACTAAAATTGATCTGCATCATGAGCGGGCCCCGTTAAAAACGGCTGCCAACAAAGGGCACCGCGAAAATCTGTTCAACTTCTTCGCTGAACCTCCGCGGCGCACGCTCACTCTGCTTTGTACTCCAAATAATTTAAACAAGCAAACAAAAAAACTTGCCCACAATCACACTTCGCCATCATCGCCGTGAAACAGTTGGGACAAATATTCTCGCTAGGTAAACAAATGCTGATTTGTCATCTACTAGTTGAAAACCAAATTGTTTGAAGGTGTTATTCTCATGCTCACGCCGTTAACAAAGCGCTGAACGGAACAACGTGAGAGCGGTACTCACTATTTCACTTCGAGTGCTCCACAACATGAATCCACAGATCCAGTCTTCAGGATGGTGCACCTTCGCAATAATCAGCACTGACAAAACACACAGGTCAAGCACAGAGCGGAGGCACATTTCAAACTAAACACCGACTGATAAACTCTACCGACCGAGAAGCCACGCGCAGCACACGCACACACATAGGAGGGTTTTTCGCCAGCGCACGCAGTGACATGTAAGACGATGCCGGGCCCTTTCACGCGTTCTGCGCTCGGGCGTGCAGCAATACCTGGTAGCCAAGGTTGTCTAGGCGACGAGACCTCATGGCGTCGGTGCGCTCTCAGACCGGATAGATGCGGTTTAACGCTAGCTACGGCCCTGTACTGATAGCGCGGGCGCTGCTTTTTTTCGCTTTTTTCGGCAGTAATCTGTTGCGTTATACTCGTTTTTATCGGTGCATCTGAATCGCAGTGAACATTGTGACGGTGCAGTGCAGCCAGCACGAGCTACTAGTCAGAACACGCATTTGTAATATTCAGGAGCAATATTTAGCGTACCTTCACCGACCTAATGTAGTGCGTACTGGTAAAAAGGATAAGCTGATGCTTTATGCTTTGCTCTATGGTTCTTCAGGGACTTCACATTGAGGGTCGTGCTGGTGATATTTTATTAGCACTTTCATTTCGGTAAAGACATAGCAACATTGCATGCATCGGCCGTCACACTATTCGATGAGAACATATTGCTGCGTGCGTATTGCTAGGAACATGAAGACGACAGCGCATACGCGCATCTGCACGCTTTTATGCAGCAAGCAATAAGAAAGAAGAGGAACGCTCTGGCGTGCAGTAAATAATAAATACTGACCTGCTGCTACTTTCTCAACCTGTTAATTACTACTTCTGGCTTCACGTTGTGACAATACATTTGTACTTAGCTTGCAGACATTGGAACAAGATCACGGCTGAAAATATTTCATCAATGTTGTTTTCTCACTGCCTACAAAGTCAAGACTTTGACCGAGGCACGTCTGCTGGGGAAGTTACATAAGTTAAAATGATGGGACCCACAAAAAAAAACGGGGAGAGAGAGAGAGAGAAAACTAGGAAATGCATTTCGGCTCCCCTGAGGAGAGCTTTGTTCGCAATTTAGTCAACAATGCTCCCGTCATTATGAGCAAGGCTGCGTCAATGTCACCGATATGTCCTTATTCTGCCAATTTCTTTATTGTTGGTGTCTTCTTTCTAATTTCCATGACGCACTTTTAAGGACACATGAAGAAGAACATTCGCTACAGTAATTAAATTAAATATGCCTTCAAAAAATACATGACGTCAATGTTCGTTTTTAAGGGACCTGATGGCCTGCTGACGTGGTGGTTATGGCCAAACAACTGTGTTGTTGTTATTTTCAGGTGGCGGACGTTTTATCTCCAGCTTTAAAAGTTTCGATCTTATGGGGGACAGGGGAGGGGGAGTGTTCTACGCATGGCTGCACTAATGTTCGCAACATTACCTTGTTCAGGCATATGAGTGCACTGTGTGAGTGTTTACATATTTACGCAAATGACACAGATGAAAGAAACAGATACAGGAGAATTGGCCCTTACTCTATTGAACAAGCGGCGCTCCTATTGTATATTCTGTCTTATAGTAGTTTGCGTGCTTCATCGATGAAAACTGCGTTTCCGTCACATTAATTCCTGCTTCGATTCCTTACTAGACCCGCAAGCAGCTAGTAGTAGGAGGAGGCTTGCTGGTATCAAGATTTTTAATGTATACTAACAGTATAAGCGGAAGTGCCCGAAAATGTCGTGCATTTGTAGCCTCGTAGGCACGTGATGATGATGATGGTGTTTGATGTTTTGTGGCGCAAGGGCCATTTCACGGCCAAAGAGCGCCAGTTCATCTTACTAAAAATATGGACAATGATTGTGAGAAGCGGCTGTATAAGGGCCATAAAATTCCTCGCGGTAAAGCGGGTAAAAACATACGAGTAATAAAATCATGACCATGCCGTGAAAGGTGTGTGTGGTGTGAATAGACGATAAAAGTTGCTGATAATAAAAATCGATGGTGGATATGTATGGCATTAGCACAAGTGCCTCACTCGTTCATACCCTTTCGTCCAAGGGCCGTGAGGCAAGTGCTTTCTTGTGTAGCCGCCGCAGCAAAAACCTCTCTGGAGAGGTCGTGCTACGGAATGCCTGGGTATATGGTATGAAAACTATGATTTTTTTTAAAAACGCTAACAATGATTTATGACTAAACAGAGGTTCCCTACCGACGAACATTGCAGGATGTAAAGGTATATGTTGTCGGTAGGATAATGGAAAATGTTGTTTTCTTACTGTTTCTAGCTGTTTGCACTGGATTAACGTGTGAAGGACTGTTAATGATTCACCACATCTGTCACACAATGGTGGATTGCCACCGGACAAAAAATATGTGTGTGTCGTGTATGTGTGTCCTATCCTGAGCCTCGTTACTATTACCTCTGTATGACGTGATTTTGATACTGGCGGCCGATGACCAACGTGTGGCTTAATGATGTGTAGTTTGTTTTGTGTGTGTCTATCCCACTTGCTCTGCCAGTAGTCCCTGAGGTTTCGTTTGAGAGACGGCCTAAGATCAAGGGCCGGGATTGATATGGATGTAATGGCGGTGCTCTCAAGGACGGATGCAGCGAGCTGATCCGCCCTCACGTTGCCTTGGATCTCACGGTGCCCTGGCACCCAGCACACTACAACATGTTGTTTGAGTGTGTAGAGGGTGCACAAAATGGAGTAAAGTGAGACAAGGACTGCGTTTTTTTGTTTTTTAGGAGTGTGCAGAGCCGTTACCACACTGAGGAAGTCCATATAAAATACTGATTTTTGTATTTGCAATTGCTTGATGTGTTTAGCCGCCACAAGTATCGCATAAGCTTCCGCTGTGAAGATACTTGTTCCTGGATGTAGAGGGCCAGCATTCAAAAAGGATGGGCCGACAGCAGCGTAGGACACAGAGGAGTTAGACTTGGAGGCATCTGTAAAGAACTCAGGACGTGTGTATTTGTGTTGAAGTTCCGGGAAGTATGTTCGGATATGGGAAATAGGCGCATGTTTTGTAACTTCTAGAAAAGACACATCGCAGTCTATAGTCTGCCACTGCCATGGTGGCGGGTATGCTACAAAAGCCATTAGACTTTGTTCGAGTGACACTCCAGTTTCCTCAGCTAGACCATTCAGGCGAACTGAGAAGGGCTGCCTCATCGAAGGCCTATTTTGAAACAGAATGGAACTCGACAAATCAATATTAGTAGAGTACGAGGGGTGCTTGTTGTCTGCTTTCACCTTAAGGAAATAAAGAAAGGACATGTAAGTTCTCTGCAGATGAAGCGACCACTCATTTGACTCAACGTAAAGGCTTTCTACGGGGCTGGTGCGAAAAGCACCCGTAGAAAGGCGGATGCCCAAATGGTGCACGGTATCCAGCATCTTCAAAGCACTTTGAGTCGCAGACTGATAAACGGCCCCATAATCTAAGCAGGTGCGAATGAGGCTTCTATACAGGTTCATGAGACGTTGCCTGTCCCTACCCCACGTAGTACGTGGCAACACTTTTATAACATTCATGGCTTTTCAACATTTTGTTTTTAAATACTTGATGTGTGGTACGAAGGTCAACTTGTTGTCCAAGATTAAGCCTAAGAATTTATGCTCCGCATTGACAGACAGACGTTGACTGTTCAGTTCAATGTCAGGTTCTGAGTGCACGCCTCTCTTTCGGGAGAACAAGACACACGTGCTTTTTTCTGGGTTTAGCCGGAATCCATTTTCCTCTGCCCGTTTGGAGACATTGTTTACACCTAACTGAACCTGCCGCTCACACATTGCTAGGTTGCAAGACTTAAAGGCAAGCTGGACGTCATCGACATATGTGGAATAGAACATGCTGCGGGGGATGGACAGGTGTAAGGAATTTTGATGATAAAAAGTGTACAACTAAGTACACCACCTTGTGGTACTCCCGTTTCTTGCACAATTGTCTGGGAGAGAATGCTGCCCACACGGACACAGAATTTTCGATCGGACAAGTAACTCTCGAATATGGGAAGCATTCTACCGCGTACACCCAGGTGAGACAAGTCTCTTAATATGCTAAAATGTCATGTTGTGTCGTAAGCCTTATTGATAGTGAGAAACACTGAGAGAAAGTATTGCTTGTGGACGAAAGCGTCTCGGATCTGTGCCTCGATACGCACCAGAAGGTCGGTGGTGGATCTACCCTCTCAAAACCCACACTGGAACTGGTCAAGCAGATTGTGTGTTTCAAGGAAATGTAAAAGTCGGCGGTTTATCATTTTTCAAAAAGTTTACAAAGGCAGCTGGTGAGTGCAATGGGCCTATAACTTGAAACTGAGGAAGGATCCTTGCCCTGTTTCAAACTAGGGATAACAGTAGCCTCTTTCCAAGAAACAGGGATGGTGCCAGAAAGCCAGATAGCATTGTATAGAGAGAGTAAAGTTTTTCGCGTTTTGAGCGGCAGGTTTTTCAACATTTCTTACGTGACACGGTCGTAGCCTGGGGCAGAATTACTGCAAAAGTTTATTGATGTTTGTAGCTCAACTAACTTGAAAGGTTCGTTGTATGCCTCGTGATTTGTACACTTGTATTCTAGTTTCTGCTTTTCTATCCTTGCTTTATATCTTTGGAAAGCTTCAATATAGTGTGACGAGCTAGACACTTGCTCGTAGTGTGCACCGAGGAAGTTCGCCTGATCTTCCAGGCTGCCATTCTGTGTGTTTACGAGTGGGAGTGAGTTTACTTGTCTTCCTACTACCCTACGAACCATGTTCCAGACTTTAGCCTCTTGTGTATATGAATTTATCCCTGATAAAAACTTGTGCCAGCTTTCTTTTCTGGCCTGCCGACGCGTTCTCCTGCCTCGAGATTTTATTTTCTTAAAGCTCTGAGTGTTTTCCGCTGTCGGCGAGTTCCGCAGCAACCTCCATGTCCTGTTCTGTTCCTTTCGCGCATTCTGACACTCAGTGTTCCACCACGGGACGTGTCGTTTGCCGGGCAGTCCAGATGTTTGTGGAATGCACTTGGCGGCTGCGTCAGTGAGAAAAGCCCTGAAGTACTGCACAGCTTCATCTATGCCTAGTCCACATATGTAAGTCCAGCTTAAGTGAGCAATTTTTGAAATTGTTCCCAGTCGGCGTTGTCTACCAGCCATTCGAAAACATGTGGAGGACACTCATATAATATTGGTGTACTCAAAACTAAAGGAAAATGGTCACTTCCGTATGGATTATTTATGACTTTCCACTGAAGTAATGGTACAAGTAAAGGAAATTCGATACTGAGGTCTATGGTAGAGTAAGTTTTGTTGGCAAGGTTATAGTATGTCGCCTCTTTCCTATTCAACAGAAGCACCTGATGAACTGAGGAATTGTTCAATGAGACGACCTCGTGCATCACAGCGAGAGTCACCCCACAGACCATTATGTGCGTTCAGGTCGCCAAGGACCAGATAAGGTTCAGATAGTTCGTCTATTAAAAACTGGAATTGAAGTTTTTCAAGACGGTGGTGCGGAGGTATGTACAAAGAACAGACAGTGACAAGTTTGTTTAGAATAACTGCTCGCACAGCCACCGCTTCGAGGGAAGTTTGAAGGGGTAATTGTGTACATGCTATACCTTGACTAACTATAACCACTACACCACCGGATAGTGGCATGGCATCATCTCTATACTTTCGGAAGATTACGTATAAACGTAACAAGTTTGTGTTTGTTCGTTTTAAGTGTGTCTCTTGTACACACAGCCCTCTAGGATTGTGTTCATGGAGGAATTCTTGTAAGTCATCGAGGTTTCGAAGAAGGCCTCGGATGTTCCAATGTAATATTTCTGTCTGCATATCAAATGAAGAGATGCTGCCGTGTCTACTAAGAGTATCCTGTGTTAGAGTGAGCTTGTTTATTCAGGTGGCAGGATGGTCGTCCGGCGTCGTTATTGGTTTTTTATTTTTCTTTGCACGCTCCAAGGAGGCGCGCCGCTCTTTCGGTACCAAGGATACCGTTGTATCCATTGCCTCCTCAGAGGCACTGGATGCCCGCACATGGGACCTGGTGGTTTATATTTTAGGCCTCGCCTGGTTAGGTTAGGCCTTGAGACCAGAGGACCCTGGAGTCTCCGGCCTCAACTTCCTTGGAGGCGGAGTAGACTGAACTACTGCCGCCTTGAGGGCAGGCGCCACAGCCGATGGCTCGCTCTGCGCTGGCCGAAGGGGTTGCGAGGGCTGGTGCGGCGTCGCCCCCTGACGCGCCGCATCAGCATATGTTGTGCCGTAAAATGGCGACACTCTTCGTCTTGCTTCTTGAATGTGATATTTTCTTTGACTTTAAGAGCGAATATTTCTTTTTCCTTCTTCCAGTTAGGACACGAACGTGAATATGCGGCGTGTTCCCCGTCACCATTCACGCAGTGAGGCGTAGTAACACAGTTATCAGATGGGTGGCCGTGGCTACCACATCTTGCACAAGTTTCCTGGCCCCGGCAGCTCTGCGAGCCATGACCAAATTGTTGACATATATAACACCATCTTGGATTGGGAATGTAGGGACGGACAGAGAGTTTGATGTAGCCTGTGTCTCTAGATAAAGGCAGTGTGATAGATGTGAAAGTGAGTATTAAATGTTTGGTAGGTATTTCTTTGTTGTTGTGTCGGATGACGATTAGTTTCACATCCGTGACATTTTGCTCTTTCCACCCTTCAAGCAGTTCCTGTTCAGACATTTCAAGAAGGTCTGCTTCTGAAACAACTCCGCGTGTGGTTTTCATTGATCTATGAGGTGAAAGAGATACTGGAATATTACGAAACGCTACGAGACTGCGAAGATTTTCGTAGTGATGTTTTTCAGGCAGCTCAAGGAGAAGGTCTCCACTAGCCATCTTTGTAACCTTATATCCTGGGCCAAAGACCTCAGTCAGAGATTTCGCAACAAGAAATAAAGATATGGCTGTGGCTTGTTTTGTTGGATTTTCGCTGTGCACAACATGGGATTTTGGAAAGCATTGTCTGGGTTGGCTGAAAATTGATATTTCATCGGTGCATCCCCTCTTAAGTGGAAGAAGACCTAGGAGACGGAAAAATGCAGGTGTTCCCATAGTAGTGTACTTTTTTTCGGCAGCAATGACGACCACCCACCATGGAGTCGAACCAGGGGACGCTGAAGCACATAATAACATAAGGCTGCAGACGCCAGCCGTACGTTGCCACTATAACCAAATATAACTACTCAAGGTTGAGTAACTACACAAGGTTAACCCTTGCCACCAGGAAATGTGGAAGTAAACAGAAGAGAGAAGTAGACAGGACAGACTAAAAAAGAGAGAGATAAAGACGAAGTTGTAGGGGAGAGAGAGAGAGGAAAAGGTGACTGCCGATTTCCCCTGGGTGGGTCAGCCCAGGGGTGCCGTCTACGTGAAGCCGGGGCCATACGGGTGTGTTGCCTCTTCCGGGGGGCCGTAAAGGTCCAATCACCCAGCGTCGGCTCAACCCCCAGGATCCCCTTTTCCCCGGACACCACTCAGCCACGCACGGCTAGGCGTGGGAGGGAGCCAAAACTCCCCCATTAGCTCGGGTTCGTGGTGTCGCTACACACCAAACGCCTACTTGCGCAGGCGCCCCTGCGGGGCCTCGTAGGCACGTGTGCTCAGATTTGGGTGCACGTTAAAAAAACCCGAGGTGGTCGAAATTTCCGGAGCCCTTCACTACAGCGTCTCTCATAATCATATTGAAACGATGATGCGCGAGCCTACGGGGCGCGGAAGAAGAAGAGTAGTGGAGCGGCGCCTGGACTGTGTGGTTGGGTGGAAGCGTTCTTGGCCTGTCTGAGAAGTACGCTGCTATTTCACAACGCCTTTCACCTCATCTGTAAATAAACACAGTCACTCGTAAAAGTTTGGTGGAGGTGCTGGGTACATCGATCCGGACGACACAGCTCTACCGATTCTGCGACGGAGCAGACGCTTGGCAGGCTTGCCACCGCCGCTACCAGGCATGGAGGACGCGGGAGCAGGCCATAACAACCTCGTTGCTGATGAGCAACACGCTCACCCGCCAGGACAAGATCGCTGCGGCATGCCGGAACGCCAGCCGAGGACCTTTTCGGGGCAGCCGGATGACGATGTTGACGACTGGCTCAAGCACTACCAAAGAGTGAGTCGCAGCAACCGCTGGAGCACTGCTAAGCTGCTCGAGAACGTGGTGTTTTTTCTCGTCGGCACCGCGTCTCTTTGGTTCGACAACCATGAGAGTGCATTGACCATATGGGACATTTTCGTGGACGAGCTGAAGAGGTGTTTTGGTGACTCAACAGCTAAGGTCAAGCAGGCGGAGCAAACGCTTTCACGCAGAGCTCAGTTGCCTGGCGAAACATGCACCACCTACATCGAAGCCGTCTTGAAGCTTTGCGGAATCGTGAGTGCGACCATGTGTGACGAAGATAAGGTAGGTCATCTGCTCAAGGGAATCGCGGAAGACGTGTACAATTTTCTTATCACTAAGGAAGACTTACACACACCTTCCGACCTAAGGAGACACTGCCGAGCGTTTGAAACTCTAAAGAGGAGGAGAGTCCTACCTAAATTTGGACGTCTTGACAACGTGCCCACGATTGCAAGTGTCAACCTTCCATCGCAGGACGAGATCTCTTCTCTTATAAGACGAGTGGTTAAGGAAGAACTTGCTCAACTGAAAGCTGTGGACACCGCTGGGGTCTGCCATCAGTGTGCATTCGACCAACGGCCCCGTGAACCACTGGTACTTCGGATGCGACAAAGCTACTTTGAGCCTCGCCCGAATAACACCGATCGGTTCGAACGGAGGAGTGAACAACCACTCGGAAACCAGAAACGCAGGCAAGCTGCGTCACAGTGATTTACTCCTCGACCACCATCGCCCGGCTTTTATCAACCGACGAGGTTTACTTCGCCTGGGACGACTAGGCGCGACACCCGTACTTGCTACAACTGCGGGCTACCTGGACACATCGCTAGGTACTGCTACCGTCACCAGCAGCGAGCTCCACGATTCAACGTGTGCACGCCCTATGTACCTGCTGGCGAGTCTCGACAATTTCAGGGCTCTTTCCAACAGCAAGACGCTGCACGTGCTGACTCGCCTTGCTCCGACCGCAGCGTTACCCCACCACCCGCACGCCAACAGCGATCCCCGTCTCCGCATCGCCGCTTGGGGGCGCCACCACCACTGGGAAACTAACTGGTGCGACCAATGGGGGTGAGGCCGCAAAATCATCTTCCGCAAGACCCCCTTGTGTTGTAATGGTTGAGAACAAAGTGAGTGTTTTTGTAGACAATGTGAGTACTGTTGCACTAGTTGATACCGGTGCTGCCGTTTCCATAATGAGCATGTCTTTTAAAAATCGCCTAGGGACGAAAGTAAGGTTTGCTTGGAATCGGAGTGCTACGTTCCGCGGCGTAGGGGGAGAAACGTTGAGCCCGGTTGGAGTTTGTTCTGTTTTACTTTCTATAGGAAATCAAACGTTTCGAGCTGAACTAATGGTGCTTGCACGAGCGACCCATGACGTCATTCTAGGTATAGATTTTTTGCGGGAATGTGGTGCAACTCTAGATTGTGGTAGTGGTGAGATTATTTTTCGTCCCGTGTTACCGCCTCCATTGACAAAAGATACCGTTGATGACTGCTTGGAAGTGTTTTCCGTGTCTGAAGACGTCTGCTTGGCCCCACATACCGCAATGTTTGTGCGTGTAAACTCTTCGCGTTCTTGTGCGGGTTCTTACTATGGTTTATCCGAGCCAAACTTCAGTAACGCCCTTAAGAAAAACGTTATTGTGCCTCGTTGCCTCGTGCTCATCGTCGATGGTTGTGCCGATTTGTGGACTGTGAACGTTTCCGCGCAGCCCATATATCTGCCTGCAGGACTTAAATTGGCAAGCTTTCAAGAGCAAAGTACTCTTACCATACGGTCACTGCAACTGTCGATGGATGTAAAGAAACCACACGCCAACTCGTACCGCGACTATTCTGCCAGCATTGACCGTATGATTAACAAGTCACTTCAATCAACTGAACGGTCGCTGCTGCAGGAGTTGTTCACACGCTACGCCTCAGTCTTTGACTTTGCCCAAGACGAGACGTCTACGGTTACGCCACCGTCTTCACGTACGCAACACTGCATCTATACAGGCCAAGCACCACCAATACGCCAGAAGCCCTATCGTGTCTCGTCTTCCGAAAGGAAAGTCATCGCTGAGCAAGTTGAAGACATGCTAAAGAAGGGCGTCATACAAGAATCGTGTAGTCCATGGGCAGCTCCTGTCGTTCTAGTGAGGAAAAAGGATAATTCATGGAGATTCTGCGTAGACTATCGTCGCCTAAATGCCATCCCAAAAAAAGACGTCTACCCTTTGCCACGTATAGATGACGCCATGGACTGCCTGCATTCTGCCTTCTATTTTTCTTCTGTTGACTTGCGTTCTGGGTATTGGCAAATTCCTATGCATCCCTCAGATAAATAGAAGACGGCCTTCGTAACACCAGACGGTCTCTTTGAGTTCAATGTTATGCCCTTTGGTTTGTGCAATGCTCCAGCGACATTCGAGAGATTTATGGATACAGTACTCCGTGGACTCAAATGGCAAATTTGCATGTGCTATTTAGATGACGTGATTATCTACGGCAAGACTTTTCAAGAGCATAACCACCGCTTGTCGCTTGTGTTTGAATGCTTACGCGAAGCTGGCCTTGTTTTAAACTCAAAGAAGTGTCATTTTGGAGAACGTCAAGCCCTCGTATTAGGCTTTCTTGTGGATAAAGAAGGCGTGCGACCAGACACACAGAAGACCGCAGTGGGTCGCATCTTTGAACCACCACGAACAGTGAAGGACCTGCGAAGTTTTCTGGGTCTGTGCTCATATTTCCGCCGATTTATTAAGAACTTCGCACAACTTGCCTCCCCACTGACGTCCCTTCTTCATAAAGACACACCGTACTTGTGGGATGATAAATGTGAGGCTGCATTTCAACAGCTGAAGTTTTTATTGACTTCAGGACCCATCCTAAAGCATTTTGATCCTGATGCTTTGACTGAACTTCATACTGATGCTAGTGGGCTAGGTGTTGGTGCTATGCTGGTTCAACTCTGCAACAGTCGCCAGCACGTCGTAGCGTATGCCAGTCGGACACTGACCAGAGCAGAGACGAACTACACCGTCACTGAGCTCGAGTGCTGAGCAGTCGTCTTCGCCATTCAGAAGTTCCAACCGTATCTACATGGCCGCGAGTTCACAATAGTGACCAATCACCACTCACTATGCTGGCTTGTTGGACTTCGTGACCCATCTGGCCGGCTGGCTCGTTGGGCGTTGCGCCTCCAAGAGTACAGCTTTTCCGTTACCTGTAAGAGCGGACGATGTCACACAGATGCCGACTGCTTATCCCGCCTTCCTTCAGTACACACCAATGCTGACGACAATGACATTGATGACTATTTAGTTTCTGTCTCGTCCGACTTCCCAGATACCAGCAGCTTCAAACGTGAGCAGCAGCGCGACCCTACTCTGAAACCTTTCCTCGAAGCTGCACATAACTCCGTCGGCAAGCACTTTACAATTTCAAATGGCTTGCTGTGTAAAAGAAACTATTCAGCCGATGGCCTGCCATTGCTTCTAGTGGTGCCGGAAAGCCTGCGCCAGGTCGTCCTTCGTTCTGCGCACGATGACATAACATCTGGTCATCTCGGTTTCACACGTACGCTGCATCGACTACGTGAGAGGTTCTACTGGCCAAAAATGTGGAAGACCACAAAACAGTACGTCACCAGCTGCGCTATATGTCAGCGCCACAAGCCAACCACCACTGCCCCGGCGGGTTATTTGCAGCCCATCCCTCCACCGACATCCCCTTTTAAAAAAGTCGGTATTGACTTGCTCGGACCCCTTCCTAAGACCCCATTGGGCCATCGATACGTTATAGTGTGCGTGGATTATTTTACGCGTTATACGGAAACGGACGCACTGACATCGGCCACAGCAGCCGCTGTTTCTTCTTTTCTGTTACAACGGGTCATACTGCGTCACGGTGCTCCACAGGTTGTCATCAGTGACCGTGGACGACAATTTATGGCCGATGTGGTTGAAGAAATTTTGCGCCTCTGTGGCTCCTCTCATCGCCACTCCACCACTTACCATCCGCAAACTAACGGTCTCACTGAGAGAACAAATCGAACTCTCACGAATATGTTATCGATGTACGTTGATGCTGACCACAGGAACTGGGACGCCGTCTTACGGTTTGTTACTTACGCGTACAACACCGCCAAGCATGAAGTGACTGGACATTCATCCTTCTTTCTGCTTTACGCACGAAATCCACAGAGTTTTCTGGACACTCTATTACCTTTCTCGCATCAGGAAGATCTGTTCATCGCTCAGACGTTGTGTCGTGCTGAAGAAGCACGTCAGCTAGCGCGCCTTCGAACATAGACTTCGCAAGAACACAGCAAGAGTCGTTACGATGCCAAGCATATCCCCGTAGAGTTTTCTCCTGGTGACTACGTGTGGCTGTGGACTCCTGTTCATAGAAAAGGATCGTACCGGAAGTTTCTAGCAAACCTTCCGGCCCATTCGCGATAGTCACTCGTCTCAGTGACGTGAATTACGTTGTCGCCCGAGTCACAGCCAATAACCGGCGTTCGCGCACTACGCAAGTTGTTCACGTAGCCCGCCTCAAACAGTACCATCATAGGCCTATTTAACTCGCTCGGCGAGCTTCGTCTGCCGCCGGGGGAAATGAAACGATGATGCGCGAGCCTACGGGGCGCGGAAGAAGAAGAAGAGTAGTGGAGCGGCGCCTGGACTGTGTGGTTGGGTGGAAGCATTCTTGGCCTGTCTGAGAAGTAGGCTGCTATTTCACAACGCCTTTTCACCTCATCTGTAAATAAACACAGTCACTCGTAACAATATGGTGGTTTTGGGACGTTAAACCCCATATATCAATCAATAATTTGTAGCCTTGTTCATAAGATCCCAAATTTAAGGGTGTAAATGGGGTGTTTCGACGGTGTTTTATTCACGAACCCCTCAAATTAAAAAAATGGAGTGCAAAAAGGGTAATCATATGGGTGCTTTTAATGCGTGCACCCGTTTTACACCTTTTAGGTTGTAAAACTTTTTAGATTGTACAATTTTGAATGACATTGAAAGGCACAGAAGTGGCTGTAGAGGTTCAGCAGGTGCAGACGTGGGGAGTTTGCGACGCTGGCATGGCTAACAGGAACCGACGTACCGCGCTACACTAGAAGAAAGGCCAGGCCAGTAAAAACGACATCGAATGCGGTCAAAAGTTTTTTTTTTAAATTAAGATGACCAGAAGTCAAGTCATCGTGGAAGGCTTCGAGCACCTGAAGTCGAAGAGAGCGTGGCAGTACAGGAACGCAGCGCTGACCGTCAGGGTGGTAGACGTGGCGGTAGAGAACACCATTGTTCAGCCTAAAGTGCAGAAGTTGACGACGGAGTCGCGCGTTTGGTGGATGAGAAACTTCCAAAAGGTGGTCCATAATGCGTCTGCAGTATGAATCGGACCGCTTGCGGGAGATAAATGTTGGCTCGTCGTCCGAAAAGGGATGCCTTATTGATGCGAGCGTATGAACTTTGGTAGAGGTGGCGGTTGAGTTCTCACCAACGCTGATATGGGTACTTGGTAGTGGGCAACGAGATAAGGCGTCGGCGTCTTGATGTTTTCTGCCTGACTTGTAAGTTATGTCAAATTCGTACTCCTGCAAGCATAGTATCCACCGACCAAAACGTCCAGACAAGTTCTTCAGTGTAGAAAGCCAGCCTAAGACATGGTGGTCCGTAACGATTGCGAAGTTACGGCCATGCAAATAGGGACGGAACTTCTGCATGGACGAAACCACAGCCAAACACTCTTGCTCAGTTATGGTGTAGTTCTTTTCAGCAGGAGTGAGTGCGCGACTGGCATATGCAACAACTTTCTCTAGAAAAGACTTGTCAGGTTGTAGAAGAACGGCTCCTATACCAAGGCCGCTAGCGTCGGTATGGTTGCATAGTCGGTGCGGCTTCGTCAAAGTGGCAGAGCCGAGGTTCAGACGTGAGTGCCCACTTCAACAGGTTGAATGCCGTTTGACATTCTTGAGACCACAGAAAGGGTACTTTGGAAGCAAGTAGTTGTTGTAATGGTGCAGCAATAGAAGCGAAGTTCTGGATAAACCGGCGAAAATAGGACGCGAGGCCAAAAAAACTGCGAAGATCTTTTGGTTTTTCGGGACGCGGAAAGTTAAGGACTGCAGAAATCTTGTCAGGGTCGGGCCGGATGCCATATTTGCTAACAACTTGTAGTAAGCCTTTGATAGATTTGCTAGCGAAAGAGCATTTCTTAGTGTTTATTTGAAGCCCGGCGCCGGCAAGGCACGTCTGAACTTGATTCAATCGTTATAGGTGCTCAGGAAACTTGGCCAAAAGGTAATAATGTTGCCTAGGTAGCAAAGGCAACTTTTCCATTTCAGGCCGCGATGCACGGTATCTATCATGCCCTCAAAAGTCGCGGGTGCGTTGCAGAGCCCGAAAGGCATCACGTTGAATTCATATAGCCCGTAGGGCGTTGCGCACGCCGTTTTCTCCTTATCGTCTTCATGCATGGTGATCCGCCAGTAACCAGAACGCAAGTCGATGCTTGAAAAGAATTCCGCGCCTTGTAGGGAATCAAGGGCGTCGTCAATGCATGGCATAGGGTACACGTCCTTGCGTGTGATCCCACTGAGCACAAGGTAGTCCACGCAAAAACGCACATAGCCATCCTTTTTACGGAGCAAAACAATCGGAGACGACCAAGGGCTAGGTGAGGGCCGGATGACTTCCCGTTTAAGCATGTCAGCAACGTTTTCTTCGATAATTTTTCTTTTAGCTAGAGACACGCGGTAGGGACGGCGGTGTATGATAGATGTCCCAACGGTTTGAATTCGATGTGCTGTAGCATTAGTGCGGGTCAGCTTAGATGAGCAAATGTCGAAAGAATTTGCATGTTTCTGTAACAATGCGAGCAGCTGCAGCCTCTGTGAGTATGTCAAGTCACTGCTGATAGCGGTGGTAAAGGCGGAGGAAGAATCATGCTCACCGACGGAAGGGTCTTTGGATGCGATGGCCTGAAATGGCGTGACAAATACAGGCTCAAAGTCGGTAACATGGGCCACAGTAGTTCCCTGTGGCAGTAAGATCTCCGGTGTAGAGTTGACAGCGCTGACAAGTGCAGAGCCATTGCAAAAATGAACGACACCAGGCGCAAGAACTATACCTTTGGTGACGGTGACATCACCGTGATAGATGTCGTTGGACGTAATGCTGACAATTTGCTCTTGTAGTGATGGCAGTTCGATGTCTTTCTCAGAGACAGGACCAAGTGGCTTCTGATTGTTGTCGTCAAGCTTGTAGTCGGTGTCAGCGAGGTGAACGACGCGTTGTCCACAACGAATTGCCACGGAAGCAGATGAGAGAAAATCCCACCCTAAAATTAGTTGGTGAGCACAGCGGGACAGGACAGCAAACTGGACATGATGGCGGATGCCATCGATGAAAACACGCACAGTACAAAACGCGGAAGGGCGAATGACGTTCCTCTGGGCAGCAGTTAACGTGGGGCCATCGTAAGGCGTCATTATTTTTCTTAAATGTTCACACAAATCAGCACGTGTCGCAGACAATGTCGCACCTGTGTCCACTAAAGCATTGACTCGCACTCCTTCCACTTCCACAAAAACCACGTTACACGGGCCTGATGAAGGAATTCGAGTTCTAATTCTGAATGCAATTTTTCCTCCACAAACTGCATCATTTAATTTTCCGAATGAATATCAGGGAAGAATGTGGCGGACTTAAGTGGAGAAGTAGAATGGCGGAAGGGCGAAGGCGAGCGGCATCTCGTGTTTCGGTTGTTCCGCGGTGCAGTTGATGCCGGAGGAGATGGACAGCGGTGCGGGGGAGACGAATAACGCCGACCTTGATAAGACGCCCCAGTGTACAAATCCCGTTCGCGCACGTCGTTCCGACGCTCATCTTGCTGGCGCTTTCGGCAGAAACGAGATGTGTGACCGTGATAGCCACAGTAGCAGCAGACAGGGCGAGACGAGCGCCACGGTGGGGGATAGAAGGCCTTCGATGCACCTGGAGATAGCGCGGTCAGGTGGGCCGAAGGGTCAGGGGGCACGGAATGGTAGTACACCGGGGGAGCGGCAGCAACTGACGCAGGGGATGGACGCGGCAATGTCGCGTGGGTGTCACTGGGAGGCATGGCAGCAACTTCAGGGTACGTGGATATAGGGCGAGAAGCAGGTTGCTGTACGGGTGCACAGCCAGTCAGGAATGTAAGTTCCTCCCTGATGATGTCATGTAAGGGCACTCCTGAAGGCTGTGTAGGACTCGGTGTAGGAGGTGGGAAGCCCATGAACCGCAATTCTTCGTGTATAATGTGCCGGATGAGGTCATGCAGTAGGCCATGTGACGTGGAGTGGTGGTCGCCAATGTCCGGTTGGAGGCGAACGGAGTCCAGCGCATCAAGGCGCTGGCATGTCCTCAGGACATCAACGATGGTAGCTGGGTTTCGCACAGTGAGGGCATTAAAGGCAACAGGCCCAATGCCTTTGAGTATATGGCGCACTTTGTCTGATTCCGGCATAGATTGAATGACACGCCGGCACAGTGCGAGGACATCCTCGATGTATGAAGTGTACGATTCACCGGGATGTTGTCGGCGAATATCGAGTGTCCTCTTCGCGACGGCGGATCGAATGTGCGGTGTCCTAAAGACGTGTCATGTCGCAGCTGCTGCTGGAAGGTAGCCCAATCGGGTAAGTCAACGACGTGGTTAAAATTCCATGTCTTTGCGACTCCGGTCAGATAAAAGGCACGTAACGCAGTTTCGTGGCCTCGTCCCACCGATTAGCGGCACTTACGCGGTCGTAGTCATTGAGCCAGTCTTCTACGTCTTCTCCACGAAGACCAGTGAACAGCGGGAGTTCCCGCTGATGTCCGTGTATGTAACAAGGAGGGGCAGCTTGGCGGTGCATTGTTGATGGCATCAGCGTTGGCAGTTTCGGTCTGGGACATGCTCCCTGACTTTGGGCGCAAGCGGCGGCCTGAACGAAGCTCCAGGGGGTAGAGTGGGCTGCGGCAGGTCAGAGGACCGAAAATACACCTCCACCACGTATGAAGTCTTGGTAGTCTTGCTGCGTCAGCGTTTATTTGAGGAAAGACCTCGCAAAACGAACTGGCAGAGCCAGTACACAGACGGTGACGATGATGATGACCCAGAGTGGCAATAAGGATAAAGAGACAAGCGGATGATGGTGATTAAGATCATGCAGAGATGAGAATGATGTAAGTAACAAACGCCCACAATATTTGTGCTGGTTGTACTGTAGCGTAGGTCTTTCTATCAAACATTAAAACAAAGAATATATTATGTCAACTTTGTATAATATCGCCTCAACGTGGCGTAATATGCAAGACGCAAGAAAAGATATAGCCCTAAGAAATTATGTTTATTATTGTCCTCGTATATTACTGCAGCCTATGACAAACTTCTTGATTACCAGGTTCCATCCTGCTTCTTGCCTTACTTAACTTTGATCTGGCCCATTAAAACAGTATCTTACGTTTTTTACTTAATCTATGGCCTCATTTATGCCATCATAGAACTTTTTATTTAATACGTTAAAAGGCTAGATGTCAGAGCAAATGTATTGTTCACTTTCAGCTGGCCTATCTCATTAGGCATAACAGTGGCTTCACAGCCGTAATGGTATGTCATAATTAAAGGGTCAGAATTCCAAGCATGGTGTGTAGCAGGAAGATATGCTTTCTTCAATGTTATTCACCATGTGCTTACAAGAGGCTTTAGAAGCCATGTATTGTGAGCATAGGGATTGAGAGTTCATGAACAGTACTGTAGCAGCCTACGAAATACTGATGACATAGACTTTCTGACAAAATATTCGGATTGCTATAAATAATGATTCCTGAATATGATAAGGAAAGCGGAGTAGGAGGTGACTCAATAATATACGGAAAACTAAAGTGATCAGTAGTCTAAAAAAGTACTTTGCGCTAGACACTGGAAGCCGCCAAGAAACGCGTGTACCTAGGGTAGGTAATGACCCTGAATTGTAACCATGAGAGTGAAGTAAGTGGAAGAATAACAACAGCTTGGAACGGATTGGGCACGGCTTCTCATATAGTTAATAGCACTTTGGCGTTAATACCGAATAGGTTTTAGCAGATGACTTTTACAGCAGCATACGTAAGAGACAAGAACTTGGAAGCTTACAAAGAGAGTGAAATTTAGCACGGCACAGTTACCCATGGAGAGAAGTGATACAGAGAACAAAAAAAATCTATTAAAGAAGATCTGAAACACTTTGAAAATGAGAGGAGTAACCTTCAAGTCAAGAAATCAGCAGTATGTGGAAAAAAATGAGTGTCAAGGGCACGTCAGTTGAATTGGAGAAGATGAAATGGGTTCAAAGAGAGCTTGAAAGGAGAAAGCAAAATAATTACTCGTCAGTGATGGTAATAAATTGTATTTCAAGAGAAGGCGAGTATTTGTAGGGATGGAAGTTGGGTGGTGACACTAAGCTAAGAAGTGTGTACCAGTGTCGCGGAATAGGCCCCTCCATTTCATGCCAATTTCATACTGGTGATTGGCATTTTTGCGTATTTCATTCTTTTGAATTCCTCGGAATAAGAAAAACATAGCCAATTTTAACTCCGAGAATGGCCAGACAGGTTCATTCCAGCATTACGATTTGTCAACATAAGCAAGACATATCTTGATAGCTTTATCGAGCTAAGAATAAATGTGAGAAGACAAAGCTAATATCATCAGACGCATAAGAGCTAAATGACTTACTACAGTTGAAAGATAGTAGCTTGGTGACATATCTCGTGCAGTAAAACCACACTACTAGTTCACACAGGGTCAGTTCTTTCGCTACTTAAGGTACTTGCATCGTCAGCACAATCTTAAAAACGAGGTAATAAACATTTGGCAACGCACCCATTTACTTGTTTCCAGCATAATTTACTACCTTCGCCGCATCTTTTTACTACAGTGAGTAGCTGGCAATGCTTGAAACTTCTGCCCTTACTAACCAAGAATGCAATTTTGGTCTTTTGAACTAGGTACCCACTGAACCTCATACGTTGCCACATCTTTCACACACACCACCGTACATATTGCAGTAATCGTGACACTCTTAAGAAACAATTTGAGCAATCCTAATTTTGTCAATTACACTAGAATAAAGGTTTTGTGCAAAGTTAAGACTCGTATATAAAAACGCAGACGATGATCTGTACAAAATGTGCATTATTTTTTAAAATTATAAGGCTGCTATCCAGTGCACAGTGTGATATCGCAAAGTAGGATCATAAGTAGTCTCCAAACGGCTGCTACAGTATACAATACCGACTAAGTCTTCATATTCGATGTACGCATTTGCGTGTACGTCTTCTTCTGTAATTCATTCATGCCTCTGCATATATGCTGTAATGTATGCTTACCATGATAAATACACAAAGTAGTTATTGCCCACAAATGAATCTGCGTGGACAATGACTATTCGCCTATTATCCTGTATATACTTCTGTAATTGATTTTTCTTGATGTTACAGTGTAGAGGCAGATACAAGCGCCCGCTAGCTAAATATTCAGTTATGTATTGATTATTCAATTCGGCACTATTCACGAACTTCTTTGAAAAGTAGCAACGTTCACCGATCAGCATTTTGCTACGTTCACTTAATAGAAGTTTGCTGATTTTTGTGACAAGTAGACGGGTATAGCATTTAGTTTGGTGAATAAAAAGGCCGTTTTAATAAGTGCATGCTTAAACGAACGACTTGTTTCAGCTTGAATTTGTTATTGCTGAAATGAAGACTGCGAATTGTCGAGTAAGGATTCGGGAAAGTGCCGCCATAATTACGCGGGATCGCTTTCTTTGGCTGGGTACTCAAACCAATGTTTTCAAAAGTTTATCCTATCTCTCTGTAGCGTTTATCATGTAAAAAGTTTTATCGCATACCCAGTTCACACAATATACAGTTCATCGGGTGCCAATGTGTGCTGCGCTGCCCTAAAGACTTTCGCGATCGAGGTTCAGGCAAAGACACTAATGAGTGTAGTCAGAGAGGACAGTATTGCAAAAAAAAAAAGATGGGGGTTAGAGGTACTATGTGGTGTGATAGTGCGCAAGCGGTTATACGAAAGCTTGCAGTAAACCCAAGCATTGTGACGGTGTCAATAGGTATGACAATTTGGAGAAGCACTTTTTTTTTTTCAATATTCGTCCGAGTCACCGACGGTGGCAGAAGCAAAAATAAAGTGAAGAGTAGGTAGACAGCAGGTGGCTGAGGCACCACCGAGGCGGAAAAAGTCAAGGTGTAAGGTTGTATGCCGCCGCCGTATAATTCCGCAAGACGGATACCACGGCATACATAGAACCGTAGTGACGCAAAGAATAGAGAAAAACGTCGGAGCAACATAGTTTATATGAGAACGGAATTTTAGAAGGTGTTTTGCTTATAAACGTAACATGCTTGTTTTAACTGAGCCTTATCAAATTATTACATAATGTTAAATTTGAGGGTCTGATTCACTAATGTTTGAAGTTAGAAAAACAGCATGTCGACAAACATGTTGTCTATTTTCGGAAAAAAGGCAATTCTGTTGCCATTCCATTCCGTGAAAAGAGCGAATAATTCAATTCCCATTCCATTCCTCCAAGCTTTGTCACCATTCGTTCCCATTTCAATCCGGGGCTGCGAAAATGTAAAATGACTTCTGATTCATTCTGATTCCAGAGTGGCAACTCCGCAACATTGCTCTGGGATAACCTTCGTAAAGCAAACGGAGCACCGATTCAAGTGACGGTATATAGGAGAGGCCTCGGCCATAGAGCGGCTGTAGTAACTGTGATAATGAGAGGGCAATTTACTGTGTTAATCAGTCAATCAATGAAAGAAATATCTGCATAATATTTAAGAAATACCAGAGTGATTTTGTAGGCTGGGAAGGTAAGCTTCATTCATAATAAAATACCACACTTATATGTTGCGTTGCGTGAAAAATCAACGGCTCACAATTTACTATAAGCATCTTTGGTGATATGCAAGCTGGCTCGAGCTTCTCCCCAACACATCTTTGTTCCCGCCTCTCCCGGTAGTAGTCATGGTAGGTAGACGGTGTAAAGCACCCTAAAACAGAATTGAGACAACTGGCCTCAAAAAGACGCATGGCTTCAGAAACAACACGGCACTTTACGAAAGAATACTGCTTGTGGTCAGTTCAGCGCCGCCACTCAGTTGAGTGTAAACAATGAAGTGACATCACTGGTACTGTCCCACTATTATTTTGCCAACTGGACATCACGCCATTCGCAGAACGTTTGTTCTCTTTCGGGTATGTTTTTTTGTTCTACGTGAGCACGGAAACTTTCACCCTGAAATGCAACATGGGCACACATGCAGCACTTTCGTAAAGCTCTTTTTGCTTCTATCAAGAATTATAGGTAAAATATTTAGCAAGTTTCCATTGCTTGCAATACTCATGAGAAGATTTTTCAGCAAAAACGAATTGGTAAAAAGAATGTGCCCACAAAGAAGTGAATAGCATTTCAGTGTGCAAAAGTCACTACGGGCGCGTGCTTCTTGGTGGCAATGCGACAGAGAAATGTTATTGATGAGCGCGGTGAATCAAATGCGAGAGAAGCTGAACATGTGATGGAACTGCCTTAAGTCTTTTGTTCGTACGCACATAGGCTGTGCAGTACAGCTCATTGATGAATCGTGGAAGTTGGTTATGTTATAGTATGATGGCTGCTCCTGAGAAAGACCAAACACGTCGAGCGCAGACCAGATTATCGCCGTAGGCAACTGTCGATAAAAAGAACTGACATGTGAACTTGGGTGCCAAATGATTGCCTCTAAGAAGGCCCCACTTCAGCTCGCGACTGTAATACCGCCTGCGTGTCTGTGAAGTGTTTCATTTGGTGAAATCTATGCAAAGCAAAGCATTTTGTATGCGAAGCGCCTACTTTGCATATAAGATAGGTTAGTCAGCATGCAATACTTTGAAAGGATGCAGCCATGAGAGTATCTTGTGATCACCTACTTTCTTGCAGCTTTCCACGAGCTCAGTCGAGTCAGTGGCTGGGTCTGCGTCGGATGCAAGACTGCATGAACTTGGACATCTATTTGTTGTTCATAATTAACTTGCTGGTAATTATTGCACTATTAGTATTATATTCAGGAGGGCCATCCTTGTTGATATGGTCTTAGTTCACGCGCCATGAATTAACCCACACCTATTTAAAAGCTACTGCTTTGTAGAAATCTAATAGACATAGTTTTATTTTTTCGATCATAATTAGCACTGTGTTAGATGCACCTTTTATATTCTGACCTTCACATGAATTGGCTTAACTAGCCTCGTGATAACATGATCTGATTGAACTACCTAAGCTAATTCATCAATGGGCCAGCCGTGCAAGCTCATTGATCGAGCTGACAATGACGGAGATGAAAAGGGCATGTGCCGTCCGAAAATTGTGGTAGGAAGTAGAGGCCAACTATGATAAAACACGTGTCCTCGCAGATTAGGTCCTGTCGCACGCTGTTGAAATGGGCTCGAAAGAGAGAGAAAAGTTTTATTTGTGCAGGTCAAAAGGATCGTGCTCTTTGGTTGGAACCCTTAGTTCAGGGACCCATTGACTCACGCCACACCACGTGACCACTGGATGAGCTGACGCTGCTCCAGCGGCTCTAAACTGGTTAGCGCAGTCTCCCAGGAGGAATGTGAAAGTGAAAGAATAAGGCCCTAGCTCGGTCGTTGTGGACATTCCTAGGTGCAGTGATAATCGTGGTATTCGCACCACAATAGGGAAGTATGAGGGATATTGCATGGGGAAATGAAAAGGTGTGAAGGCAGGAGAATGAATTTGTTTGAAGTCGCAGCCAGGCAACAGCGTCCTCTCGGTTTAATGATTTTTGTGGTGGTGGAAAGCAATATCAATATGTCGGTAAAGGTGTAGCAGGCCAGTGTAGCTTAATGCTTCATTCAGTGTTTGTAGGGTTGGACAGCTCATCCTATGACGCTCTGTTTGTAAACTCTCGAGCTACCGTGCTAGCTTATTCATTGACGCAGAGAGTTGTCTGTCCAGGTTTTTAGAAAACACGCACCATGTAAAACAAACTGACATGTACTGGTGTCAGGACACGGTGTATGTAGGGTTTGGCCATTTCTTTCGAAAATTTGCGACATGCGGATATTGCATCAGTAATCACGGTGATTGGCTCGTCCGGTGCTGGTATTTGTGAAATGTGTATGATATCAAAAGCGATAGCAGTCTCCTTTGCCGTGCTGCTGTCTATGGTAGAAAACGTAGCTGATGAAACGCTTGAAAATAAGTTTAAACAGTTCGCCTTCTCCAAATGTTGTTATTAAAACTATCTGACACTTTTATTCAATAGATGCACCTCTTTGTTGAGTGCAATGACAAGCAAACAAGAAAAAAAGTGCTTCTAGTTTGAAGATGCCACCCAAGTTTGTCAACTATTCTTGACGTCACACGATGTTGTTTCGTAAGTGAGGGAACAAAGCGCTCCCGTGAGCCTAGTGATCACGTTTTTTTTTACTGATCGTAAAGAAGGCGGTGTCACCAGAGCTCATAAAGATTTCGGCAATCGCCGAATCCTTGCCATCTTGCATAGCACCCCAAAAATTTTTATTCTAGTCTTCCAAGTAACAAATACGTGATATTAGTTTCTTAATACAATTTCATATTAATAATGTTTTTATTTAGAAGTTTGATAAGACAAGATGGTTTTGATGAAAGCGCTCGTTTTTTTATTTCTCAGAAACAGCGATGAAGCGTATTAGCATATGGAAACAACGCATTGACAAAAAAAACGTGTAATGTTGACTTGGGAAAATTAAGACAAGTATTTCACAGCAGCCTGGACCAGCAAATATAAATGCAGAACCATCGATAACTGCTTCTTGGTAAATTGGACCAATCCAAAACTTATGTTAACTTGTTCAGAATGAATTGAATTATTGCTGTGCGGGAGCTGTATAGTGACCTTCATTTACCATGTGAGTTGAATGTCTGGCACCTAATGAGGAAAACGTGTTTGACAGCAAATATGTGGTTGGAATGAAAAATAATTGAGTGCTTCGAACACTTAGAGCTTAATTACGGCGTTGTAAATGGCACACAGGGCTAATAGGAACCGATGACTTATAGAGTTATAATCAACTTAGGACAAATCATTCTCTTGCAGGCAACGCTTCACTTTTATTTTATTACTTTTAGTTTTAGACGAATATAGTAATTTCCTTTCTGACCTGTGGAGGGTGGTGAGGGGCCAAATATATAGAGGGTCTGGATGTACTTGGAACTTCATATAGCCGTATCTGTTGTAATCACGCAAGCTGTGCGAGTACCGCTCAATTCAGTCAATGTAAGTAAAATTTAAACAGCTATGCTAACGAGGTCCATAAAGTTTCTGTTACATACGCCCGAACTCTAGAAACGCTTCCTTAAAATAACCGCTTAAGTGATTATGTGTTTAATATTGGCCGGAAGAAGCGTTACGGTTAAAACATACAAGCAGCTAGCAATATTTTAGCCCATTTTTTAAGTTAGTGCCTAAAATACGCACTCATTCTCTGTGCATTTTGCAGCCAGAACAGTTCTAGCAACTAAGCAGTGAGCTGTTTTTTGGGCCTTTGCCCTTGTTGTCTCTCAGAGCCCCGCTTTTGTCTTTCTAATACACGATTGCTTGAACTAATACTAGAAATGATGGCACATGTTGCTCAATTTAGTGCGAGTAAGCATCTGCCTTTTTATTGCGATAGCAATTATATTGACAGTATCGGTCGATTTGTCGCCGTCGCCGCCGCCACCCTAATTCACTCATACGTATATGTATGTATATATAAACGGGGAAGGATGCACTAGCCCCCTCTTTCTGTAGAGTGAACACCTCCTTTCCGGCTGCGGTGGTCTGCGCGGCACATTATCTCGTAAGCGAACAAGGAGGAGGGAGGGGGGCTTGTGGTTGCTACCCTGTCGCGGGACCTCCCCCGCCCTCATGGCAGCAGCAGCAGCTTCTTCGGGCTGCGCTCTCAACACTAAAAAAACGAAGCCAACATGCACGTGGAGCAGCCGTGTTTTATAACACCAGCATTTCATAGAGTTATGTGAGATCGGATATAAATGAGTTGACTGCCAGCCTCACTTCATATAACATTCAAGTTTGTCACTATCACATTCAACGCTTCACCTTTTAGGTGAAACTAAATTTGTGCAATCATTCCTGCCACAGTCGCAAACTGCACTTGGCAACGCGCACACGAGTGCCATGCTATCGAGAAAGCTTCTTGTGACACAGCTAGATATTCAGCGGCTATGCAATGTTCGCAGGTTATGTACCATTTGCCAAAAGTTTTTCACGTTCATCTGTACCTGTAATTACGTTTCCTGCGTCATTTCGGCGTAAGAAAAACAGGGTACGTTTTGATCTGCTTGCCATTTTTCGCGTGATCTCTTCTAATTTGTTGCAATCCCGTTCACTGCTTCGCCTTTGCGACAAAGCTGTGACTTTTTTAAACACAAACTATTTCCAGTTACATAATGAAAGCTGAGCAGTAGTCTACTCTTATTTTGGAAGAATAAAACGTATAGTCCCGGCAGTTTTGAGGTGCATGATCTCAAAGTGCTTAAATGTAGTATAATGCTCTTAAGTGATAATTTACCAAGTACGTGCATTATTCTTTTGTCAAAAGATTTAACCCTTTCTTACTTGGCTTTCCCATGCACCTCTTATAACCTATAGAGTCCAAAAAACACTATCGCTTTTATCTTTGAAACAAGGCCCTACACATGATTACGGTTTCAATTATTGACACAGAGGCTCGTAATAGACACCCAGAGATTGCGCATGTTTAGTGTTTTTTTTCGTTTTATCACACTGCCGGAGGGGATCTCCGAGGTGAAGTAGAATAAAAGGGGTGGTTGAGATCTGCTCTTCGAGGTGCCGCAGCATTCCAAGCTGCTCGCATGAACACCGCGAGCCTTTTACGTTACCTAATCTGATCTATCTATCTATCTATCTATCTATCTATCTATCTATCTATCTATCTATCTATCTATCTATCTATCTATCTATCTATCTATCTATCTATCTATCTATCTATCTATCTATCTATCTATCTATCTATCTATCTATCTATCTATCTATCTATCTATCTATCTATCTATCTATCTATCTATCTATCTATCTATCTATCATCTATCTATCTATCTATCTATCTATCTATCTATCTATCTATCTATCTATCTATCTATCTATCTATCTATCTATCTATCTATCTATCTATTACGTTACCTTAATCTATCTATCTATCTATCTATCTATCTATCTATCTATCTATCTATCTATCTATCTATCTATCTATCTATCTATCTATCTATCTATCTATCTATCTATCTATCTATCTATCTGTCTGTCTATCTGTCTGTCTGTCTGTCTGTCTGTCTGTCTGTCTGTCTGTCTGTCTGTCTGTCTGTCTGTCTGTCTGTCTATCTATCTATCTATCTATCTATCTATCTATCTATCTATCTATCTATCTATCTATCTATCTATCTATCTATCTATCTATCTATCTATCTATCTATCTATCTATCTATCTATCTATCTATCTATCTATCTATCTATCTATCTATCTATCTATCTATCTATCTATCTATCTATCTAACTATCTATCTATCTATCTGTCTATCCATCTATTTATCTATCTATCTATCTATCTATCTATCTATCTATCTATCTATCTATCTATCTATCTATCTATCTATCTATCTATCTATCTATCTATCTATATATCTATCTATCTATCTATCTGTCTATCTAGACACCAACGACTTTTAGCTCTCCTGACCTTTTAGCTCTCCTGAGAAAATTGAAAACTATGACCTGCATGTCAACAGTGTAATGACTTACATATCATGGTGTTGCCGCTCTAGCGGTAGTTTCGTTCACATGACATATTGCAAATCTGGTATGGTATGACATGACTGCATGGTAAACATGAGTGACAGACACTTATGTGGAAATCATGACATGCGCCTTATGTAAGAAGATGACTACATGCCTCGCTCATGATGTGCTAATGGGCGTTTCGTTTGCGTCATGCATACTAAATTACGTATTACGTGACGTGAATGGACTGCAAAAGTTAATTACACGGCCAAACGTAATAATTATGACATGGGTGTCGTGTAACAACAAGATAACATACCACGCTCATGATCCATGCACAGCCGTTTCGACAGATTTACATATACCAAATTTGGTATCACATGACGTGAATATTCGACAAAGGTAAATGACACGTACAAACATGATAATCATGACATGGAAGTCATGTGCAGCATAATTTACCACTGCCAAGTAGCATTGTACATATTTGAAGGCTACATACCAAGCTTCCTTATTCATGCTTCGCACATCATCGATTACCACAGTAGCGGCAAGCTGCCCATTTTTCTTCAGCTGATATCCAGAAAGTTCTTCGGTCTGTATTAAAAATATACTTCGAACTCTCTTGCATCTAATATATATCTTACTATGAAACATAACCACATATTTTGTATCAGTTCTATTTTCAAAAGAACATTTTCCTCAATACTTCGGAAACAGGACGCACTCAGAAGAGAAACAAGAGTGTAGCCCATGTCTCATGCAACTACTAACCCCATGAGCCCATCTATAAAAGGTAGTTCGGGAAAGTTTGTTTTGACGTCAATGTCAGGAAGTTGGTGTATGCGAATTGCGTAACTCAATCTCGAATGAAATAATAATTGAATAGCATAATAGGCACAAAAATATAGAATGTCGGCTACCAAGTTGTTACTGAAAATTAAAAAGAAGAACACAGAAATGTGAAAGCCTCAGCTTATCATTAAAGAGGACGTAGGAGTTACCGTAGCTGTACGCGGGTGGTGACGCTTTCGGCCCACGCAACAATCACTAGCCGCTTTTCCTTAACTTCGCGTGTTCTTGAGCACCTAGCGTGGTGAGTGACTGTCACCAAAAGACTACAACTCGTCAAGCAGAAGCGGAAACCGTATACCTTGTTATAGGGTGTCTCATCGTGATGCTGCAGAATGTCCTGCCATTAAAACATTCGTTGCCTGGACACCTCAGCTGTACGGGTAGAAAGGAATCGCAAGGCAACTTTAGCGGTTGCTAGATAAAGTGCGGCTTTACGCAATTTTCAATGTACATTTCACAAAATCATCCTTTCCTGAGGGCAGCGGCTCACTGAAGTGATTTATAAAAACATTGACTATGTCTACGCTCAGTGTACAGTATACTTTAGGGGCTATAATACTCAGGACCATGCAAGGTTGCTCTCATGCTCTGCAATACTCAAACAGAAATTGAACACCTGCACAACGAAAAACCTAAACTCCCGTGCAAAAAAACCGACTGTAGCGTTGTAGCAGTGGCCTTTATCGCGTTTTTTAATATTCACCATATTTGAAACTTCAAATACAATAAGTAAGATCAAAATATTTGATAAGGTATTATTTGATTCCCGCGGGAAACTGGAATATACGCACACAGCTGATTGAATGTTAGAAAGGTGTCATTCATAATATCTATCTAAACTAGCTTTTGACTTTCTTTGTTTCAGTTTCTCAGTTTGCATACCTGGCAGCGATCATGGAATATTGTATTGCTATAATGGTCCTCCTACTCTTCTGGGCTGCTGACTTTCCCCATCAAGGTACATTCAACGTTCTCTTTTTTGAGGTTGTACGAGTCTTTTGCCATATATGAGCCTCCAAAATTATATGAGTGTAAAGAACATATGCGTCATTTTTATGTGTAATCACTTGGCTGAATTGGCGGCCTGCCTTGCGTAATACATAACTATTCGCTAAAAGTGATAGCCAAATTAAAACGATCAGTATCTGGAGACTGCCCCACCACGGTGGTCTAGTGGCTAAAGTACTCGGTTGCTGACCCGCAGGTCGCGGGATCGAATCTCGGCTGCAGCGGCTGCATTTCCGATGGAGGCGAAAACGCTGTAGGCCCGTGTGCTCATATTTGGGTGCAAGTTAAAGAACCCCAGGTAGTCGAAATTTACGGAGCCCTCCACTACGGCGTCTCTCATAATCATATGGTAGTTTTAGGACGTTAACCGCACATATCAATCAGTCAGTGCCTGGAGACTTCAAATAAAGGGGCATTTCAAAAAGGAATAAATTATTTATAAAGTTTACATTTACACAAAGCAATTCCACCATCTCCCGCTAGAGGGAACCATGTGTAGATGCGAAGCAGCGAGTGCTGACGTTTACACTTACGGTGGTGTTGAAGCTGGCTCTCATCGAAGCGTTGCGCAGGAGTGAAACCTGACGGGTCACAGAGAACGCAGTGATAAAGCAGTCGAAAGAGCGTACGCCTGAATATTCGTGGTGGCTGTTCAAGCTCTCGATGATCGATTGTCGATGATCGGGTGAAGTTCTGTGTCATCACGCTTTTTTTAGACAAGTCGAAGACTGTGACGGCCATCAACAAACTTTATCAGTTTGGTCAGGAGGAATTGACTCGACTGGGGCACGTGATAGGCAGTCAGCATCGGTGTTCTCGCGTCCTGACTTGTAAACCACCATAACGTCAAATTCTCGTACGCGGAGACTCCATCAAGATAGGCAGCCTGAGGGGTCTTTGAGGCTTGCAAGCCAGCAAAAGGAATGGTGGTCGGTGACTGCTTTGAACGCGGTCACCCGTTCAAATACGGTCGGAACTTGGCTATGGCCCACACGACAGCTAGGCGATCCTTTTCTGTGGTGGAATAGTTCGTACGCGATCACTCGCTCGATACCTTCCTGCTATTGCACAAGGACGGCTCCGAGGCCGAAATTACTTGTAACTGTATGCACTTCAGTGTCGGCATTTTCGTCGAAATGACCCAAGATTGGAGGAGTCTCGAGGCGTCGTCGTAGCTCGCAAAAAGCTTCGTGTTGTTCTGGGGCCCACACAAAAGCAACGTTGTCTCTCGTGAGTGGGTTTAGGGTTCTGCTATTTTGAAAAAGTTTGGAACGAAGCGACGATAGTACGCACAAAGGCCCAGAAAACGCGTACGTCATGTTTTGTTCATCGGAGTTGGGAAGGCAGCGACAGCCAGTGTTTTCTCGGGGTCTGGGCGAATTCCGTCACTGTTGACGACTAGGGCCGAGAAACCTGAGCTCCTCGTAGCTAAAGTGGCATTTTTTGTCTGATTTTGGACGTCGTGGCAAAGCAATCGCTGAAGAAAAACAGGAGGGAGCGAAGACTCTCTTGCTGTGAATTCGACAGTGCACAGTTCACATCAAGCTTAACCGGAAACTGTTTGTCGTCGCGAGTACCGGAAGACAGTTGCGTGAGTGAGAAGTTGGCTTTCGAGTCTCTGATTTCTTCGAAGTAAGCGATGACACACTGACTCATGAAGTGCTTGTATTCATGAGTGAAATTTGTTGGTAGAATTTTCGGAGGTGCTTGTGTCAACTATATGATACCGCGGGCGACGCATACTTGACGAGACAAGAGCACAGGCGCATTGCTTTCCACGACTCCAAGAGCCGTTCAGTTGATGTCACTAAGCACGTTAACCAGAACATTTTAACGTGGCGGTACTGTCACTGAATAGTCGGATATACGCAACGCCATCATACGTGATTCACAATCCTGGGAATGTTCGTTAAGGGAAAACGTCACCAGAAATTCTCGGAGATTTTTAATAGCTCCATATTCTCGAAGGAAGTCTAATCCCAAGATGACCTACCTGGAGCCTTCCCACAGTGCGATGAAAGTCCCGATGAAGGTCGAAGCGCCAATATGTACTCAGCCAGTGCACCCCCAACCGAGGTCACTAGATGACTACCCGCGGTACGGAGCTGCGGACCGTTCCATGGCGTCACCACTTTTTGGAGAGCAGCCACGAAGTCACCACTCGAAGTCATCACTCGGCGCCAGTATCCACGAGTGCGGTGCTCGAGTGATTGTCGACGGTTATAGAAATATCGGTGGAAATTGCTGCGTCACGTTCAAAAAATTTCGTGACAGAAATATCGGCGTCGTCAGCGTGTCGTGGCGGAGGATGCTTTTCAGTTCGGTCAACAGCGGTCCTACCCCCATAGGCTGCTGGCCTCAGTTTTCCTGGCGTGGGCCAGGACTGGGGACCTGTTTCGTACACCAGAGAACGTGGCGTAACGACTAGGCGAGCCGATGCGTTGAGAAGGTGAGTGTGGCTGGTGGCTTTGTGCAGGAAGAAACGGCTGCTGCGCTGCTAGGTATTGCTGAATCTGGCGAGGACGCTCCCCGTTGCTAGGTCGACGCGCGTTAGGGTGAAACCCCTGAAGGCCCATCCTGCAATACGCACACTGGCGATACAGATGGCCCGCTTCGCCGCAGTGGTAGCAAAGAGACCTGTTGTTAGAGGTGCGCCATACGTCAGATTTACGGGTGACTTCACGCGGAACGTGATACTGTAAAGTGCTCTCGTAGTTATTTGCAGGTGCGAATTGACGGGGCGATGGTGAGAAAGTAGAGGGTGGCTGGTGTCCGGTAGAAGGTTGAGAACTCCTCAATGCTTCGGCATAACACAGAGCAGGAGCTTGCGCACGCATTGGGAGCAACGGTTGGGTCACATTCCTGAGTTCATCGCGAATAATGTCTCCCAGAACCATCGCACTTGGGTGAGCAGAAGAGGGACGGACGTTTTCGAGCTTCTCGCGGACCACGCTCCGCACAAGCTCGCGGTGTGCTGATAAGTCCTCTCCACAGGTGAAAGGTGACACCACGGCGACAGAAGCTTGGCGATCGGTTTGTGGAGAGCGTTGCTGAGGTGCTCGTTCAATGGTAGTAGCTTCCGCGATGAACTCATCGACAGTGGTTGGGGGCTTGTGTATGAGTCCAGCAAAATGTTGCTCCTTGACACCCCGCAAGAGGAGGCGAACTTTTTTTGTTTATTCCAACCCTGGGTTAGCACGCTTAAACAAGCGTGGCATGTCTTCGAAAAACATGGCCACGTTTTCATTTGGCTGCTGAACCCGGCTCTGCAGAATCTGCTCGGCCTTTTCTTTCCTTTCGGGATTTCTGAATGCCTGGCATAGCTGTTGCTGAAATTCTTGTCAGTTAGTGATAGACGGCTCATGGTTCTCATACCAGATACGAACATAGTATTCAAGTGCGAAATAGACGTAGCGAAGCTTCTTGGTGTCGTTCCATTCGTTGGCGGCTGCGACCCGATCGAAGTGGTCTAGCCCGTTATCTATATCTTCAAATACATCAACATGAAACGGCTTCGGGGTGCATGCTGTGTAGACGACGCTTGGGGTGGATGCGAGTTGGTCTACGTTGCTTTCTTGCGTCTGACTTGCCGTTGTGGTGGTCATTCTTGCCGAGCTCAAGGGACAAAATTCAGGAGGTAGTCCTAGCAAGCGGCGGCTGAGGCGAAGTACTTAAGCTTTCCTGTGGAATCGTTGAAATGGTGGCAGTAGCTTGGAGTGGCTTGAGCTAAAACTAGCGAATTGGAATTGTACCCAGCACCTCCACCAGTTTATCATGGTAATAAAATCAGTGCAAGTAATAGTGTAGCAAACAGCGGCACAGCTTCGATCGAGCAGCGCGAGTTCGTCGTCATCTTTTTGCCGATCAAATCCTTCGACACGCACAAGTAATGATGACACTAGCCACGCAACAGCCACAAACCCACTCCATGCTCGTGTCAATATTATACGGTATCTTTCCTGCCAAAGCAAGATAATTTGCTCGTCACATCGAACCACGTGGCTATGTAATCGTTTGTTTAGTGGCAACTAGGGAGCAAAATCATGAACATGTGGCTTAACGAATAAAACAAAAATGCAGATTCCACGTACACTGCATGGTAATCAAGGATATGCAAAGTACGAATGAGGAAGGTTATAAATAACTTTAAAATCAGAGCAAAGTTATGAGGCGGACATAAATTATGTCGTACATCAGTTTCTTGTTATCATTATCAAGTTTGTACGTGTCACTGATTTTCGTTGTCTATTCAAGTCACGTGATACCTAAGTGGTATGTGTGGAGCTAGCAAAACGGCTGTGAGCGCGTTATGAGCGTAGAATGTTGTCATGCTTTACACGACACGCATAATATGATGATCACTTTTGTGCGTGTCATTTACGTTCGTCGTTTGTTCACGCAACGTGGTACTAAATTTGGTATATGTGCGGCTAGCGAAACGGTTTCGAGCGTGCTATAAGCGTGGCATGTAGTCGTGCTTTATAGGACATGCATAGCCTAATGTTCATGTTTGGACGTGTGACTGATCTTCGTCGTCTATTCAAATTACGTGATATCAAATTGTTATGTGTGGATCTAACGAAACGGCCGCGAGCGTGCTATGAGCGTAGATTGTAGCCATGTTTTACATGACACGATTATTATGATTATTATGTTTGGACGTGTCATTTACCTTCGTCATCCATTAGCGTCTGAACCGAGCCCCACATGGCAAGACATTCCTTAACAGGCTGTTACACCGCCCACTTTTTCGGACGGGTGAAAAGGTGGCTTCGTTCATTGACATTACAGGCGATTCCGGCGAAACTATTGAGTTGCCAACATCGACAGAGCACAGGCTATGTGCCTTCCCTACCCGTCCGTCAATTCCAGGAATACGCAAAAAGTGTGACTAACTTGTTTCGGAACTATACCAACTAAAAAATTCAAACCCATTTGAAAACTTCGAAGAATATGCAAAAGTATTTACGGACGCTTCTGTACGCAGCGATAGCCTGAGCGCTTCTGCAGCTTTCTTGTGCCCTTCAACCAATATAAGGCAGTTATTTAGAATACCTAACCCCTCATCGTCAGCGATGGCTGAGCTAGCAGCCATATATGTCGATCTTAAGTACGTACAAGAAGGGTTACCAGCATCGAAGGTTGTCATCCTCACCGACTCATGTGGTGCCCTTAGCAGACTCACCAGCAAGGAGACCGGCAGCCCTATAGGGGAGACCCGCTCAAGTTTTCCCGGTGACACCAGCGGTTGCCTTTCCCCTGCCAGAAAAAGCGCACAACAGTAGAGTCTTCCGACCCTTCCGCTTCCTTTGGCTTCCACGCATTTGCGAAGCACGCGCTGCACGTGAAACGTACCTTGTTCCACGATGTCACACCAACAGAAAAGGAGTGACATTGCTGCGTCGTCAACTGTCACAATAACCTTGCAAACACGAAGAGGTCGACTCCACCCGTGAAATTCTACCGATTCCCAAACCGATGGTACGAAACAAGCAGACGACAGAAACGTATTAAAGCAGTGCGCCGAAAAAAGTATGTAAACAATTTATTCATAAAAACTAGCACGCGCACAATGTATTCAAAATTACGGGTGTTAATTCCTGCGTCACCGTTCCTCTAATCTATCGAGTTACTGGGAGATGCACGTCCCCATCTTAAAAGTATAAATTTTCAACGCCCGTCTTTACAGCACTGTTAAAAAAAGCGAAGAAATATTTCATGCTGCTACTATTATTCGATATTGTTGGGGACGTAGTAGTTGAAGCTGTGTGCACATGTGGTATTTGTAATGTGTTGCTATATATTTTTAAATCTACGCAGCGCCGACGGAAGTGTGTGGTTGCCAAAAGCTTGGACAACTATGAAAAAAAGAAAAGAATGCATTAGCCGTTGTTGCACGTCCGTTGGCGGATACAGTGAACTAGTTGTTACCGAGTGTGCAGAAGTAGCCCGAACAACACGGTGCATTTTTGATACGGGACCAAGATAAAATGCCTTTACAGCAATGCGCTCTTCCCCTGTAGATTAGACACACACAAAAAAAGTTTCTCTGAAAGCTGGGCGCTCATCATGAAGGTACGCACGCTGTTCGTGAACTCAAGGTACCCACGATGAGAACGGTGATAATACAAAGAAAGACACGCGAGATAGATGTCAATTTTCACTGTGGGTCAGAAAGAAGCCCCAAATAGACCATTTATTTTTGAAGTGCCGTGTATATACCACACGATAACTTGGGTGGGTGCTAGTAAATTAAGGTATCCCAACTAAGAGCAGTCACAGCGCAAGAACCGCTTAACCTAAAGCACGAGAAGCGGCCTTACCCATGCATCCAGTAACAAACATAGTGTATAGTACACACAGTAAACCAAATAAAACAGGTATATAATTATGAATGTACAGAAAGTTTTATTCACCTCTAACGTCATAAACAGCGTCGTCTTTCACTTGCGAAACGCACTTCGCTCTGACGAGGACGGCGTCGTCTGCTACAACTTGCTTCGCTGCAATTTTACCAAATTGCTGCCACGAAAAAAAAATTGTCAACTGCGGCATCCTATTAAATGCGGACAGAGCGCATACATTAAAACCGCGCGCGATGCGACACTCTCAAAAACACGTGCAAAACGCGTGCAGCGGTCGAGCAAAGCAACGCGTTTTCAAGCAGGTTGTATGGGACAGCGGAGAGGCCAACACTCGAGTAACCAGTTTTCTCCCCACATTGACTGACAGCACCATGCTCCGCAGCGCCTCCCTCGGCGTGAGTCTCCTCTATTCTGAGCAGCATCATGAAATCCATTAACAATATTCTGTCACGTGGCGCATGCCTAGCTCCACAGTGGGTACCTTGGCACGTGGGTATTGCGGGCAATGAAGAAGCGAATCGCCTTTTTCGTCATGCAACCATAATGGCTGCGACTGCATGGGAATTTTATGTACGATGGACAACGCTCGTCTGCTCATACGCCTACACCTCCTAAAGCAACACCCAGACTAGCGTGTGGCGAATGGATCGTTCCCTCCCCGTGTTCGTGGCCGTGGCTTGCCTCGTAGTTCCAGAGCGCTGTTGTAAAAACCAAGAGTGGGCTCTGTGCTGGTGCGTGAACGATAACACCGTCAAGGGCGTGTAGACAGCCAGTTGTGCGCAGTATGTAGCTCCTGCGAAACACTTGAGCATCTCGTAGTGCACTGTCCCTAATTTCCTACGCAGTGGTCTTCGCTGATTAAGGAATATAAATTCCTAGGACTTAAGTGCGCGATTCTAGACGACTAGCTCTTTCCGAGCGGTTGTGTTTCCCAACGCGAGCAGGCCCACCGAGCTCCGCTTACATTTATGAACTAAACGGACCTGGCTACCCGTTTATAGACGGTTTTTCATTAATTTTCATTTGTGTTTTTACTCATACTCGTCGATGTCTTCGTCATTTTTTTTCATTCCTCATCATCTTCCCTCTTTCTTTTCTCTAAAAGTTGTTTGCTCTGTGTTGTCCTTTCTTCCGAAAGAATGAGCAGGCGTTTGCCCCTTCAGGTAGCAGTTTCTAGCTGGCTATCTTCATCTATCCTCTGTGTTCTTGTGTATCTGTGTATGCAAATCAAATAAATATATAAATAATTCACGTCCACGAATGTCAAACTTGGAGTATGTGGATATAGCGAAGCGGCTGCAAGCACGTTAAGAGCTTAGCATTAGTTATGTTTTACATGACGCGCAAATCACAATGGTATTGTTTGGATGAGTCACTTACCTTCGTCGTCCCTTCTTATCCCATAATACCAAAGTTGGTGTAAGTTGAGGTAGCAAAATGACCGCGAGCATGCTATGAACGTATAATGTAGTCATGTCTTACTTGACATGCATATAACGATTATCATGTTTAGACGTGTTATTTACCTTCGTCGTCTAATCACGTCATCTAATGCCAAACTTGGGCTATGTGGAGATAGCGAAACGGCGTTGAGCATGCTCAGAGCGTAGCATGTATTTACTTTACATGACACGGATGTCATTATTATAAGTATGGACGTGTCACCTTCGTCGTCTCTTCAAATCCCGTAATACCAAACTTGGTGTATGTTGAGGTAGCGAAACGGCCACGAGCGCGCCATGACCGTAGCATTTAGTCATTTTTTACATGACATG